>CAJQZP010001151.1:1200000-1530000 GCA_907164705.1 Parnassius apollo
GTTTTCTATATATTTTTTTATTTTTTATTTCTCAGGAATGCAGGTTTCCTCACGATGTTTTCCTTCACCGCTAAGCACGTGGTAAATCAGCACTTAAAATTGCAATTAAGAATTTCATTGGTACCGGCGGGGATCGTACCCGAGTTGCCCGCGTAATGTGACTTTACAGCGAGCGCTAACCATCGGAGCTACCACAGCTTCTACTACGTACTAATAAACGTGTCTGGATGCAATGGATATAGTTGATAAATTACAAACGTTTGCATTATACCGTTCGGAGCAAGATTGAATAATAAACATTGAGATTGATTGAATGTAATTCTTTTGTAACACTTTCGAAAGGAAACGTCTCAATCGTCCAGTTATTTGTGCGATACGCATGAATAATAAAATATTGAAAATATTAGTAACTAGATTTTACCCAAACTAAACAATGGCAGCTTAATGCTGCTTTGTTTCATATGGCGAGAGTAGAGAACCACAGACTATTTTTACTGAAAAATGTGTATTGCAACTTAGTCTTCAGCACAAAGCGTCTACATTTTAATTATTAATCGAGGATAGATGTAAATATCTTTGGGCCACAGCAACCACTTCGTGGTTTCTGTCTATCAGGTAGACTGTATGTGCGCCTCCTCGCGTTTAATTAAAAGCCGGTGATTTTTTTATAACTGAAATTGTTTGAGCTATAATATTAAATTAAAAAACCCCCAAAACAAAAAAAAACTGATGTTCTTTAAACGGCAGAACAGATCTTCTTGAAACGTAGCTAAGAACACTTTCGATTAAAATACCTTTCAAATGAAAAAAAAAAAATCAAAATCAGTTCATACGTTCAGCAGTTATGATGCCACAGATGGACACACAGATACAGGGAAGACGACAAGAAATAAAATTTATTTGGTGAATTTTTAGCACCATGGACTCATAAAATTGGAATTTGTGACAGACTTAAAAAAATGCCTTATTCTTGTCTACTAAAAAAGTAAAGCATAAGTAAAGTTACAGCCTATATACGTCCCACGGCACAGTTTTTCTGAGGAGGACAAGGAAGTATCCGCCGCGCTACCCCACGTGTTGGCGAACTTCACATTCATTCAATATTTTATTCTTATTCACTCAGACATGCAGGTTTCCTCACGATGTTTTCCTTCACCGGAGCACGTGGTAAATCAGCACTTAAAATTGCAATTAACAATTTCATTGGTCCGCGGGTTTCGAACCCGGGTTACTCGCGTTCTGTTATATTTACAGCGAGCGTCAACCATCTGAGCTACCACGGCTCCCTAACTACTAAAAAAATTCTATTCAATTCATAATGTCACCCAACGGATAGTTTTTTGAAACCATGGACAAGACTAAAATCATGTGTACTACACTGTGTTTTCTATTTTATTCCATTCTATTTTATTATATTCTATTCTATTGTGTTATGTTCTGATCTATTCCGTTCAGTACTATTTTGTACTGTTCAGTTTGGTTTTATTCTATTACATTCATTGATTATATTACGGAATCGCATTCAGGTCCAGCACCCATGGTCTGCCGAAAGCACCCGAAACGTTGGGAATTAAAAACCAATTAAAATTAAACGCAATAAAATCCGTAAAAGTAGTTTTAATCAATGTGTAGTGTTCGCGTAAATACATTAAGAAATCACTATTACATTCAATTCAATCCCACTCTATTTCAATTTCGTTCCATTCCATTTGATTATAAATTACAATACTTTTTGAAGGGTTTTGATTGCTCAGGGGATATATAGTATAGATATATGTTTCCGAAGTCGAAAATTCACTTGACGTTGAAGATGACATTAATCCGGTGCAGACACACCATCATTGCTTGAACGTGTAATCAACAGAAATAATATATGCAAAACTCAATTTAAATCAAATAGAGATACATTTTCTAATCTCGTCAATAATTTGGTAGGTGACGAGCCAGGTTTACAAAACACAGAGAGTGACACATTTTCGAAAGTTGTCGTTAAATCAGTAGATGATGTTTGAGGACAAAGGCTTCAGTAATTATTTATTTTCTTTAATATTAGTATTGCAGATGGTCCCGTCTGAATCAGTTGTTCCTTTAAAACAAAATTATAAAAATATAAAGTAAATAATGTCACAGCTGTAGGGTATCTTTAATAATAATTGACCCTAATGAGAAAAAAGGTTTGGTTCTATAATTTTTTTTTATAGGATAGGGTGACAAACGAGCACACAGTCCACCTGATGGTAAGTGGTTGAGATTACAAATCAAAATGCAGATGCGTTGTCACCCGTGAGGAGTAAGATGGAATGCCTCGTTTCCAGTAAAAAGGGTCTCCGGTTCTCAACACTCACCATACGAAACACAGCAGAATTAAGCTACTATTTCACGCTGGTATTCTGTCGTCATTCCCCGTCGAGCGACACATTCGTGCTACAACTATATTACTAGTATAACGCAGCATGGCTCCTACACGTATGATATTAATTAGCCATAAACTCGCATTATTTATATTGCGAACAACCGTGCAATATTTTAGGGTAGGTATAGCTTGGCGTACTTTACTTTTACTTTTATGTTTTCCCTGATGGGAAGCAGTGCGAATAGTACACACGCGATCAACTCGAGTACCATCCACGCCAACACCAATAAAATTGTTAATTAAAAAAACCAGAAAAAAAACGCTTATTTGCCACTTTTTTTTTTTTTTTTTTATAAGATAGGATGACAAACGAGCACACAGTCCACCTGATGGTAAGTGGATGCTTCGGCCCATAGACATCTACATCTATCCTCCATTAAAAATCAAAATGCAAATGCGTTGTCACCCCTGAGGACTGAGATGGAATGCCACGATTCCAGTAAAAAGGGTCTCCGGTTCTCTACACTCACCATACGAAATACAGCAGCATTAAGCTACTATTTGACGCTGGTATTCTGTGAGAGCGTGGTCCTTCCCCGGTCGAGCCGACCCATTCGTGCTACAACTATACTACTAATATAACTGCAGCATGGCTCTACCACGTAAAAAAACTGGCGCGGTAGTGAAGGAAAACAACGTTTAGAGGACAAGTGACGTCCGCCAACCCGCATTGGGTCAACGCAGCGGTCTCTTCTCTTCTCCAAAACACTCTTATTAATGAATGATATCTTATGTAAGACGTATGAGTATTTACTTTACTTACTACAAAATCGTTTAATTTGTAATATTTCCACTTAAACTGTTCAAGTCAAATGGAACCAACATTTTTCGATGGAGTTTTCAATTAGTCACCAGTCGAGTTCCATAAGGCTTCATATTAAGACCCCTTGTTTTTTACTCTATTTCTGTCATTTAAGTAATGTCATGATGAATTTTCAATATAATTATGTAGTCCAGACTAAATTTTGTTCAATCTCACCGAAGAATAGCCATCTGCGTGGGACAGGATAAAAGTGTCCGAGAGTATGCGCAAACATAAGTGCACTCTCCATTCCCGTCACTGTCATAGTCTGATGCGACGGTAATCCGACACGACCGGAGAGAGTTCAGGTACAGGGCTAACGTCATTACGTGCTTTTTGAGGCACCGGGGTGAAACATCGCCAACTTCCAGACTACTACTAAGAATTTCTTGACAGAAAACTCAGTAACTGATTTTTGGCCGACCTGGGATTCGAAACCGGGACCTTATAAACAGCCATTGCGTTTCTACGGTCACTTGCCTAACGAGGCAGTTTTAAAGATGTTGCCGATAAGTAGACAACAATAAAGTTTTCAAAGGCTGGGAATATTTTATTCATCCTCAGGCCAACGTTTTCAAAATATTCGAGTAAAACGATCCACAATTTATTATTATCATTTACATTAACTTCTGCTCTAAATATCTCTCTCAGTACATAACTCATCTGAAATGACTTATAATGTCATTCACCTCTTACTCCAAGAATAAGAATGTGATGAATCACAAGTACACAATCTCACAAACGAGTGCGGTTTTGCAGAATTAATGGAGCTATTCGTTTTTATTTCTGTTGTTCGATATATTTTATCACCACTTTAATATTTCAAACGAAAATACCGTTGCCTGTGTTTGTCAAAGTTCTTTTTTTATAGAATAAGGGTGACAAATAGCACACAGTCAGACATCTACATTTATCTTCAATTGCGAATCAAAATGCAGATGCGTTGCCAGCCCTGAGGGCGGAGATGGAACACTTCGTTTCCAGTAAAAAGGATCTCCGGTTCTGTACACTCACCGTACGCAACACAGCAGCAATAAGCTGCTATTTTACAACTAAACCACAGAAACGCGAAATAATTATTAATAACATGCATCTCGTCATAAAGTAAGTATTATTTTATTTTGCGATTGACACTAATGGATAGGCAATTTATTATTGAACATTCTGATCTATTTAATTTTTTCAAGGGACTAAAATTCGATTTTATTAAAAAAAAATATTTTAATATTTGGGCGTATTTCTTACTCGATATATTGTAGCGAGAGCTCGTGGATTGTATAGGACCGAACGCCCCAGTCGTTCGCTAGGAGTAGCGCCTTAAATTTGCTTCCATCGGAAATAGCGATCTTTGAGTAGTATTCATTAACGTTAAAAGTAATAAAGAAATAATGGTATTTGTTTAAAGTTTAATATTCATTTAAATAAGATGAACGTACACTTTATGTATAGATTTTGTATATTAAATTTATAACGCCAAAAATATGTTGATTGGCAGAGAATGCCGGTAGGCATCAAGTTCGCCCTTCGTTACCCTATTTATAACGATGTTAACAATAGAGTTTAAATTAATTTTGTTACAGGCTATTCTTAAACAGTTTTTTTTCTTTGGACACATAATTGAATTTTATTTTTGTATAATTAGTGACCCAGTTGTACAAAATAAGTTGGCTCTACTGCTTCCCTGGTTAAAATGTTTTAACGGATAGCGTTTCGTATCCATTGAGACTTTGTAAAGCTACAATATTTTCCATTTATCTATAGACGTTACTTAGAAGGTATGATATCACATAAACTATTGTTTTATTTATGTTGAATAATAGTAGTTGTTACTGAAACAAAATCTCTACGAGAAGAGAAAGAAACTGCTAATGGATTCTATCAAAAGACACTATTTGTTTAGGAAATACATATTTCTGTTTTTATACGTGCGTAAATAGGTAATAATGTATAGAAAATCATCTAATATATTATAGCACTTATAAAATACTAAGAAAGGTGATGAGTAGCAGATTTTAAGTTTTTTTTTAAGAATAAGGGTGACCAACAAACACACAACAGTCCACCTGATGGTAAGTGAATACTGTGGCCCACAGACATCTACATTTGTCCTTAAACTAATAATCAATATACAGATGCGTTGTCACCTCTGAGAACTAAAATGTGATGCCTCGCTTCCATTAAAAGGGTCTCCGGTTCTCTACACTTACCATTCGAAAGATAGCGGCATTAGGCTTAGCACGCACTGCGATTAAACGCACGCGTTTAACCGCACATCTGAAACCGCAAATAAATGTAACACATAGGTTTCTATACAAGCGCACGTATTAGCGACTTTTTTCAGTGACTGATTTTAAAAACGTAACCTGCTACATTTCCATTGCGGTTTGTAAACGCGCGATTTTTATGTGTCCCATAGCAATAATATGGCGGCGCACGCACAGCGGTTAACCCCGTTCGGTTTTTATTCAACTATTCAGGTGATATCGTCGAACGAAATGCAGTGTCTTCATGTTGTAGATACTGGCCCACAGCTTGTAATAATTTATCAAAAGTACCAATCGACAATCTGTGGTAATTAAAAAACTTATCGGGATCTTGTCGCACGTCGTTGTACATTTTGCAAAAGTATCCTTTCAGATGTCTGTGATCTGTTAGTGGATGTACCCAGTACTTATGGCAGCGCTTTTGTTTACGTTTTCTATTTTTTAATTTAAATGTCAAAGCGACTATATATGCTACTTGCTCGAAATCCGTGGTGGTACTGAAATAAAATTAAGCAAAACTCCAGCCGCAGTGCGTGATCGTGACAGTAGGTATGCGGTTTTGCGTTTTCAGCTATTTCTCAACCGCTCGCGTTTAATCGCAGTGCGTGCTAAGCCTTAAGCTGGTATTTTACGCTGGTATTCCCTGATAGCGTGGTCCTCCGGTTGAGCTGACCCATTCGTGCTACAACCATAATATAGATGCAGGTGTGAGTTATTTGATTATGTCAATTCACTTTTTTATAGAAAATTGAAGTAACCAACCAACTCACAGTCCAGTCCACCTGATGGTAAGTTGCTACTGTAGTCCAACTGCATCAAACTTCAAACAGAAGACTACAGATGCGTTGTCACCTCTGAAACCTGAGACGTAATGCTTCACAGACTTAATATACTGGCTTTGCTTCAGAATTGGCTTAAGTGGCAACACAGTTAATGTACTCATTAACTGTGTTGCCACTTAAGCCAATTCTCATTGATAGGTGGTAGGTCTATCCAGACGCTGTAATAGACAGAATAAAAGTTCTACCATCTAGTGAAAAAAGTTCTCTTTTAGTATTAAAGGTCAAAATCAATGTTATCATATTTAAGAACCATCATAGATGAGTAGTCGAATGTTCAGATAAAAGGAGACGGTCCAAAATTGTATGAAGCTTAGGCCTGGTTGTGTACAAGTAGGGAAATAAATTAAAATAATATATTATACCACTTTTGATTAATCAAATACACGAATTTGCCTTTATTTCAGTGGTATTAATATTTTATTCTTACGAAAAGCTGCAACACTAATGGCTAATTGATGTCGTTTAACGTTATCTGTCAACTGTCATGAAGTTATTCATCAATTTCTTGACAGATATTTGAATTCTGAAATACTGTTATTCTTATCACTAATAGAATATCAGATAGATTTATTATGTACAATTGCTAAAATGTCTCGAAACTGGAATGTTTCAAAATGTGATTCTAGAGATGTCCGATATTAACGAAATCAAAATCTCACGTATATAATGAAGTCCATAAAACAAATGCCGAGTCAAACAAGTAGTAACAGATCCAAAGTCCAAACAAAAAAAACTAAATTGTCAAAGAAATCCAAAAGAAACTCAATAAACGCATTCACGACTTCACCAATACGCGAACAATATCATAATAAACAAAAAAAATATCACACTACCTACATTATTTCATGACTCAGGTCACTTGTTAGACATGACATTTGACATATAAATTTATGACTGGAAAGGCGCCATCTTGTAAAATCATCAAAAATTGGGATTGCATTTTTATTTTTAGCAAGTAATTTAGCTTCATTTATTCTCTTATTTTTTTATTTATTAAAATCCCTGAATTTATTGCTTTTTTACGGTATAGTGTACGTGGGCCTGAAATGGACCGTCTTCTTTATTAAATAATTAATTTTAAGTACCGATATACCTCTTTCTAGGTAGTGAAGTAAAACAACGTGAAAAATATTGCGTACCTAAAAAATAAAGGATTTCAACACAAAAATCTAAATAATAAGCACTAGAAATGCTTTCTACTGTCTTTCAATATCGGGTCGCGTGTCGCCGGTTCGCAGCTATCACACATAGACAAACATTAAATACACAATAACGCCTACACATATCTCTAGCATTCATGCAACAAAGATTAAACTATAAACTATCGCTTTAAGGAATATTTTATAAACACGCAAAATCTCAGGAGGCGTAGAGCCACTCAGTCCAATAATTAACGTGTGCGAAAAACAGTGAATGACAATGCGCGCTCACTCTCACTTGGGCATAGTGCAGCGCAACGCTCGTATCGATAACTTTCTGTTAAGCGTCGTTGATCGCACAGAAGTCTCACACCAAGACATAAGTAATTAATTGAAAGTCTTTTAGTAATAGACGCTTTTAGTCTTAGCTTTAGCTTTTACACGTTTTATAATTAGAGAAAAGGGGATATAATAAAACGAAAGGATAAGTGTAAACGTTTTTAATTAATAACACATACATATTTTACATTATGTAAAAAACACATACATTCTTATAGATTTGTATTAGATAAATCTTTAAGGCTCATTGAATAAAACTAAATTTACGGATTCTATCGCGTTTATTTAACTGATTTTACTTATTTTTAATTCCCGACGTTTCGGGTGCTTTACAGCAACCATGGTCACGGGGGGGACTGAGATGTTTGACGTCCCAATGTCATTGTTAGCCCGGCTACCTTCAGTTTTTGAATATTAATTTTTGGTCCGATTTACGAAAAACGAACTTACAATATCTTAAAGTCTTGCAGTGGTATGCTTGGGTTTGGGTTTAATTTTGTTAATTATAGGATCCCCAGCAGATGGCAGCACCCAACCATCTGCTCTATTGAAATTAGGATGTTTTTTAATTTCAATAGCCTCACGTATCATCCTTGGTAGAAATCGGTGTTCTTTTGCGAGTATTTGTGGTTTATCAAATCTGATGTAATGGTTGGGACGATCTTGAACATGTTCACAGACTGCAGACTTCCCGGAGCGTCGGTACTTCACGTCAGCTATATGTTCTTTCACGCGGGTTTTTATGGATCTTTTTGTTAGACCTATGTAAGAGAGACCACATTCACAATCTAACTTGTACACTCCTGCATCTTGTGGAGGGATATTACACTTGACGGATTGTAAAAATTGACTAATCTTCTTCGGCGGCTTGTAGTATGTTTTAATGGAAGCTCGCTTTAAGATGTAGCCAACCTTGTCTGTGACTCCTCTGACATATGGTAGTACAGCAGGCACACGCTCGGCTGTGGCCGGCTTCACTCGGTCACTGTGACGTAGGCGCGAAATCTGAAGCTTGTTGTCTTGCAACACTTGCTTGACATGCTGCAGCTCGGCGGCCAGATGTTTTCTGTCACAGATCTCTCGTGCTCTCTGAAACAAAGATTTACCCACGGTAGCTAACTGTGAAGGATGATGATAAGATTCACCATTTAAATATCGGTTGGTATGGGTCTTTTTTCTATACACAGTGTGACCAATAGTGTTATCAGGATTTCGAATGACTTAAACATCTAGGAAGGCTAAAGAATTATTTGCCTCTAACTCCATTGTGAATTGTATTTTAGAGTTTATAGAGTTAAGGTGGTTTAAAAATGCAGTTACTTTGTCAGATGGTAAAATTTTGAAAGTGTCGTCTACGTACCGCTTGTAGAATCTTGGATTTACAGGAGCAGTAAGAAGTGCTTTCTTCTCGAAGTCCTCCATAAATATGTCAGCGACTATGGGAGATACAGGTGAGCCCATCGCCACACCATCTACTTGCTTGTAGAACTCTTCCTTCCACAATAGATAGCCAGATGTGAAGCAATGTTTGAGTAATACTGCATATTCAGCACGCATGTTGTTATCTTCTAGCTTCCTAGTTACAATTGAGATGCAGTGGTCAATAGGTAGGCATGTGAATAGTGACTGAACATCAAAACTGACCATAGTTTCGTTGTCAGCGAGATGTGGGTCTTTTATCTCACTAACAAAATGGTATGAATCCTTTGTGTGTGCTCTGGTATGTCCTCTTAGTGGTGACAGTATTTTTGCCAAGTGTTGTGCCAGCTTATAAGTTGGTGAATCGATCTGGCTCACTATAGGACGTAGTGGAGCGTTTGGTTTGTGTATTTTCGGTAACCCATACAACCTTGGTGGTTTGGTACATGATGGTATTAGTGAATTCACGTCGAGATTTATTTTTTCGGAGTATTTCTTTATTAAATCGCTAGTTGCTTTAAGCGTGTTAGTTGTGGGGTCTGTTTTGACCTTTTTATATGTACATTCGTCCGATAAAAGCTGTAGTATTTTAAAACTATACTCTGACGTGTCCATTATTACCGTAGCGTTTCCTTTATCCGCGCGGAGAATCGTTAGCTCTGGTCTGTTCCGTAAGTTAATCAACGCTGTAAATTCGTCTCTAGGAAGGTTTGGTTTCGGCACTGCACTACGACGTAACAAGGACGAAATATCTTGACGTATGGCCTCCAAATCCTCCTTACCGATATTATTCTTAAACAGACAGTCCTCTACACTGCAGATAATTTCTTCGTACGGGATTTTTCGCGGTGTTAATGCGAAGTTCATTCCCTTCGCTAATACCTTTATTGTCGGTTCGTCCAGTGTATGTTTTGACAGATTATAGACCGTGCGTTGTTTGTTGTTTACGTCTGTGGTCAACGGTTGTGTTTCGTTCTGACGTTGACTTAGATGGTTGGCATTTGATTTGATCGTTAATTTTTAATATTTTTCTATTTGTTTATTTTTGCATTCATTGTATTTTGATGTTTCTCGTTTGTTTAAAGTTTCGATGCAATTATTAAAATCAAATGTCGTTAAAACTGTCTTTATTTCACTGGACAAATTTTCTATGGTGTTTTTTATGAAATGTAAATCGAACCGTTTCTGCTGAATCACCGTTCGTAACAACTTTTCACTTGCCTGATTTAAGATCTTAGCGCTTCCTCTTGAAGGCTCTCCAATACTTCGGCTTGCAATGGGAAAGGACAATGAACAAAACAACAAGAACGATAAAAAAGTTTATAGCCTATCATAAAATTCGCCTTAATTGAAATATTTAGAATTTACTGCCCTGTAAAATGTAAAAATAAAAAGAGCAGATATCCATTATCTTCAATATCTTAATCTTTGGAAGCGGAATAATAGCATTATATAAAAGAATTTACTGCCCTGTAAAATGTAAAAATTTATTATCTTTATATTTATAGTAGCAGATATCTATTTATCTTCAATATCTTAATCTTTTGGAAAGCTGGAATAAAAGCATTGTATAAAATAAACAGATATATTTAAATAAAATGAATGCAACATTATACAAACAGCAAACAAATAAAAGTATGTATGGGTAACATATTTATCATTTTTATTAGTTTTAAAGATCTGTAACTGACATTCTGTTGTTCGCTATTTTTCAGTTACATGGCTTCTTACAGATCGAATTTAGTCTACTATTCTTACAATATAATTAAAGTATGTATCCTTAAAATATATTAAAACTAAATTTAAAAGTACTAACAAACAGATAATCGCTGATAAACGGTTAACGGTATAAAATACTTCGAAAGAAAAAAAGGGAAGGTGTAAATAAATATTTAACGAAAAATCAAATTTCATTCCCATTTCGATAAAACTAGGTAAGCAGTGCCCCCGCCAAGTCGACTAAAAAAAGCTGCACGGCCGTACCATACTTTTCTCGAAGCAGTTCAGGTCATTTTCAACCCCTTATAACTTCGTTTTGGATAAAACTAGAAACCTGAATTTTCAGACACCAAGCAGTCATTATATAGAAAAGGTATACTTGAAATTTCATTTAATTTGAACTACTAGTTTAGTAATTATAATTAGTCGAAGTTTCTTAATTTTGTCACTCACTGACTGACCGATCATCAAAACTCTAAGGCACTTCTAGCAGACATAGAAACTTCAAACTTAGAACACAATTAGTGTTTAGTGTATAAATCAAGGAAAAACTAAAATATTTTCAATTTCATTTCCAGTTTTCTAGATACACTAACTGCATAAATAACTTTGTAATTTTATATAAATATGTAGGATTACAAAGTTACATTTGCAGTGAATGAATCAGTATACCTGTATATGAATAATGTAGTGGAATAAACGGTGTAGATAGGTGTTTTGTTGGTAATCAAGAAGTAGAAGGTACCGGAATGAAAAAAGTAGGACAATCTGCAAAAAGAAATGAGATGCCATCAAAAACATAACTTGTGAAAAAACCAATTCTCGCAACTCAGTTCTTCTACCGTAAAAAGTTGTGAGATCCATGTAACACCAAGTCGGTTAATTTATTCAGTCCTTACTTAAGGGTCCTTCTGTCTTAAGTTATTACGTAATTAGTTAACATAACATCTTATTGTAACCATATCAATATTTAAAAAAAATTGTGTTTTAAGTAAATAGATTGACTTGGCAATCGCATTAAGCAATCGAATTTAATACAACATTCTGTTTTCATGCGCTGGCCCAAGTTAATCTATTTATTTAAAACATAAAAGATTTTTAATATTTATATGGTCACAACAGGATGTTGTTATGTTAGCTAATTACGTAATAACTTAAGACAGAAGGACTCTTAAGTAGAGACTGAATAAATTAACCGACTTGGTATTACATGGATCTCACAACTTTTTACGATAGAAGAACTGAATTGCGAGACTTGACATGTTTTTGATGCATAATAAATTGTCGATACAAAATAGTACTGCCACGTTACTGACTCGCGCTAATTAAGATAATTAACCAGACTTCAATAAAAAATATATTTTATTTATTTGGACAGAGTTACAGTAAGAAGTTTATTACTACAATATTCGATATCAACTGATTACAATTGTCTATTTATATTTAAATGATATGCAACAAAACTATTTACTAAGTTTATTTACTGCATACGCTTGACCCAGATGGAATTGCTGATGATGTGCGAACGAATGAGATTTGGCAGGGGTGCTCAGCCTTAACTTGCTCGACTCCTGCGGCCGTGTTCTTGGAAATTTACGTACGTGACAATATTGTTTATTGCCCATACTATAAATCCATCGCTGCTTTTAGTTGTTGTACTCATAGACATGAACTAGCTTAAGAATCAATGGATATTGAAATGTGAAAACAATTATATTTTCGGAGAAAATCGTAGTATTGGTGTGGTGGATAATTTTATTTAAGTATACTTCATTAAAAACAACATTATTTAAAACACTAAGTACTTACTTATGCAATTTTATCCTCTTATTTGAAAAGTTACAAGTTGCGGAAGCATTTCCACAGTTGGATATTATGCTGCAAAACATCATTTTTAAGTCTCTGCGTCCTAAACAATACTGGTAACCGAAACAAACGCTCCTCGCGCACCTACGGCCTACGAGTCACATGTGTGGCGACAAGGTCCTTATTATTTAGATTTCTGTGGTTTTCAAAGTCGTGAATAGCGATGGAGAATCCCGGGATTGAGAGGAGAACCATGTCCCGCAGGGTTTTAAAAATTAATCCTTTTTTCTTTAGGCCTTCTTATAAGATCCAAATTTTACCTAAATTGCCGTAAATAAAATCAAGTTTCAATCACAGTTTCATCTTGCAATCCCATTAGTGGTGATGTAGCCTTAGGTGTTAAATGGCATTATATGAGCGCGAAAAGAGCTTGTTTTGAATTATTTAGATTTTTTTTTGTTATTTCTTTGGCGTATGCGTACTAACAGTGCCTTGTATTGGAGGCGTTAAATTGTTTTGGACATTTCCTAAGCTGATTTTAAATCGTTTAAAAAAAACACGCACAAAAATAACATTCGTTTTATTAGCAACAAAATTACCAGATAAATGAGGAAACTGACTTGAACCAATATTCATTAGATGTACATTCCTAAGCTGGATATAACAGACCACAGAACAATTATACTCTCTACCAAAGACATTGAAATGAGGATGGATGTGTGGTGTGACAAGGATGGATAAGATAAGGAATGAGTATATAAGAGGAAGCCTGAAAGTAGCGCCAGTGGTAGAAAAGGTGAGAGGAAGCAGATTGGCATGGTTTGGGCATGTGATGCGGAGGGATGAAAGTCATGTCACAAAACGAGTGTTGAATATGAATGTGGAGGGACACACGGGCAGAGGAAGGCCGAATAAAAGATGGATCGATTGTGTGAAGAGTGATATGAGAATGAAAGGAGTAAGTATGGAAATGACGGCTGATAGAGAGGAATGGAACAAGAAGATTTACTGCGCCGACACCAGATAATGGGAAATGGTTTAGTGAATGATGATGACTAAAGACATTGAAATATTAATGGGATATCTCCTATCGGCTGGACAAAGCGTTCAAATCCGTAATCCATTACTTACCTATTAGTATACCCATATACATAAGGGTTATTTTTCAAAGAGCAGCCAAATTTTATAATTAATTTCAAACGTATAAATAATGATATACCGCTATAGCATTTTTTGAAAATACGTCTAAATAAGGCTTCTACTTTTATTTGAAATTATCCCAAATTGAATGTGATTTGTGGGCAATGACATTTTTGCCTACCGAATGTGTTCGTGCGCAGTAAAATCGGTTAAAATAATGCATTAACCATACATTTTGAATTTAAAAGATAAAAAGGACAGAATTTTTGAGATTTTGTTTCATTAATTTTTCTTCGACTTTTGCTTATCTTACTTATTCTAAACCTTCTTTGCAAATTTGGCCAGTTATTGTAAAATAACCCTGTATATAAACAGACCGATACGGCTTAGGGAGCTTCAATCCTTATTAAAAGGTCGGCAACGCACCTGCAATTGTGAAGTTCGCCAACAAGCATTGGGGCAGCGCGGCGGACACTTCCTTGTCCTAAAACCCTCTCAGAAATGAGAGGAGGCCTGTGACTAGCAGTGGGACGTATATAGGCTGTTATGTTGCTTTAACTTTACCTTAACTAAGACTCAATATTAAATATATATCAGCTTTTGATCCTTGATACATTTACACAATCCTACAAAACCAAACATCAAACGTCATAACGAAAACAAACACGATTACCACCAGAGTTTCACAATCTAAAATCACTCTCCAGTTCTTAGTAAATAAACATTAATCATCAAAGAAAAACGCCGAGTAAAACGACATACTGCCAAAAATGTATTTAAAAGAAAAATATACGAACGTATCCGTAGCCTACAAAACTGAGTCAACTTGCTATCTATGTTCACTACACCACCTGAGTATGTTTAGTTACTTATATACATACATTTATTGAGATAAATATGTATGAATGTGTGTATGTATATTGTACATTCATAAACACTCCCGCCTGTCACCCAGAGGGGTAGGCAGAGACTACCGACTTCCTTTTGGCACGATCCTGACACACCTCTCTCGCCTCCTCCACATCCATATATCTACGCATACATGCTCGTCGGTTAAGGGTACTCCTAATTTGGCCCGTTTTCAATATATCGCCAATTTGGTTGATAAAATTTCGCCTAAGACATCCCTTTGACTCTGCCGTTCACTTCTGTAACATAAATTTGCTTTGTCACTCTTTCCTAATTCATTCTTTCCATATGACCAAACCACCAAAGCATTCCTTTCTTAATCCTGGTCACAACATCATCTTGCGAACCACACTCTTATCTTAACACACAATTGTTTAACCTGTCATTCAGATTCAGCCCTAACATATTCCTTAACAACCGCATTTCTACTGAGTTTATTCTATTCTAGTGTTTCTTCTGCCACACCCAACTTTCACTACCATACGTTAAAATAGGTACTAACACAGTATTGTGAATTGCCATACGTGCATTTTTGACACATTTTGACTTTTCACAATAGCATGCGCAGGAAATAGAGTAAATGAGGCCCCCAATTACTCTATTTGCTGCGTTCACTCGTCGTTATACATCCTTATCATATCTTTCACCCTTGCTAAATACGCCTCCCAAATATACAAATTCATCTACTTGCCCGATCTACTCCCCTTGTATTCTTATTTCACATATCGTTTTACTTTCCTTACTTGCGTTCACTTTCATACCCCTTTCTTTTAATGATCTGTTCGTTAATGTAACCATCATTTGCAACTCGGCCACTGACGACGCAAAAATAAGTTGATCATCGGCGTACAAAAGGCCAATTTGTTCGATATACTACATGATCAAACCACCGAAGCATTATTAAAAATAAAGGAACAAATAAAAAATAAGACAAAGGTCTTAAGTCACACGTAGGGATTTATTTAGTCAGCATCATTAATCCTAAAAGCTACAGCATACTAATTAGTTAAGTAATGATCAGTGAAAACCATTTCTAGGGCAATTAAAATTCCATTACTGAAACCTTACCTCAATAAGACATCAATTTTAAGCTTACCCTTAGTGCCGTTAACCTCTCAATTAACTCTAATGTAATTACAAAATCAGTAAAATACGAGAATTGACTTAAATATTCATTTTAATTCTGTGACCTTCCAAGTTAAAATGATATTATATTCTTGACTAATTTGCTAAACATCCGCTACCTTTTTATAGAATAATGACTTTGGCCCATTGACATCTACTTTTATCCTCGATACAGAATCAAAATGTAGATGCATTGTCACCTGTTGAAGACCGGTCTCCCTAATGCCGACGGATTTATCTTTAGATGACGACCGCAGTTTTTTTATTTTTGAGTTGTTATCTGGAGGGTGCTGCTGCTCATCTCCTGTTCCAGTTTCCCTCTGGTGACTCTTACGATACCCGTGGGACGATGTGGAGTAGTGGTTATTACACCGCTACTACACGGTGATTGAATACCTCGTTACCTGTAGAAAGCGGCTCCGGTTCTCATAACTCTTTATAAAAAATGCAACAGCTTTACGCTTCTATTTCACGCTGGTATTCATTGGGAGAGTAGTCCATACCCGGTCGAGTTACAAACATACACTGCAGTGTTTCTCTAGCAACAAATGCGAGTAGAAATCGTGACTTAGTTTTGATACTTCTTTGTATTTTATGTCATCCAAACTGTCTACATCTACATCTATCCACCATTAAGAATCAGATTGCAGATGCTTTGCCGTTCATAAGGATTAAGATGGAATGTCTCGTTTCCATTAAAAGGGTCTCCGGTTCTCTACACTCACCATACGAAACTCGGCCGCATTGAGCAGTTATTTTACACTAGTGTTTTGTAGTTACAAATTATTAGCATAAAAAAATAAAGTAGTAGGGCTACTGCAGTTTATGAAAACCCGCAGCAGACTTCAAACAAAGAAGGTTAATGAATTATTGCCACCTCCGAGGACTAAATGGAAGGCCTCACTGCCTGTAGTGACTGTAGTGAGGTATAGAACCTCTCATACCGGAATACAGGAGCAGCAGTGCCTGCACACTGCTTCTTGGCGGTAGAAATAGATACACGGGTAAATATATTAAATCCAGTTTAAGAAATCTTATTATATTGCACACTTCAATCTGAAACCAACAAAAAAGGTATAATTTATTACTTATCGCTGTAAAACATTTCACACGAAACCAAACCAAAACCATGAAAAACTTATTGTAAGAACTCGCATTCACGCACACATTAGCATCTAAAATTAACTACAACCAACAACATGGTCTGGTCACTGCTGGACGCATATGCAAAAGTTGAGTATGATTTCTACATCACTTTGAATATACGTAGTGTCTTGTCAATTTTTCTTGTTAGACTGAGACTTAGAATAATTACATAGGTACATATTACATACGTATGCATTTTTTTCGAACGAGTGGTAAAAATGTCTTTTAATAAGAACTAAACGTAATCAATATCAAATATTTTTTATTCTATTTTATTCCATAAAAATTAGAACGTTGCGCGATGACAAAGCTCAGTTTTTAACTTGCAACTTGCAAATTTTCACAGTTTTTAAGCTTAAAAATGAAATGCATGTCTGCTTATCATCGCTGCATTCCAAAAATCGACAAGACGTTTAGGTAGCATACCATTGCATTGTCAAGCGCCCATTCATGCCACTGCTATTGAATACCAATCAATACTCGTCTGAGTCTGAGACTTCAATGGTTTATTTACTTGAAACCTTAAATATTTGTGATACTGGCTGGAAAAAATATGGCAATTGTCAGGAATCAGGAACAAAATCGTTTATTATTTTTAAGATCTATACATTAATTAGAAGCATCGTTATTGTTTACACTAAAGATATTTGTTATAAAAACGTTGTATATTTGTTGTGTGTATTCGAAGTGCTCCACCATGTAATTAATGTTTAGTGGGTCATAAATATTTTTTAACGACTTTAACGCCCTTCACATATCGCCAACTACCTACAAGCAAGTGAGTCTGGATAATGTCTATCCATGAAATTGAAAAAAAAACCGCGAAAGCTTTTATATAAGTCATATTTTTAAAATAACAGCCAGTGTCTCAGCTACTTGTACAATAAATTAAAAAAAAACAAATAGCTTAGACACTGGCTGTTATTTTTAAAAGTAATGAAGCTAATGATATGAGTTAGAATGAAAAAGGTAAGATTCTCATACCTATATAAGTAAAATTATATTATATTTATTTCTTGGGGCCATACCGTAACCGTTAGAGCCTATTAAAGCCCACAGCTGAACATAGGCCTCCCCTATAGATTGCCTCGTAGGGGGACATTTGTCATTGTTACCGAGCTTGGCAAGCGGATTGGCAACCGCAGTTTTTAATTTCTGATCGTTATAAGGGTGACGCTACTGCCCATCTCATGATTTGGTTCCTCTTTCGCCTCTTACAATACCCACAGGTGATATGGGGTAGTGGATATTCTCACACTGCCACTACACGGCGCCATAATTTGATTTAAATTAAACTAAAATGGCGGCGTTTTGAAAATCGGACGATATGCTAAAGTCCAGTTGACTGATGTGACAGGTTGAAGAAATAATGTTAAGTGGCACACAAGAATTTACAAACATACTCCCTAACCGTAACAAAATTAACATCTAATTGCAGCTCAATAACTGAATTTTACGACATTTACAACAAGTTGGAATGCGTGTTCCCGCCAAAATGTGACATTTCGCGTAATGTATCGTGACATTTCCCGCACGTTCATGTATGTATACGAAATATAGCGAAATGGTAATTATTTTTAGTGGTGGCCGAGGACGAATAATTTATATTCAAATGATGACTTACCACGTGTCCTGAGACTTAAAATATTGCAAGGGAACTCAATACAAATACCTACATATTTGGAAACATCTGGTAGAAACCAGTAGAAACGATACAACGTTCCTTATCCAGTATATTGCAATAAAAGTATAAAGGACTTCTATATATTTTTAAATATAATACAACTATTTATTTGCTCACTAAAAATGTTATCGCAGTTAAAGTTTTTATGAAGAACGAGTTTTTCATAAAAACTTTCTCACACTTAATTAATGTATAGATATAAAAGAGGATGTTTGTATATATGAAATCGTTTACCTCAAAATCAATTTGATCGATGACCTTAAAATTGGGCGTATACATATATAGTATATATATATATCTGTATATATATATATCTGTATATATATATATATATATATATATATATATATATATATATATATATAACAAATTTTTTACTTTTTTTCACTAATATCCCCCTTAACCACTCGTGGTAAGCTTAAGTTACTTGTGTTACGCGTGGTTCACGACAGTAGTCGAATGGCGGATTCGAACCCACGACCTTTTTTGAGTTCGCGGTCAGCGCCCTGCCATGAGGCTACTGTCGCTTAAACTTATATATATATATGCATTTTTCAAAGGAAGTTTTAAACTAAAAAAATTTAAAATTTTGACTTTATTTGCTTTTCATTTCAATCAAGCACGGCATTTAATAAATTAAATTGTATGCGCTAAAATAAATATAAAACGTTGCTGAACACAACCTATGATATTAACTGGCAGAACTACTTCGGCGTGCTGGCGTCAGCCAGCCAGTACAGATTTTTTTCTTTTCTTAATAAATGACAAAAGTTTTCTAAATGATAGACACGGAAACAGACAGATACACCATTTAAAAGACAAATCGAAATCGAACAAATTATTATTCACAACATAAATTAAAAATACTCTGCAGTGGCAGTTATATAAGTTAATGTCACTTAAAAAAAGTTTAGAACGAATGATTACGGTACTTCAACAAATGCATCTGCTGCCGATAGCAAATTCCGCAGATATGTATATCTAACTGAAGCTTTCACTCAAATTAATTTCGTCAAACCACTTGTTCTATCGCTAATTTCTTTTACTAACATACTAATACTTTTGAGTGGCGGTGTTAAATACATCGTCGCGTTTTATGAGTCGACTATGGGGCATGCTAGGGACATCTTATCGTCACCATTAAGAACAGATATCGTCGTCACCATTATAAGTTCAATGTTGGAAATATATTTGAACCACAGAACTAAGCTACTCGTACCTGGATTAATCGTATGCACGCAGACGATTAAATATAACATATTTACACGTGGTAGAGCCACGCTGCAGCTATATTATGGTTGTAGTACGAATGGGTTGGATCGTCCGGGTTAGGATCACTCTCTCACAGCGTAAAATTGCAGCTTAATGTTAAGTGTTTCGTGTGACAACAGAACCGGAGACCCTTTTTACCGGAAACGAGGCATTACGGCTTAGTCCTCAGAGGTGACAACGCATCTGGATTTTGATTCTCAAACAAGGATAAATGTAGATATTTATGGGTCACAGCATCCACTTACAATCAGGTGGACTGTGTGCTCGTTTGTCACCCTTATTCAATAAAAAAATCCATGAGTTAGTGGGTGCGTTCGGCAGAAAAAAGCGCTAGCAAGCGCTTATAAGCGCTAAAATAGTTTTCGGCCAGGACACGATTCCTACTTCAGTAGCGCTGACACAATCCGCCATTTTGCTTATTTAATTTGTTTGTTTTGAAGTAGAGTTTATAAGTTGTTTTGTGCAATATTAGTTTTAAGTAATATAATGACATGAATAAACATATACATGTTATTAAAAATTCATGATTGGTAAGTTTTTAATATAAATACTTTACAAACATATATTTAAATTAGGTTAGGTTCCCCCCGTTAAAACTAACATCGTGTCCTGGAGGAAAATAGCTACTTATGATTTGACAGCGCTTACCGCTTACGATCGCCATTTTGCTTACAAGCGCTTGCTAGCGCTTTTTTCTGCCAAACGCACCCAGTTAATCTATTCAGTAGCCCCATTGACACTTGTCAATATGAAGTTACCACTCGATAATCTTTCATCGCCTTCTGTTGGTTGGCTTTACGGTTCGTCAAACTACTATATAATTACATCATGTACAGTTTATACTGCTGTGGATGTCCTTGTTACGGATTTTATTTTGCAGGGAATGAAGCTTCATAGCTCGTTAAAAATATTTGAACGAATAAAATCTCATACGACGGTATTGTACGATATTAAGACGTGGTTCTCTCCACGCACCTGCAGCACTGAAATCATGTACTGGTTTACATGTACCTTTTTTAAGGTTCCGACTTATGCCAGGATGGGTTAATGAGAGATCGCTAATGTGCGCAAAGGTTTTCATGGCATCGCAGATATGCGGCAAAGGTTTTTTTTATATAAAGGGAGGTGATTGGAGGGGCAGTTGTTCATGGGCTCTGTATGTCTATATGAGCCCATGAATAACTGCAACACCAGGAGCATCACTCTTTTCTTGAAGGTTGCTAAGTCGTATCGGTTCGAAAAAATTGCTAATGGTATTTCCATAAGGAATATGTACGTGGAAGAAAACTTCTAGTAAATCGCACAGTGGTAAACCGCCAAAAATCGGGTTCTTGCGTGTTTTGTCGCTATTTAGCGATATGCGACATAAACTTCTGTTAAGTCAGTGCGCTTTACCATCTTAGGCTATATCACCGCTTACATCAGGTGGGATTGTAGGTAAGCGCTTAAAATAGTAAAAAAAATTGTGATGGTGAAATTTAGCGCACAATTAGAGCACTCCCCGTAGTAGATGCGATAACATTTGCAAAAGGATGCAACATATCTTCGCAGCACCAGTGAGTCAAGCTGAAGCAGAGGTGAAACACCATGGAGTTTTAGTTGGTAAAGATCCGTCATAAACCTTCCATGCTCTTGTTCGGCGAGTACCCCGTATTTTTAATAAAAAAGATGTGATGTGAGATGGTGATTTCAATGAGAGTGACATCCGTGATATCATCAAAAAATACTGGATTGGGACCTATTGTTGGGTTAAATCTGATGTAAAATGAGTAAATTATTGGATTTACGCTTTACGGTTTTTAAGAATTAGTAAGCTGAAGTGGCAATGGGGCTCGAAAAATAGCTCGAAGAACTGACAACCGAAGGGGAAAAAAGTTCTCGAGCGGCAGCCTCGTATCGGTAGGAGAAGTATAAGGTGATCCCCCACTAGATGGCGTGGCGACCTGGTAAGAAATGCAGGAAGTCGATGGATGGAGCCACCTGCGCGGCTGAGGACCGTGCTTTGTGGCAGTCCTTGGGGTAGGCCTATGTTCTGCAGTGGATTTGTGAAGGACTGTAATTATGATGATGATTATATAGCGTTTAAGGTATACGTAGTATATAAATATAAAAGAGTTGGCGGTTTTAAAAAGTAATTAACTCTACTATAATTAAAATTAAGAACGCGTTCTTTGCATCATTAATGTTAACGACGGGTAAACTTATAACGATCGTGTGAGTAAAACATTCGGCAAATGTTAGGAGTTTGTTGGCTCATAATTTAAAATTATGTTTTCGCCCTTCGAATTCTAGCATTCTCGTAGCTGGATAGCGTCGACAGGTTTTCAAAACCAGCTGCTATTTTAGCCGACATAATCGTGAATCGTCTTAGGTTTTTTAGTATTGAATATATTTTGAAGTGGACAGGCCGCAGTGAAAAAAATTAGCAGGTAACAAATGAGCACACAGTCCCCCTGATGGTTGCTGTGGCCTATATAAATTTACATCTATCCTCGATTACGAATCAGATGCGTTGTCACTCATGAAGGCTATAATTAAATGCCTCGTTTCCAGCAAAATGGGACTCCGATTCTCTACACTCACTATACGAAACACAACAGCATTAAGGCGATACCCCGACCAAAACCTTGCGTAAGTGCGTTTTCAGAGACTATTATCTCATTAGTTATGAGAAATAAAACACAATCTAAAAGCACATAATTAATGTTCGATATATTATCATCACATTCTACGTTCTAATTTGTTTTTATGTGTTATGTATTATTTGGTTTTATGTGTTAAAATCAACTTTTAAAAAATGACTAAAATTATTGATTACATGCATCTGTTGCTAAATGCAACGCTCTAACCATTTGGGGATTACACTAAGGATAGATAATTTAAAAATCTATATTATTCACGTTTTATTTAATTTCTTCAGTTTGTTTTTCTTTTTTAATTGAGATAATTTCAAAATTTGGGCGTATTTTTTACGCGATATATTGTAACGAGAGCGCGTGGATTGTATAGGACCGAACGCTCAAGGTCGTTCGCCAGGGGTAACGTCTTAAGCTGCTATTTTACGCCGGTATTCTGTTTAAACGTAGTCCTTCTCCAGTCGAGCCCACCCATTCGTGTCACAACTATACTACTAATATAGATGCAGCATGGCTCTACCACGTAACAATGTAATTTGAAAAATACCATCATTGCTTAGTTGTTTATTAAATTAATCATTTATTTACTACAGCGCATAATAGTCCATTGTAGAACCTGGGCCTCACAATAGAAATAGAATGCCTAGTAAAGGGAATATTTGCCGTAATTGCCAGGCGGGATGATACGTGGTAGAGCCATGCTGCAGTTATATTATTAGTATAGATGTGTCGTAATGGGTCGGCTCGACCGGGGAAGGACCACGCTCTCACAGAATACCAGCGTGAAATAGTAGCTTAATGCTGCTGTATTTCGTATGGTGAGTGTAGAGAACCGGAGACCCTTTTTACTGGAAACGCGGCATTCCATCTTAGTCCTTACGGGTGATAACGCATCTGCATTTTAATTCGTAATCGAGGATAGATGTAGATGTCTTTGGGTCACAGCAACCATTTACCATCAGGTGAACTGTGTGTTCGTTTACCACCATAATCTATAAAAAAAATACTTACAGTTTGAAATTACTTTTAATTCTGTTCTGATTTAAATATTCTTTGCTGCCAGTAACTAATTACCAAAATAATGAACTCGAAAACATTTATCTGTACATAAATAAATCTATCACGTCGACTCAGAGGATCGTTGAACTCTTGCTAAACATAAATACCTGCCGACGAATGCGGCTTTAATTAAGGAAATAAAGTCATAAATTTTATTTTAAATTTCCAAACAACATCTATTTCCTTTAATAACGTCCAGCACTCGGATATTCGTATTTAAATGTATCAGCCTCTACACTTCTTTTACCAAGATCGGTATAACGTGGAATATGGAATGGTGGAATATATTACCCATAGATTCTCACACCGGGGGATATATGCCACGCTCCGAAGGCGGCCCTGGTTTGTTTCGCTCTGTTGCCTCTTACGAAACCCACGGTATTATGTAGGGTAATAGTAATGTCCTCCAGACCGAATTTCGGTCACGGCAGCCAGCTTCAACGGAGACTAGCCATTGGCGCAGGACAGGATTATAGTGCCCAAGTGTATGCGCAAGCACATGGTGAACTCTCCATGCCCTCACTTTCATAGTCCGATGGGACGGTAAACCGACACGACCGGAGACAGAACAGGCGCAGGACCAGCGGCTTTACGAGCTTTCCGAATCACGGGAGTGAGAAACCGCCAACTTCCTGACTCCGGGCAGCTACTAAGAATTTCTTGACGAAAAAACTCAATAATTAATTCCCTACCTGGGATTCAAACCCAGGACCTCATGATCAGCAGTCGCGCTACTACAACCACAAGACCAACGAGGCAGTCGGTGTAATTAACTAAGGATCAAAAGGATGAAACGTCAACCTGGTAAGACATACAGGAAGTCGATGGATGTGTGCGACTAAAGAACGTGTTTGATAGTTTTCCTTCCGGAAGGCCTCTATGTACAGCGGTAGTCTTTCAAATTTCAATGCAATTTTTATTTCTGTCTCCTTTCAAACAATTGTCCGATTTAAATGAACCAGTACAGATAATTTACGTAAAGTAAACAGTGTATAGATTCATATTTCCTTCGATACTCTGTCAATTTTACTCTCTCTACTCCTTTGCACTCTTCCTCCTTTTTAAAGAAATCCTTTACTGCAACTGCTGTGCGTTTGTGAAAATTTTTACCACTGCACAATCGTCGTGCTCTTCATTCTTCCTTGTCTTCTATTCTTATACTCTTGTTAAATCGTTAATCTTAGAACGCAATTTATCTAATAAGGTAAATTACTTTCTCTTATTCGTACTCTTTTCATTCAATCTATTCTATCATATTATATATCATTTTCACTTATCTTTATTTTATACGTATTTTAAAATTATTTATCTGTACGTCTCTCTCTATTTTAACTACTGTTTGCATCATTTCTCTACACAAAGATTGTCTGGAAGAAATCGCTTTCAGAGACCGCCTGTTGTATATGTTATACTTTGGATTTAATTCTAATCGTTATTCTGTATTTTTGTGTACAATAAATGATAAATAAATAAATTTATTTTCATGTCTATTCTCATTGCTCGAGATTTTCATATAAACACAAATCAGTATATTACACACGCACAAATTAGAAAATGTTGATGGATAATATTAGGACTTTTATATTTAATTGGGGACGTAGTTCTGTCAAAATTGATTTCGTAGCAGTTTTTTAATGTTTAATTGGCTTTTATTCCCCAGTGCCTTGTTTTAGGTACTTTTGTTATGCCCCACTGGCACGAAAACATTAAAATTTAAATAATTGATAGAATCAAGCGTTACTTTGCGGAAATCCATTATAATAAAAAATAAAAAATATAAATTTCTTTGCAACTTTCCGCTAAACATGTAAAATGATGTGTCTTACCTGGATTGAAGCGACCTCCCGCCCTCCCTCAATTGCTTGGTCTAGTGGTGACGGAGTTAGTGTATGCAATTGAGGGAGGGCGGGAGGTGCGCTTCAATCCAGGTAAGACACATCATTTTATATGTTTAGCGGAAAGTTGCAAAGAAATTTATATTTTTTATTTTTTATTAAAATTTAAATATTTTCACGATTATAAGCCCTATTGCCCCGACACATATTATTGTGCGAATTAATGACATGATATTGTATAGTTACCCGAAAAAAAATTTACTTTAACTACAAAAAATTATGGGATATTATTACAGAAGTTACATTTTTATATTTTGCTAACTGTATAGAATATCGATGTACGTCGTTGAGTTATTATAAAAGATGCAAGTTATAGTTTAGTTAACAAAAAAATATCGACGAACGGAAAACCATAAGAATTCGTTTATTATTATAAATTATATATTATTACTGTATGAAGGGTTGTAAAACTACTAATTTATTTTAAAATTATATCTTAAATAATAATTTTTATTATAACAACTAATTCTAAATAAGATAACATTCTATGTCGTTTCGTATCTAAACGCAAAGAGAAGAAAAATGATATCATAACATAACAGTGATGTTGTCATTATTTAATATTATAAAACTTGGTAAGAATTATTAAATTAAATTGTCATTCCTAATCAACTTAGCTGACAGCTCCCCGAGTTCCGAGCATTTGAGCATTAATCATCTGGATAAATGTGTACACAGCGTGGAACGAAACCCAGTTTGTCTCAAGTACATTTGAAATGTTCTGAGAACAAACCACGCAAACGATTCAGGTTACAAGTGGTTGCAAGTGATTAATACTTTAAAATTTTTGCAAAAAGTATAATTAATCGTCGTAGTCGTAAAAAGAAGCTAATGAATATTCAGGAGCTTTTCTGCCTTAGTCCGTCTTTGTTATGGTCGTAGGACTCTTTTCTTCTCTAGGAGTTCGTCAAAATACCACCCTCTAACATATCATAGAACCACGCTGTAGCTATACATTTGCTGAATCACGAATAGGTTGGCTCGACCGTTGATGGACCACGCTCTCACAGAATCCTAGCGTAAAATAACAACTTAATGCTAGCCATGTTTCTTAAGGTAATTGTTAAGAAATCGAAGAAGATCGTTTTTACTGGAAGTGTTGCAGTCAATCTTAGTTCTCATAGGTGACGACGCGTGTGCATTTTGATCCTTAATCGAGGATAAATTTAGATTCACTTACAAACAGGTGGACTGTGTGCTCGTTGGTCACTCTTATTCTACAAAAAAGAAACGCCGCTAAGCAGCAATGCGTACACCGATGTGTTCCAGTCAAAAGGGTAAAAAGACCCCATTATAATTACATTCTGTGAGGCATTCCATCTTCTTTCTCAGAGTTGACAACGCTTCTATATTAGAAGATGGTTGCATGTGTCCATGGATTGCAGTAACCACTTACAGATGAACTGTAAGTATCATTCAAACATAAAGTTACTTTTAATAGCAACAAATATGAATAAGACGACGCTGCATGCATCTAAGTTCCTGGACCGCGGGAGATATTTGATATTTGAATAAGACCAAATATCAATACCAACATTGGGTGCGTTTGGCAGAAAAAAGCGCTAGCAAGCGCTTGTAAGCAAAATGGCGATCGTAAGCGGTAAGCGCTGTCAAATCGTAAGTAGCTATTTTCCTCCAGGACACGATGTTAGTTTTAACCGGGGAACCTAAGCTAATTTAAATATATGTTTGTAAAGTATTCATATTAAAAACTTACCAATCATGAATTTTTAATAACATGTATATTAGACATATATGTTCATGTCATTATATTACTTAAAACTAATATTGCACAAAACAACTTATAAACTCTACTTCAAAATAGACAAATTAAATAAACAAAATGGCGGATTGTGTCAGCGCTACTGAAGCAGCAATCGTGTCCTGGCCGAAAACTATTTTAGCGCTTGTAAGCGCTTGCTAGCGCTTTTTTCTGCCAAACGCACCCATTGACTATGGTTCTGACTTCTACAGTATACATTTGTGTTAGATAATACTCTGACTATTTAAATAAACGAACACTACTTACACTTTACATTATAAAATATTCACGGAGCGCATTAGAAGTAATATGTACTTATACTAGCGTGCCAGGCAGACGTTGTACTGCTTTTTTCGATGACCCTTTGTCATGTACTATTAAAAATCCTTAAATGAGCAAAAAAATGTGGGTCACTCATGGGCATAAAAAGTATCCTATCTCTCAAGTTGGACCAAACTGCACACGGTGAGGAAATTTGATTAAAATCGGTTAAGTAGTTTAGGAGTCCATCGCGGACAAACAAAGTGACACGTAATTTATATATATATATATATATATAAATTACGTGTCACTTTATTATATTACACTATATATATATATATATATATATATATATATATATATATATATGATGTATGTAAACCAACAGCACGTGACACGACATGGGCCGGCCTCACTGCAACGTCACCTTCTTTGCTGGTACTAATAGTATTATTTTACGAGAGCTAGAGTCACGCTGCAGCTATATTATGGTTGCAGCACGAATAGGTCGGCTCGTACGGGGCAGAACCACGTCCTCACAGAATATCAGGGTGAAATAGCAGCTTAATGCTGCTGTGTTTCGTAAGGTGAGTGTATAGAACCGAAGACTCTTTTTACTGGAAACGAGGCAATCCGTCTTAGTTCTCATGGGTGACAATGCATCTGCATTTTGATACTTAAATCAAGGATAAATGTAGATGTGTCTATTACATAGATGGCCACAGCATCCACTTACCATCAAATAGACTGTGTGCTCGTTTTTTACCTTATTATATAAAAAAAAAGAAAATTTAGTAAATTTCAATTAGACTACCTCTGTCTACGGCACTCTAGTGTTCTTAATTTAAGCTTTTTTCAGTCGATTTGATTATTTCTTTTACGATTTTAAGATGGTGTTTTAAAAATATTTATCGCAGCATGTCGGTTACCAAAAGAGTTATTGGGCATTTCCATTTTTTATTTGAATTAACGAATTTCCTTTCTAGTGTTGGAGTTTAATTCACGACAGCAATCAGAAACCACTTACAGGAAAAGCCCGAGTCAAATCGTTCGACGAGAAGCCTTGCTACTTCCTGTCTGAGCATTTCCCTCAGTCGCCTTGCGACACTCGAGGACGAGATGAGGAAATGGAGTTTCTCTCATCAGAACGATGCATCAATCTACGGCTTCATATATAAAAAAATATTTAAAAAAAACGACTGCAAAAAACTAAAAAGAATAAAATTATTACTTTGTAACTGCTTACGAAGTCGTTGCTAAGATATAGGATATAGAAGAAGAAGCCCCAAAATGTTTTTGACCCTTCTGAGTGGACTAAGAAATCGGTCCACCTGACGGTAAGTGGATTCTGTGGCTCAAAGACATCTACATCCTTTCTCGATAAAAAATCTGAATGCAGTTTCATTGTTAGAAGAGAACCCTTGAAAAGTAAGATGAAATGTCTCCTTCCCTATAAAAATGGGTCTCCGGTTCTCTACACTTACTCAACGAAACACAGCAGCATTGAGCTGTTATGTTGTTAAGTCTGGTCGAGCCGACGCGTTCATGCTGCAACCGTAATGTAGCTGCACTAAAGTGCTGCGGCTAAGCCTTGAAGTAGATTTATAAACGCACTACTTACGAATTGATATTCTGTGAGAGCGTAGTCCTTCCCCGATCGAGCCGACCCATCCGTGCTACAACCATAATTAAATTCTTTCCGTAATTAAAAGCTTGATCAAGAGAGAGCCGTGGTAGCTCTGATGGCTAACGCTCGCTGTAAATATAACACAACGCGAGTAACCCGGGTTCGATCCCCGCCGGCACCAATGAAATTGTTAATTGCAATTTTAAGTGCTGATTTACCACGTGCTCGGCGGTTAAGGAAAACATCGTGAAGAAACTTGCATGTCTGAGGAATAAGAAAAAAAAATAGTTTCGAAGACGTGTGAAATTCGCCAACACGCATTGGGGCAGCGCGGCGGACACTTCCTTGCCCTAAAACCCTCTCAATAATGGGGGGAGACCTGTGCCCAGCAGTGGGACGTATATAAGCTGTAACTTTACTTGATCAAGAAATGTTAGAAATTTAAATTTAAGACAGTGTTAGGACACGAGTAGTAAAATTAAACATTTTCTATAACCGACTTCAATATATGTATATAATCTTTAATTGAATAAATATAAATAAAAACCACACCACATGAGAAGCACCAGCTTTCAAATAAAAAAAGATTCATCAAATCGGTTCGCCTAGAAAAAAGTTCTGAGGTAACGCACAAAAAATACAGTCGAAACGAGAGATACTGACTTAAAAGGATAAAAATTCGGGCATAAAGATCCAAAACTCATTAGTCCCTTGTGACTTGGAGCACTCAATAATTAACGTTTATAATATGTATATACTTATGTATTTTATTCAGAAGCATGATACCAATTATTACAGAAACCCTGAAGTTTTATGACATTCTGTGGCGAATTCGACTGGAAATTTATAATTACTCCATTCTTATTGAAATCGAATTCAAAATAAAACTCACTTATGAAACACGACCCTTGATTAATGAGAAAATTATTTTCAGGTCAAGATGAGTGTTGTGGAAACCAGTACAGAAGAGCCCCTGGCACCTCCAGCCCCAGTACCAGGGGCCCCATTAACCCCGGGAGCGCCCGACGGCACTGGGCCTCTCATACCAGTACCTGTAGCTCCGCGAAAACCGCCACGAAGAGGCCCCAAGGTTCTACAAGAGCGCCCCAAGCGAGCCTTGTTCTGTTTGACACTTAAGAACCCTTTGAGGAAGCTCTGTATCGACATAGTGGAATGGAAGTATCCTTTTTATTTAGAACGCTTAATGGTGAGTTTTTTTTTTTTTAATTAATAAGTAATGTTTTTAGTGGAATCTGATAAACTAGCATGGTTGTGAAATAAATTTAAAGTCCTTCAATCGACCTTGAAATATAATCTTCAATCGAAATAATCTTCTTTTCTTGTTTCATTACGCTATCGAACATAAGAAAAGAGCGGTGTGATTGTATGTCCCTTACTCCGTGCCGGTTTTTTTGTTTAGCAAACTACACTTTGCTAAGCAACTTTGACAGTTCGTTGGGATCTAAGGAGTTTACAAGTTGGTTTAAGTGAGAAAAAAAGTGTATTGTGAGCTTAAGATTGGTGAATCTTGTTCAGTTCAGTTCTTAGAACAATTAAAATTTTTATCTAAATATGTTTAAAAGTCATAAAGATTATTGTATAACCTAAAACTACGTTATCGTCCTTTCTCACTCGAGGCCACGCTAAACATTAGTCTATAGGTTTCTCTGTCTACGGTATTACAGTCCTAACATGCCCATAATTAAAATAACATCTAAATACAAGGTAATAGTATATAGTCAAGGAAATTAAATTATCGAATTATTAATTGTCATGTCATCGACAATTTTATAGTATAGAGTCAGCAGACGTATCATACTGTCTGCAAATATGTCAATTTCTTCTTGCTGAGTGAGTATGTCTCCTATAAGTATTAATGCTCGATTTGTTGGTGCAAAGGCAGCAAGTTTGGAACGGGTAACTAGTAACGGTATATCTAGGAGACGCGGCCTAGGGCGCAGAGTCACCGTTCCTACATTACCTCTCTGCAGGTACATGGGCACCAACAAACCGATTCTCACCATAACCGATTGACAGTCCAATTTGTGGTGAAATATAGAAAGATAGTGCCTAATAGTTAACATTACCGTTCATTAACATTAGGGTTTCAAAATCAACCACACCCAAGACGAATAAAAAAGCATAAGAGTTAGCACCCACGACTCTTCTTATAAAGCCAACGAGCAAATTTACCTTATGTCCTCTCCAAAAAAGTGTATACTTTTCTCGTAAGGATTCCAGACCGTAGCTACATACTCTAATTTACTTCGAACATATGCATTATACAAAATTTGAGCCTCATCACAAAACCCAAAGTCTTACTAGCTAACTTGCAAATTTATGTAATATACATACATAATATCGAAAACACTCACGCCTGTCGCCAGGGGGGTAGGCAGAGACTATAGACTTCCATTTAGCACGATTATGACATACCTCTCTCGCCTCCTCCAGATCCATACACCTACGCATACATGCTCGTCGGTTAAGGGTACACTTAATTTGGCCCATTTTCAATATATCGCCAATTTGGTCGATAAACTTTCGCCTAGGACGTCCTTTTCCGACTCTTCCTTTCACTTCTGCAACATAAATTTGCTTTGTCACTCTTTCCTCATTCAATATGATGTATGATTGTGAAAATCTAATTCAGTATCTAATATTAAGAGTATATGACATACGTGACCTAGTCACGTATGTCATATACTCTTAATCTTATCAAATCAAAGGCGCGTCATATAAGTTATTACACATCAATAATTATAGGATTCTGTTTTAATGCAATCAAAGAGATTTAAATATACTACTACTACTACTTAAATGTCTTTGAATGCAATGGTGATAACCTTCATGACATTTTATGAATCCATGACGTAAGTTAAACCTTCCTGGTAATACCATAAACAATTTATAAGTAAATTTCTTTCATCATAATCTAAATATTGTTTGTATGTAATATCTTGTATCGAGCTACGGTGGTGGCTATTAAGAAACTGATAACCTTTTTATAACATTTTAAAAAAAAATTGTCCCTAAATCCGTAAAACTAATTTCATAAACTTTTTATTTTTACCTTAGTTTTATTATATGTCGCGTGGTAAGATTATCTATTACCCCATTTCATCTCATGGCATGGGTGTCGAAAAAGTTGACTATTTAAACTGATAAAAATGCCGTTTATGTCATTCAAAAGTTCAAGATGTCTGGCACGTTGTCAGTCCGCCTGTTAAGCTAGAATCTGCTTGGGGCAGAAATTTTCTCCTTAGACTAACAGAATCTGACATGTTTTACGACGGTATACCTCCTATAAAGTTTTCTTTATTTATGTATTTTATTTCATCAGTAATCAATTGTTGGTGCTATATACGCTGACGAGTATCGATTCATTATAGCTTATATAAGTCCATTTCTGAACATAGGCCTCCCCCATAGATGACACTGGTTAAATGTTGCACTTATCTTACTGAGATGGTATTACATTACTCTATGTTATAAACACTCTTTTTTATAATGATTTCTTAAGTTTACGCGAGCAATACACATTGAATAAAACTACATACACGGATTCTATCGCGTTTAATTTACTTATTTTAACTTATATTTAATTCCCGACATTTCTGCAACTGCAAGACTTCAAGATCTTGAATGTAAGAAGAATGTAAGCTCGTTCTGCGTAGATCGGGCCGAAAATTTATATTAAGAAACTGAAGGTAGCCAGGCTAACTATGACATTGGGACGTCAAACATCTCAGTCCCCCCCGTGACCATGGGTGTTGTAAAGCACCCGAAACGTCGGGTAAACGTAAAAATAATAAATTCTTAAAAAGATAGTACTTTAGACGCAATACGCTCATAAACAAACAGTAGGACAGACGGACGGATGATTGTATAATGATAGAAAAGAATTCATGTTTTGTGAATTTTGGGGTAAATAATAATTCAAATTATGGAAGGAAGCCGATAGTAAATTTAAATATTTTTAGAAAATTAATATATGTATATGTATATTATACATATATGCATATATAAACCCATATATATATGGATAGGATGGAATTACAGCGGAGCTTCTGAAAGCGGGTGGAACACCGGTACTTGAAGTCCTTCAGAAGCTCTTCAATTCCGTCCTCCATGGTGGCACTACTCTGGAGGCGTGGAGCAGAAGTGCGGTGGTCTTGTTCTTTAAGAAAAAACGCTCTCTTGAAGAACTACAGACCGATTTCCCTTCTGAGCCGCGTCTACGTGCTGTTTTCGAGAGTCATTACGAATCGTCTCGCACACAGACTCGACGACTTCCAGCCTCCCGAACAAGCCGGTTTCCGAAAAGGCTTCAATACCATAGACCACATACATACCCTGCGGCAGATTGTACAGAAGACCGAAGAGTACAATCTGCCACTTTGCCTGGCGTATGTGGACTATGAGAAAGCCTTTGATTTCGTCGGAATTTGGGCGGTGCTACAGTCACTTCAGCGGTGCCAAGTTGACTGTCGGTATATCGAGGTGCTGAAGTATTTGTACAGTAGGGCTACGACGGCTATCCGAGTATAGAACCAGAGTTCGAAACCTATCCAACTGCAGAGAGGTGTAAGACAGGGTGACGTTATATCCCCGAAACTCTTCACCGCTGCGTTGGAAGACGTTTTCAAGCTACTGGACTGGAAAGGATACGGTATTAACATCAATGGCGAGTACATCACTCAACTTCGATTTGCCGACGATATAGTCCTTATGGCAGAATCGCTGGAGGACCTTAGCACTAAGCTCAATGACCTCAATGGTGTCTCCCAACGGATAGGTCTTAAGATGAACATGGACAAAACAAAGATTATGTTCAATGTCCATGTCACACCTATGCCGGTAGTTGTGGGGAGCACTATGCTCGAAGTTGTTGACGAGTACGTTTACCTGGGACAAATAGTCCGACTAGGTAAGTCCAACTTCGACCGAGAGGTCAATCGACGGATTCAACTCGGCTGGGCAGCGTTCGGGAAATTACGACACATCTTCTCGTCAGGTATACCTCAATCTCTGAAACCTAAAGTGTACAACCAGTACGTGTTGCCAGTGATGACTTACGGATCAGAGACGTGGTCCTTCACTGGTGGCCGTATTAGGACGCTCAAGGTCGCTCAGCGAGCTATGGAGAGGGCTATGCTCGGAGTTTCTCTGCGTGATAGACTCAAAAATGAGGATATCCGCAGTAAAACCAGAGTGACGGACATAGCCCAACGGATTAGTAAGCTGAAGTGGCAATGGACCGGCCATATAGCTCGAAGAACCGATAACCGATGGGGAAGAAAGGTTCTCGAGTGGCAGCCTCGTACCGGTAGGCGTAGTGTAGGGCGGCCCCCCACTAGATGGAGTGACGACCTGGTAAGACATGCAGGAAGTCGATGGATGCAGGTGGCTCAGGACCGTGCTTTGTGGCATTACTTGGGGGAGGCCTATGTTCAGCAGTGGACTTGTGAAGGGCTGTAATGATGATGATGATGATATAAACTCATATATATATACGATATATATATATATATATATATATATATATATATATATATATATATATATCCTGGCTAAAGTAAAACTTCTTTAGCTCCATCTGTATATATATATACAGATGAAGCTATTTTTCTTTATTCAGTCGTGTGGTCATAAGCACACTCGCTTTTTTTGCTATTTAGAGTTGTTCCTGATAACAACAACTTCTGTTATAGTTTCGGCACAGAAACAGGGTAGTGGATATTAATACACAGCCACTATCGGTAGTGTTAATAATACTCACTATAATCTTCAAGGCATCTGCGATTAATCGTACAAATACTGTATTTAAGTTGAGTCTTCGTAAAATTTAATATTAGAAGCTTTAATTTAACATGCTGTCTTCTTATGTGTCACCGGTTCAAAGTTTATAATCATTTTTAAAGCACCTGCTGACATCCTATTGAGCTGAAATTTAGCAAAACTTATATCACTTTGATGTAACGTAATATTATAGTACAAAGGAGCTGACCGATGAACTCGAATGCTGAATGATCGGATGCAAAGCCTGAAATTCGGGCGGTGCTACAGTCCCTTCAGCGGTTCCAAGTTGACTGTCGGTATATCGAGGTGCTGAAGTATTTGTACAGTAGGACTACGACGGCTATCCGAGTACAGAACCAGAGTTTGAAACCTATCCAACTGCAGAGAGGTGTAAGACAGGGTGACGTTATATCCCCGAAACTCTTCACCGCTGCGTTGGAAGACGTTTTCAAGCTACTGGACTGGAAAGGATACGGTATTGACATCAATGGCGAGTACATCACTCACCTTCGATTTGCCGACGATATAGTCCTTATGGCAGAATCGCTGGAGGACCTTAGCACTATGCACAATGACCTCAATGGTGTCTCCCAACGGATAGGTCTTTAGATGAACATGGACAAAACAAAGATTATGTTCAATGTCCATGTCACACCTATGCCGGTAGTTGTGGGGAGCACTATGCTCGAAGTTGTTGACGAGTACGTTTACCTGGGACAAATAGTCCGACTAGGTAAGTCCAACTTCGACCGAGAGGTCAATCGACGGATTCAACTCGGCTGGGCAGCGTTCGGGAAATTACGACACATCTTCTCGTCAGGTATACCTCAATCTCTGAAACCTAAAGTGTACAACCAGTGCGTGTTGCCAGTGATGACTTACGGATCAGAGACGTGGTCCTTCACTGGTGGCCGTATGAGGTCGCTCAAGGTCGCTCAGCGAGCTATGGAGAGGGCTATGCTCGGAGTTTCTCTCCGTGATAGACTCAAAAATGAGGATATCCACAGTAAAACCAGAGTGACCTACATAGCCCAACGGATTAGTAAGCTGAAGTGGCAATGGACCGGCCATATAGCTCGAAGAACCGATAACCGATGGGGAAGAAAGGTTCTCGAGTGGCAGCCTCGTACCGGTAGGCGTAGTGTAGGGCGACCCCCACTAGATGGAGTGACGACCTGGTAAGACATGCAGGAAGTCGATGGATGCAGGTGGCTCAGGACCGTGCTTTGTGGCATTACTTGGGGGAGGCCTATGTTCAGCAGTGGACTTGTGAAGGGCTGTAATGATGATGATGATGATATAAACTCATATATATATAATAATATATATATATATATATATATATATATATATCCTGGCTAAAGTAAAACTTCTTTAGCTCCATCTGTATATATATACAGATGAAGCTATTTTTCTTTATTCAGTCGTGTGGTCATAAGCACACTCGCTTTTTTTGCTATTTAGAGTTGTTCCTGATAACAACAACTTCTGTTATAGTTTCGGCACAGAAACAGGGTAGTGGATATTAATACACAGCCACTATCGGTAGTGTTAATAATACTCACTATAATCTTCAAGGCATCTGCGATTAATCGTACAAATACTGTATTTCAGTTGAGTCTTCGTAAAATTTAATATTAAAAGCTTTAATTTAACATGCTGTCTTCTTATGTGTCACCGTTTCAAAGTTTATAATCATTTTTAAAGCACCTGCTGATATCCTATTGAGCTGAAATTTAGCAAAACTTATGTCACTTTGATGTAACGTAATATTATAGTACAAAGGAGCTGACAGATGAACTCGAATGCTGAATAATCGGATGCAAAGCCTGTAAAAACTTCTTTTTAAATTGATTTTATTACATTTGAGTAATAAATGGAATTACGTAAAATATATATTTGTAATATTTTCTTATCTTAAAATTAGACCCATATATACATACATATATACCCATATATACATACATACATAGACTTAAAAGATGACACGGATGTGGAACGTCAACGTAGATCTCTGTGTGTAGTAGGCAATATGATTGCGCGAAAATTCTGCAAGGCGTCGCCGGACGTGAAAATTACACTGTTTAGATCTTTCTGCCAAGCGTCTTACACGTGTCAACTCTGGGTAGACTATACCAAGAAAACACATAATAGTATACGGGTAACTTATAATAATATTTTTAGACTTCTAATGGGATTTAATCGCTATTGTAGCGCCTCTGAAATGTACGTGAAGACCCGGGTTGACTCTTTTAATGCTATCCATCGAAAGAGGATAGCATCATTTATGTTCAGAGTTGACTTGTGTAACAACTCTATTGTGCGTAGTTTGGCAGATAGGCAGATACAGACTGCAATGTACAGATGCTGGGTGAAAGTTGCTGGGTGACGATAGACTTTTGGAAATATTACAACATGTCTATTCTTGCTAAGAAAATATAATATAGCAATATATATATATATATATATGCTATATTATATTTTCTTGTAAATATGGATATTTGTGTCTGCAATAAAGGATTATTATATATTATTATATTCATTGTATATTGAAATTACTTACTAATCAAATTTTAATCAAATCGATTAAATTTTTTTGAAGTTAGGTATGATATATGATGCTAATAAAAAAATGCTAAGGCACTAAAAAGACAACACAATGCAATTATATGGGTTCCTTAGGTGTATGACAGTGAAACTATAAAAAGACAGTGATAAATAAATAAAAAATAAAATACCTACGAAACTTTTGAGTTACCTCAAGCTACCAATTGATTCAGAATCAAGGCAATGATCCAACATCTTGCGGCATCTTTAAAATTAGAACGCAATAATTAAACACGTTGAATTAGTTTTACTTTTTTAACAAACCAGAAATATCTGCAATGTAAACGCTGATTTAAAAAAAAAGAAAAGAATTTAAATTCAAATCACAAATCAGTCTTGAAACATATTTATGTAACAGAAAATATTTTAGTTTTTAAATTCAAAGAATTTCAATAGTTTTTCAAGTTTTTCAGATAATTAATATAGTTTTGTCAGTGCAAATAAACAATGGAATCAAAACAATACCTATTACTATTTTGCAAAAAGTAATTTCGACGTGGATATGATTTCACGAATGAAAACACACATGTATTCTCGAAAATTGGATACGCACATTCGCTTGAGAGTTAAACGGAATCGAGTTTACCATAATGACGACTCTAAATAGAATTCTATATATCAATAATTTTAGTATTTCATTTGTTTGAATCATGATTATACACCCACTTACAATCAGATAGACTGTGTGCTCGTTCATCACTCTACTTCTAATAAAACAATTTTTAACCTACTATCTGGTACACGGCACGTTGCAGTCACGGTAGAAATAATTGTGGAAATATCATTTTAAATTTGTAGGAGTTATATTGTTTAACTAGCCTTTAACCCGCGGCTTCGCTTGCGTGGGCTTCAATTTAGAAACATCATTAATACGACTCGGTGCCAAAATTAGCAAAATTGGATCACTTGTAGTGTCACCTCGATATCTGTGTCTATATTGGTGGTAAATGATTAAAATTTGGCTATATAATATGCTACAGAAACCCATTAGTGAGTTTATCAGAAGTGTATTAACATCACACGACTAGCAACATCTTTTTATATCTTAGGCTTGTCTTGCGATGTGTTTTTATGAAGCGAAAATGAACCTGAATCAGATGATCATCAGAAATGCGTTATTTACATTTATTCATAATTAAAGTTGATGTAGTTTTGATGAAATAATGTCAAATTTCATGTTTTTTTTTTAATTACACTGTGTTTATTTGTGATATTTCACCGTTGCCCCCATTGAATATTGATTGGCACCGTAAAGTAGATGTCGGAATATTTTTACGTTCGAGGAGACTTCAAAATTTCACTATGTAGTTCTATTCACACTGATCGTATGAGATTAACTATATTTATGGAAGGGAGTAGAAATATACCAAAGATAGGCAGCGTCTTTCTGATTACAGCTCAAAATAATAAAAAGATGCAGTTGGCAACCCGCCTGCCATGCGTGGCAACAACGGCAAATATCCAACTTATATGGCAATCTATGGGGGGGAAACGAAATGATGGGAGTAGAAATATATTAGCAATGTAGAGGTGGCAGAAAAGAATCCCTATTTCGTCTCGTGAGTGTCGTAAGAGGCGACAGAGGAAAACTAAAACAGGTGATTAGTGGCAGTATCTTCCTGATAACAGAGCAAAGTGATAGAAAGCTGTGGTTGCCAATCTGCTTGCCAACTTTGGCTACTACTGCAAATATCCCTAATATTTGACAAACAACTGGAGAAACCTGTGACCAGCAGTTGATAGCCCTATTAAAAGTAGAATCGTAGCAGCCCTATATGCATCCCACATTAAACTAACGGAGAGTTTAATTTGGGTGTACTTTAGATTATTTATGGTACGTAAAAGCTGCAAAAAGCCTTGTTTACATGGCAGTCGCTAACAGCAATTTAATTAAAGTGTTTTGGATGTGTTGTGATTTATGATGTTACTATAGACTATTATTTTGTACCTGTGAATTATCCATTGCTTTTTGGCGAAGAGCCAAAACAACTTCGATCCATGATGCCATGCAGATTGAATTAACATTGTATATATATATATATATATATATATATATATATATATATATATATATATCGAGCACTTGCTTTATTTGTGCCGAACTACTTTTAAAATATCAATATAAAGTTCAATATTTTATTTTTATATAGAAGAGGGCGCAAACAGGCATGCGACTCACATGATGGTAAATGACTACCGCCGCTCATTAACCACCGCAACACCAGGGGAATTGTAGGTGCGTTGCCGGCCTTTTAAAAAGGGGTAAGCTCTTTTCTTGAAGGTCTTTAAGACGTATCTGTCCGGAAAAATCGCCGGTGGTAAACAATTCCACAGCGAAGTTGTACGGGCAAGTAAACTCCTAGTAAAACGCACAGCAGTGAACCACCAAGCATCCAGATGGTTAGTATGGTATCGTGAATTTGACGCGATGTTCGTTCATGAAATATGGCGGCTGGAATTAGTCCGAACAATTCTTCAGAGCACGCCTCGTGGTAGATGCGATAGGAAATGCAAATTTTATACTGTTGAAACAAAATCTTTACCCATTTCTGATGCCAATTGGCAGTACCTGCACTATTGTGTTCAGGGCCAAATTGTAAATAGAGCCAGTTACAGGCTGTAAGATATTCCATATTGGTCCTCAGAAATGCAACGCGTTTTGAATATCCTTTGCTTCGAATTGGCTTCAGGTATCAATGGAATTCAGTAGCCACTTACCAGCAGGAATTCTATAAGTTCGATTGTCATATTTTCTTTTGAAAAGATCCAGAAAGCGTGAATTCTTCGTAGCGTTAATACTATTAAATCTAATAGGGATTGGCCACTGTAATTATAAACCTCAAAGATTGAGCATGCACGAGACTCCTTTAAAGAATAATTAAACATCTCGCTGCCGGTGAATGATATATATTTTTTAGGTTTTATAATATACGAGTAGCTCACCAGCTCTACGAAAGACAATAGAATTATACTAATTAATAATTCATGATCCATTCTATACTGTTCTTTAACTATTCAGTAAATATATAGCTACAATATATTACAATAACTGCCTCGTTGGTCTAGTGGCCGTAAACACGGTTGCTGATCCTGGGTTTGGATCTCGTTTCAGGCCAAAATCAGTTATTGGGTTTTTCAGTCAAGAAATTCTTAGTAGCAGCTCGGAGTCAAAAATTTGGCGATATTTCACCACTTATATACTTACATATTTATACACACACATATATATATATATATATATATATATATATATATATATATATACGATATAACTCCCCTTTACTATAGAATAAATTCAATAAAATAAAAAAATATACCTATATCCTCATTATCCTAAAATGAAAGTATAAGAAAAAGTTACATCACAGGATTACCATATGTTGAATGTTATAAAGAAGTGTCGACGAAACAAAATGAAAGAAAATACCGTTTTCTTTTTAAATCATTGAATTTAGTTCTATGAAACCAAACCGAGTGTTTACACCCCAGTATATATAAAGCTGTGGTGGATGTTTTCATTAGTCATCCATCACAGCTTATAAACGTCCACTGCTGAAGGCCTCCCTCAAAGATTGCCTCATGGGGGGATTTTGCAAAAGTTGCCACGCTTGGCAAGTGAGTTGTCAGCCGCATTTGTTTATTATTTCGAGTTGTTATCAGAAAGATGCGGCTGCCCATCACCAGTTTCATTTTCCCTCTGTCACCTCTTACGACACCTTGAGGATATGGGGTATTGGATATTCTTACACCGCGGTATAGTTTCACACGACTCATTTGTGAACATGCCTTAAATTTTCGTAAATATACTGAGGGGCTGAAGTTAACATATCTTTTATTTTATAGGATAAGGGTGACAAACGAGCACACAGTTCATCTGACGGTAAGTGGTTACTGCGACCCATAGACATCTACATATGTTCTCGAATACGAATCAAAATGCAGATGCGTTGTCTACCTTGAGGACTAAGATGGAAGGCCTCGATTCCGGTAAAATGGGTCTCCGGTTCTCTACACTCACCATACGAAACACAGCAGTATTAAGCTGCTATTTTACGCTGGTATTCTGTGAGAGCGTGGTACTTCCCTGGTCGAGGCGACCAATTCGTGCTTCAACCATAATATAGCTGCAGCGTGGCTCTACCGCGTATGTAATGACTGACGCAGCATTACTAGTGGAGGATACCAGGCTGTACGGTCACTAACCTGTACCGGTACGAGGCTGCCACTTGGAAATCCCTACAGGCGGTTCTTCAAGCTATATTTTTTACGCAAGAGTGATAAGCGAGTACACAGTTTACCCGTTGTCCGTTTCTACAAATGAACAAAATTTGCCAATAAACAATTTCAAAAATTTTGCAAAAAAGGGTTATTATAATATCAAAGAATACATAAATGAAAATAACCCCTGGGAATGAGGTGATCGACACCGTGCTGGTTTTATGAAAATTTATTTAAAAATTGTACAAACAAAATTATTGTAAAGTGTAATGTTTGTGAAAAAAACGATTTTTCAAAAAATTCCCGCTGGGTTTCTTGCTGGTTCTTTCCAGGACAGAGGTATTTTCAGAACCAGAAAAAATACTATCAATAAGTGTTATGTAATAATCTATACTGAATAAAATCATTCATTTCATTTCATTTCCACCTCACCAAACGAAACAGCAGCATCAAGCTGCGATTTCACGCTAGCGTTATATGAAAGCGTGGTTCTTGCCCGGGCGAGCCGACCCATTCGTGGTACAACCATAATATAGTTGCAGCGTACCCCTGCTATATATTAAAACTCATAAAAATTTCCTACATATCGTACTAGGTTTTCACTACTTGGCTTTACTACGTGGCTACCCCTCGACCTCTCTTCCCCACCGATTGGCGGTTTTTCGAGCTATATGGATATTTCAGATTAGTGTTGAGTTTTATTTTTGATTCCGCAATATAATATAATTGTAGTTGTATAACAAAAAGTTACTGTGCTTGAAAACAACAACATCTTCACATTAATTTTGACTTAAGTCAAAGAAATTCTGTAGCGATTTTACCAAATATTATTCAAAAAGCCCTCTAGCCATTTTTTTTGCGCCTAATTTCAGGCGAGCACACGAAATATAATTTTATGATTATACATGCAAACCATCCTTTTGCGCTTAAAATTGCTTGGCTGCACAATAACATTATTCCGGTCGATTGCGCGAGTTCGAGAAGATTCCCTGCCTTACACACGCCACGTCATATCAAGCCGTATTCTCTGAGAATATGACGACATTTTATACGCGCCGAAGTCCGCATTAGTATTTCACGTTCTTCATTGACACTTTTTTAGTAAGTAGTAATAAGGGTGACAATCGAGCACACACTCCACCTGATGGTTAGTGGATGCTGTGGCCTATAAACATCTACATTTATCCTCCATTAAGAATCAAAACGTAGTTGTCAACGCTGAAAACTGAGATGGAAGGCCTCGTTTTCAATAAAAAGGGTCTCCGGTTCTCTACACCCACCATACGAAACACAGCAGCATTAAGCTGCTATTTTACGCTTTGTGAGAGCGTAGTTCTGCCCCTATTAAGCCAACAAATAAAAATAAATTATATCGATCTTTTAAATTAGTTGCTGACATCCTGGAGCAGCATACATGTTATCTTGAAGATATTGTCTTCGTACCATAATATATACATCTAATTATATTTTAACTATTCTTGTAGTCTTGTAGTATGTGGACTATGAGAAAGCCTTTGATTCCGTCGAAATTTGGGCGGTGCTACAGTCTCTTCAGCGGTGCCTAGTTGACTATCGGTATATTGAAGTGCTGAAGTGTTTGTACAGTAAGTGGGGATACGATGGCTATCCGAGTACAGAACCAGAGTACGAAACCTATCCAACTGCAGAGAGGTGTAAGACAGGGTGATGTTATATCCCCGAAACTCTTCACCGCTGCGTTGGAAGACGTTTTCAAGCTACTGGACTGGGAAGGAGGTAACATCAATGGCGAGTACATCACTCACCTTCGATTTGCCGACGATATAGTCCTTATGGCAGAACCGCTGGAGGACCTTAGCACTATGCTCAATGACCTCAATGGTGTCTCCCACCGGATAGGTCTTAAGATGAACATGGACAAAACAAAGATCATGTTTAATGTCCATGTCACACCTATGCCGGTAATTGTTGGGAGCACTATGCTCGAAGTTGTTGACGAGTACGTTTACTGGGTCAAATAGTCCGACTAGGTAAGTCCAACTTCGACCGAGAGGTCAATCGACGGATTCAACTCGGCTGGGCAGCGTTCGGGAAATTACGACACATCTTCTCATCAGGTATACCTCAATCTCTGAAAACTAAAGTGTACAACCAGTGCGTGTTGCCAGTGATGACTTACGGATCTGAGACGTGGTCCTTCACCGCTGGCCGTATGAGGACGCTCAAGGTCGCGCAGCGAGCTATGGAGAGGGCTATGCTCGGAGTTTCACTGCGTGATAGACTCAGAAATGAGGATATCCGCAGTGAAACCAGAGTGACCGACATAGCCCAACGGATTAGTAAGCTGAAGTGGCAATGAGCCGGCCATATAGCTCGAAGAACCGATAACCGATGGGGAAGAAAGGTTCTCGAGTGGCAGCCTCGTACCGGTAGGCGTAGTGTAGGGCGACCCCCCACTAGATGGAGTGACGACCTGGTAAGACACGCAGGAAGTCGGTGGATGCAGGTGGCTCAGGACCGTGCTTTGTGGCATTACTTGGGGGAGGCCTATGTTCAGCAGTGGACTTGTGAAGGGCTGTAATGATGATGATGATGATGATATTCTTGTACCTATTGATATGAATTTAGAAAGTATTTCTTAAAACATCAAAAAAGAAAACATTTCGTTTAAAACAATTAAGTCTTTAAGACACACAGGGAAGAGAATTTATCGTTAAAATTTATTTTATTTATTTATTTATTTATTTTCAATCACAACTTACAACTATCATTACAGGTTACTACCTAATTCGATAGTGAAGCACACATCAGTAAACATATATATACTTATAACAAATACCTACTTATAACAAATAACATATAATGCTATCCTTGTGAACTCATTCGGCGTACAAATAAAAATATCTGTCTCCTCTGCTACAAGGTTGAGAGTGCGAAGTGCCCGTGTCAGCGGCGCCTCGTTCAATAAATTAGTGCGACCACGAGGTACGGCCAGCAGGTGAGGCCGACGTCGTCGCCACACATATCTGTCCGGCACACACAAACACAGTAAACATAATATATCTGCGTGATGTACCTTACCCCTAATTAACTTAAATAAATATGACACAAGCGTGAGCTCCCGCCTGACTCGTAGTTCGTTGTATCCCACCATGCCCAACACAAACAAAGTTGGATACATAATAGGATAAAAAGGATACACTCCATATAGCCTAAAATATAAAAACCTAGTAAATTTGTTTTGTATCCGCTCCAACATGAGACTATATTTAGTCTCATGCGGAGCCCAGATGACTGCGTTGCATTCCAATTGGCTTCTCACTAAAGCGTTGTATAAGGCGATAATGGCTGCTACATTTGTGAAAGTACGAACAGTTCGTAAAAGGAACCCTAAATTTCTGTAAGCCTTTTTACAGCACTTAGTAATGTGATCACGAAACGTTAGCCCCGCGTTGAGAGTAACTCCTAAATCCTTAACTTCTGTGACCCGGACCATTGGCATTCCATCAATGTTGTAACTATGTACAATAGGCCTATGTGCACGTGAAAACGTGATTGTAGCACATTTTTTGATGTTGAACTGTAAAAGATTCTCCTTGCTCCAATTAGCTACACTATTAATGGCATTCTGTAACCGTCCACAGTCACTTTCTTCCTTCACAGTCAGAGATAACTTAAGGTCATCTGCAAACATTAAACAATTTGCCTCTTTAACGACTTTGGGCAAATCGTTCATCATGATTATAAATTGCAGAGGACCGAGATTACTTCCCTGACTTACACCAGACCACGTAAAATACGGCTCCGATCTGTGTCCCGCGTATTCTACGTACTGCTGCCTATCCCTCATATAACTGGCAAAAAAATTAAGTAGATGTGGTGTTAATTCAATTTTAGTTAAAATGTTAATTCAATTTTACCTCTTAAGACAAAGAGAATATAATTTGCCGACTCCGTGAGTCTTTTTTAAATTTTTATTTAAAATACAGAAAAGAAAAGTGCCAGGATCAAATTCTCATTTATATCTTTTTATGTGGCCAGCACGTTTAAAGTTATGCTAATAATATGAATTAGGGACGGTGTTGATATGCGTATTTGCTTACCACCAACTGGTTAAAAACTGTGACCTTCTAATTTGTAATTTTATCACCAAAGTGTACATGTACTGCGATGAAGAAACACTTTATAAAACCTGCATGATTGAGTTTTAAATTAGGAGGCGTCCATTAATTATGTGAGGCGTTTTTGGCGATTTTTCTATCCTCCCCCTCCCCTGGTTGTCGTGAGATATGACTCGACCTCTACGCCCTTCCCCTCCCCCACATCTCATGTGGTATTTCAAAGTGTGTATTTTAGATGCAAACACGTTAATCTGTGCTTGATTACTTTGGGTTAAGGATTATGTAGGATTTAAGCATATTTTGCTTAATTTAACACAATTTTCTTAAAATTTTACACTTTTTCTTGCAGAAAGGAACTTACATGATATTTGGCGAGACCCTCCCTCTCCCCCACGTGAGATTGAGTGAGATTCAGCTCAAACCCCTCCATCCGCCACTTTTTTATTTTTGGTTTCAGGTTATTAATTGTTATAAAGTAAACAAAAGCCTTTAAATTAACTACGAACGCAACGCATTTGCACTATAAAATACAGCAACGTCTGGTCATTCAATCACGTCAACGCATTGCGAGCTGCGTTACATCAAATCTTGGCTTATAATATATTTTAATAAGCCAAACATACACAATGATGATGATGTACACAAGACTTTAAGACTTATACATAATAGAATTGGCATATTTATTAAGCGCTCCTTTTAAACTAACTTGTAAAAATATTATATTTATTAGCAAACGGCTCACTTTATGGTAAGTGATCATCGTCTGAACGTCTCCAACACCAAGGGAATTGCATTGCGTTGACGGCCTTTTAGATAAGAGAAGACTCTTTTTTTACGGTCCCTTAGTCGTATTTGTCTGGAAAAACCGCTGGCGACAGTAAATTCCTCGTGTGTGACAGAAAATTTCCGTGTACATCGCATAGTAGTCGACCGCCGCAACCGAAATGGTGAAGATGGAATTTCGAGTTAGAGTTAGAGTAAAATTCAGCAGCTAGATTAAATCCAAACAATTCCTCTGAACACTCTTCGTGATATGAGGTCACCTGGGGCAAGTGTGACATAAATTAATTAATTAAAACTATAATCGACATTTAAATACTTCTACTCTGTAAGAATTTAGAATTCAGTTTCATAACATCAATTATTAAGTGTTTGTATGTTTGATCAAGCATTTTAGTATCTACAAGTAGCATTTAGTAATTTGAGGAAATTAAAGCTAATTGAGGTGGAAGACTGTCACACTTACCCTTCAATGGGGCAAGTGTGACAGTATGTTTCTTTTTGTAGTTACTTTGTTATTATCTGTGGTTTTCAACAAAATTGACGAGTTGATACTAACGTCGATATATTTTATGATCTATGGAAACGATTTGAACGTCCGACGAATTTTTGTGTAACAATGAATTTCCCCCAACATGGGGCAAGTGTGACTGTTTTTAACCGATATAGTGGTGTGCCTTTAAATAGATTTACTACACTAGCCCTATATGTTTTGTAAGTTTAACAAAAGCGATGCTATGTGCAAAATAAAATTGTATTCAGAACGGTAACAATTTATAATAATATAATCATAATAAACATGACACTGTCACACTTACCTCGATGTTAGGTAATAGGTGAGGTAAGTGTAACTGTATCCGTATTTCAAAGAATAGTGAACTTCAGGTCGCAGAAACATATTACTCTATAAGTACCAATATTATTCTTTATCACTCACCCTACATCTGGTTTAAAATAACTTAACGACATATCGAAACACTTAATAACATCACCTCTTAAAATTGCGCTGTCTTTCGCCAGTTGAGTAGTTTTTAAAAATAATGTCTGTTGATAAAATAGTTCAAGCTATGTACTTAACTGTCAGTTTAATCAATAGCGTAAAATTTCCCGTGTCGTTTAATAGATGGAATTAAACCAAGAACCGTGTTAAAGCCGCACAATTTGCATTCGTTACACTTGCCCCACTGTCACACTTGCTTCGGGTGACCCTACATGCGATAGAAGATGAACAGTTATGCAACATCTTTTCGCAAGGCCAGTGAATTAACCCAATCGGAAAGATTTTTGTTTGTCGGCAATTCGGACCGCACTCCGTTGAATGCGGTCAAGTGGAAGGAGTTAATACGGGTGTGACCCGGCTTAGAGATATAAACCGGGTAATTTAGACAGGGCGAGTTAGAACTCTTACCAGTGTTGAAACAGCTAGAATAGTTTACTTTAGTTATTTCCATAGAATTATGTCGTATGGTATTTTGCTATGGGGACACGCGACTGACACTGAAATTATATTTATTTTACAGAAGAGGGCCATTAGAGCAATATATAAATTAAAACCAAAAGGTCACTGAGACAAAAATTTAAGGAAGTTAATATATTAACTCTGCCCTCTCAATACATTTATGAAAATGTAATGTACGTACACAATAATAAACGTAGTTTTGGAAAAACAAGTGATATTCATTCTGTAAATACTAGGAACAGACACAAGCTAGTACCAGTTACTCGACTCCACCGAGTCAGTAATTCATTTTTGGGGCGATGTATACGCTTTTACAACAAATCCCAGAAAATATACAAAATTTGTCATACGCAAAGTTCAAAAATTTTATTAAACTAAGTTTTTATAAAAAGGGTTATTATAATATTAAGGAATTTATGGATGATAATAACCCCTGGGAAGGGTAATCGCTACCAAGCTATTTCTAATTTGTCTTGTGTTGTTAGTTGTAAACATGATTGTAACCTATTTTTTTTTTAAAAATAGTCCCGCTGGGTTTCTTGCTGGTTCTTCCCAGGACAGAGGTTTTTTTTGCGAACCAGTGGTAAATGAAAAAATTGACTTTCAATAAGTATTGTTTATAATCTATATTGAATAAAAAAAGTTTCTGTTTCTGTTTCAATGGATATTCTTACACCACACGGTAACTTCAGTTTCTTAATACGTGTCCAAAATTTCAGATTGTTCATTTCATTACTAATAAACATACATACAGGTCAGGTACCACATGTAAAGTACCACGTGGATGTAAGAATATTTACTGCCCCATATCGATCCATGGGCAACCTAAGAGCCAACAGAGGGAAACAGAAGCAGGAGATGGACAGCATCTTACAGATGACATCACTTAAAATTATATACTATTATGTTACTTAATTAATAAGGGTGATTTTGCTACCAACATTATATTAAAATCACCTTTATTAAATAATCTTACGTGGTAATGTTTACGTGGTAGAGCCATGCTACAGCTATATTAGTATTAATAGAGTTGTAATTATTAATACTAATATAGCTGTTTAGTTTGTAGTAATGTAGTTGTAGCACAAATGGGTCGGCTTGACCGGGGAACGACCACGCTCTCTTAAAATACCAGCGTCAAACAGCAGCTCAATTCTGCTGTGTGTCGTATGGTCAGTGTAGAGAACCGAAGACCCTTTTACTGGAAACGAGGCATTTCATCTTAGTCGTTACTTTTGACAACGCATCCGCATTTCAATTCATAATCGAGGATAGATGTAGATGTCTAAAGGCCACAGTTACCACTTACCATCAGGTAGACTGTGTGCTCGCTTGTCACCTATTCTTATTAAAAGGACAAAACTTAAAGGAAACTGCTTAATGCTGTGTTTCGTATGGTGAGTGTAGAGAACCAGAGACCTTTTCTACTGGAAACGAGGCATTCTATATTGCAGTCGTCAGGGCTAGCAACGCACCTGCAATTTGATTCTTAATTGATGATAAATGTAGATGTCTAGGGGCCATAGGATCCACTTACCATCAGGTGAACTGTGTGCTCGTTTGTCACCCTTATTCTATAAAAATAGGGGGTTTTAAGAATTCGACTGTATGTATTTTGCATTTTTCTTACGCGATATCGTCGTTAATTGTAAACTGATTTTGATGCTTCCTTTTATTTATAAGTATATGTTATACTACAGGGATGGTCTCATATAAATTTGCAGGAAAAATTCAACTCCTAAGTGTGGCAAACTAAGGGATGAAGTTTTTAATGAAATGTTTTAGACAACATTGAGATCGTTGCTTAGTCTGCTTAAAAGGGGAAAAATGAATTTTAATAAAAATCACAATAATAATTTTACCGACATAATTATTTTTATGTACATTTTATACGTGCTAGAGCCATGCTGCAGTTATATTAGTAGCATAGTTGTAGCACGAATGGGTTAGCTTGACCGGGGTAGAACCAGAATCTCTCACAGAATACCAGCGGAAAATAGCAGCTTAATACTGCTGTGTTTCGTATGGTGAGTGTAGGGAACTGGAGACACTTTTCACTGGAAATGAGGCATTTCATCTTAGTTCTCACGGGTGACAACGCATCTGCCTTTTGATTTGTAAATCGAGGATAGGTGTAGATGAATAAAAAACTACATCTATCCTCGGTTACAAATCAAAATGCGCCACAGCAACCACTTACAATCAGGTGGACTGTGTGCTCGTTTGTCACCCTATCCTATAAAAAAGTTGTGTTTTTATATTAGAAGTTAATTAAGTTAATTAAACGAAAATAATTTCACATTATGAAAGTCAAGTTTTATAGCAGCTTAATGCTTCTGTGTTTCGTATGGTGAGTGTAGATAACCGGAGACCCTATTTACTGGAAACCAGGCATTCTATCTTAGTTCTCACGGGTGACAACGCATCTGCATTTTGATTTGTAATCGAGGATAGATGTAGATGTTTATAGGCCACAGCAACCACTTACCATCAGGTGGACTGTGTGCTCGATTGTCACCCTATCCTATAAAAAAAAAGTCAGGGATATAATTCTTCTACACAATATGTCTTAGCTTCCACTTCAGAAAGTGTTTTTTTTTTAGTTGATCGAAGTCGGCATTTTATTAATAATAAAAGTAATTTTCATTCGAGTAGGATTATCAATTTCAATCTCGAAAATACGAGAATCGATTCCGTGAAATTATATTATTTGCAACGAGTTCCGATTACCTCTCGATGCTGACACACTCGTTGTTTCAGGAGTACACTGCCAAATCGTAGTGAGTCATTACATTATTCACATTTCAACGTTTCTCGAAGTGTTTATTTTAATTGTTGATAGAAAAATGGCTACGCCTTTCATCGATTTTGTAATATCTTTAATGATATATTTATCACTGTACTAACGCGTGCATCGTCGCGATTAATATGACCACGAGAGTAGGAATCTAGGAATTTCAAATATTTTCCAGTTGAGATTGCAATAAAAAAGTGAAATTTTAAAAAATATCGTTTTTTTTTTAATAGTAGTACCACGCTTTTTTAATATTCTTACATTGTCATTTAATTCTGAGCTATGTTCATAATTTCAAGTATTTAGTTCATCGGCTTTAAAATCAATTAACTTTTTTAAAGGCAGGATGACAATATATGTGGTAAAGCCATGTTGCAGTTATATTAGTTGTATAAGAAGACAACAAAACTAAGTACAATAAAATTTGTCTATCTGCCTGTATGTTTTTCTGTCCGGTGTAATCTTCGGAATGAATTCTGAAGACTGCTGAACATAGGCGTCCCCTACGAAACGCCACAAAGCACGGTCCTGAGCTATCTGCATCCATCGACTTCCTGCATGTCTTACCACTTGTTATCGCTTCTCCGAGCTATATTCTTTTATAGGATAAATGTGACAAACCAGCACCCAGTCCACCTGATGGTAAGTGGTTGCTGCGGGCCATGGACATCTACATCAATTCTCGATCCAGATTTCGATTCCGAAGATTAGACCGGACATTGATTCGAACAAATAGAGATCAAGGTGAGATCTGCCTACTATTTATCCGAAAAACTTGAAAATTTGATAAGAGTAGTTGTCTTTGGTTATCATTAACATGTGAACTTAGACGACGTCAGGGTACCACTAGTATAATACGAGTAAAATACTTCTCTAAAAAAATAACAATTTTAATGATCATAGAATTTTGTCTGAGAAGTGTCTTCTCTTATTCTCTTTTTTATATGGAAACGTAGAACAATAAAATTATGTAGACGAGATTATTCATTTAATTAAGCTATTAATTAAAAACAAATGAAACATGTGACCAATATTGCTTGCTGTAACAAAAATGGCAAAAATACTTAATACGTAATACAAATGGCATTCCATAATAATTGCAAGCGAGCTCAATGGCCTCAATGTACACAAATATACAAACTGGATAAAAAAAATGCTGGCTGCTCGCCAAGCAATCCGGCAAATGCATGAATGGGAAACCGAAATATTTCAGAGTTACGCACCAGGAAGTTTTGCTCCCTTTGTTGTGAACAAGCATAATATAACTGTAATTGATTATTAATAGAAGCGTTAGAAATATACTTTATTAATTTTGGACGTGGAATTATCTTATTTACTTACCCTTTTTACACCTTTCTAAGACATTGGTTGAGTACTATCACAACTGACTGTAAGTGTTTATGCAGCCGAAGATGAAGCACACTGTTCTTGCCTTTCAAACACCCACATTGAATAAAATTCTAAATTTGTTAACAGATGTACGTGATCACCTGAAAGAATCCAAACTAAAAGACATTGTTTACCTTTTTATAATAGAAACTTTTAACCCGCGACTTCGTACGCGTAAACCTTAAACAAAAACACCGTGTATTTACGTGGTAGAGCCATGTTGCAGCTATATTAATCATATAGCTGTAGCACGAATGGGTCGGCTCGACCGGGAAAGGACCACGCTCTCACAGAATACCAGCGTCAAATAGCAGCTTAATGCTGCTGTGTTTCGTATGAGTGTAGAGTTCTCAAGACTGACAACGCATCTGCATATTGATTCGCAAACGAGGATAGATGTAGATGTCTATGGGCCACAGCAACCACTTACCATCAGGTGGACTGTGTGCTCGCTTGTCACCCTTTTCCTATAAAAAAAACAGATCTGTAATAATATTCTTTGGGAAGTAGTTGAATAAGCACTAAAGAAAAATAACAACAATAAACAACCAAACCGGCGACTGTCGCTTTATTTTTGCATTATTTTAATGAATCTAAGGTTGTCCACCAATAATAATGTCGTAAACACGCCGAGACAAGCCCACTTCAAATTTAGTAATCACGTATTGCATTAACAATTTATGGCAAAATCACGCTACCATTCTAAGCGGGCGTAGAATCTGCTTCTGAGCGTGGGCAAGGTTGTGCGGCTCCAACTCGAAACTATCCTCCTCACATTTTGTTAGCAGACTTCAAATGTCTTCCAAATATTTTATTTCTCAGTGATGCAGGGCTTCTCACGATTTTGTTTCACTCCATATAAAAATTAATAAAGTTTTAATAAAAGTAAGTTTAAATAATTACACATTTATATGCACCAAGCAACACTTTATTCGAATTATCATAGACATTCGAAATATCGACGCCGATATTTCGAATGTCTATGATAATTACGACATGCATATCTATCCCCAATTAAGTATTAAAGTTCATATGCATTGTTACACCTGAGGATTAGGATGTAAATGCCTCATTTCCGGTAAACAGGATCTCCGGTTCTCTACACTCACCATACGAAACACAGCAGTATTTACGCTGGTATTCACACACATCATTCAACACGTATCAGTGTAGTGATGATTATATCAGCAAAGAATATAAACAGAAATCGTTAAAAGCTTAATGTTATACTTCTATCAGCAATGAAATAATTATTTCGAGGAGCGGTGTTAAGTCAATCTTTTAATGACTCACTACGATTTGGCAGTGCACTTTCAAAACAACGAATGTGTCAGCGCCGCGAGGTAATCGGTATTCCTTATGAATCTCTCAATATCTCAGCAACGATTCTCGTGTTTGTGATTGAAGATTTTGAATCAAAAACACGATATTTTGAAGAGATCGAAAGTTGAAAATACCACTCAAACGTTTCACAATACTAAATTGTTTTGACAACGACTACGCTAATAGATCCATTGTTTTATTAAATAAATTACTGACATAAATTTTAGGTACTTTTGAAAAATAATATCACGCACGTACGTTTTGTGGCATACAAAAGAATTGTCCATTATTTTTGTACGTAATACGTAATTTTTTTATTCATTAAATTTTATTTTATTACCTATTTACTTGAAAATTTTAAGTGATTAAAAGTTACAGCCTATGTACGTGTCTCGGCTGGGCATAGGCTTCCTTTAACTTCTGAGAGAGAGTTTAAGGGAAAGGAAGTGTTCGCCGCGATGAGTGTTCGCGGCTTCGAATTTCTTCATAAAATATTCTTTTTTATTTCTCAGACATGCAATTTTCTCGCGATGTTTTCCTCCACCGTGGAGCACGTGCTAAATCAGTACTTAAAATTGCAATAACAAATTTCATTGGTGCCAGCGGAGATCAAGCCCGGTTTGATCGCGTACCTACTGTAAAATTTACAGCAAGCACTAAGTCCCTCAGCTACCAAGACTCTATGTTAAAAAAGCTTTATTTATTACATTTTTATATTATACTAGCTGCAGCCGCAACTTTTTATGCTAGGAATTTGAAAAAGCCATTTTACTCAATTAGACTATGTATTCATACTGAAGGGGACCAACATATCTATGCAAGTAGTGTCGCTGAGCTTACTTGTTTGGTATTGGATCTGTTGTCTCCGTGTCAGTGACTGTAAGGGACCAACATGTCTATGCAAGCAATGTTCGCTGAGCTTACATGTTCGGTGTTGGATCTCTCTGTATCAACGACTAAAATGGATCACATGTCATGCAAGTAATGTTCGCTGACTTACTTGTTTGGTGTTATAATTAAGACACGCTGTAATGGATTCCTTTATTGCCTAAAAGTTCGTCTCGGTAGGAATCACTCACTTACTTATTGTTACCGCCAAACCAAAATTTAAATCGTAAAGCCGGCTATACATGTTTTCCGAGCGAAGGCGAGCACCAACGTATAGACAGTCCATTTGTCCAGCCTCGCCATTGCTCGAAGACGCTCGCATAGATGGCCGAGTACAGGCGAGCGCCAACGTGTATACGATTTTTTGGCGTGCCTTGCCGCCACTCAGGATCGCTCGCTACGACTCGTCCACTTCGGAACAGTGTCGGTTTTTCCGCACAAATCAAAGGCGCTCCCCTGCATTTGGCAAGTCGCGTCCACACGTTAGTCGGCCATGTCAGTTACAGCTTGGCGTCCGGTGAGATATTGATTTAATTAAGTTGCAACTTTAAAATAATTTCGACAAGCTCTCTATACTAACGAGGACATCTTTGAGTGTTTAACTTTACTGCGGAGTACACTGATATAATAATTATATGCACATGTTAAATAAATAGCAAAAGCTGCAATTACTTTTACATCGTCCATGTCATATCAATTCTCAATGACGACTAATTACGGCCAACATGTGGATAGCTCCACAAAAACTCGTGAACATTGGCCTTGGAATTGTTCTCTTTCGAACTTGACCAACGTGTAGACTGTAGCACTCGACTTGTATCAATTTGCCTACGCTCGCGTTGGCTAAGGCTTGGCCAACATGTATTGCCGGGGTTAGATGCGCACTTACCATAGTATGACCACTCCGAAATGCGTCCATTCTCAAATGAGTGAGCTCACTCATTTGCAATCAGTGCTCATTTGTACGCGGTGACAGCTAGACGTTGCACATTGGAACTAACGCGCTAATTTCACCAAAAAAAAACTCTCAGAATGCCATCGTGTCCCTTTCGAAAGTGTAATAATAATTATAGAAACACAAATAAAGGTGTAACATTTCACTCATAAGTATCTATATATTATTGAATATTGAATTTATTTTATGATGTCATAAAATGCCGATGTCAGAAAATACCATGAAATAATTACGGGCAAACGGAAACTGTGCGACAGAGAAAGTAGTATACGCAATTTCCGTAAGATAATAAGAGTTGACACTATTGTCTCAGTACTCTTAGTAACCAATTCAGTTAGATACTCGGATATACCAAGGAAGCGGTTTACAAAGGGATCATCTATAAATTGACATAAACAGACTGAAATGCCGTGGTAGCGCACGCATTAGTGTGCGCGCGTCAGCGTCTTACAAACGCACACATTCAAAAATAATGAAACAGTTTTTCAAGGTGAAGGCGCATCTAACGATTTAAACCTTTGCCAAATAGCAGTGGTTCCATTGTTGTGCTCCGACCTGACGAGTATCGAGAGCCAGTATAATTATAGGCTGTGAGGCATTGAAACACAAACAAATACTTTTTATTCAATGTAAATTCTAAACAATACTTAGTCAATTTTTTCATTTACCACATTACATCCATTCCATCTTAGTCCTCAGTGCTCATAACTTATCTTTTTTTTTATAGAAGAGGGGGCAAACGAGCATGCGGCTCACCTGATGTTAAGTGACTACCGCCGCCCATGATCAACCGCAACACCAGGGGAATTGCAAGTGCGTTGCCGGCCTTTTAGAAAGGAGTAAGCTCTTTTTTTGAAGGTCCCCAGGTCGTATTGGTTCGAAAAAATCGACGGTGGTAAACTATTCCACAGAGAGGTCGTACGAGGAAGAAAACTCCTTGTGAAACGCTCAGTGGTGGACCGCCAAGCATCCAGATAGTCAGATAGCCTTCCTTGTTTGAAATTGCCTACTGGTGTCCATTGGCCGCAGTAGTCACTTACCATCAGGTGGACGGTAAATTTATTTACCACTTAAATTTTACAAAAAAAATATCGCAATGATAGATTCGATTAATTGCAAAGGCTCTCCTTTTTCTTAGACTTCTGAATCGCGCCGTAAATGTCTAACGTCTGCGATATATCTCTCCCATTTCAGATAGCATTTGCCTTAATTTCTACGACTGGCGGACAGATTGACGACCACAAGGATTCACGATCGCCGCTCTGAATATTTTACGTCTGGTGTAAAATTTAATCAAAATTAAAAGCCAATAAAAATTAAGAGCCGTGGTAGCTCAGATGGTTAGCGCTCGCTGTGAATTTCACAGTACGCGAGATAATTGAGTTCGATCCCCGCCAGCACCAATGAAATTTTTAACTGTAATTTTAAGTAATGATCTATTACGTGCTCGGCGCTGAAGGAAAGCATCGAGCGTAAACCTGCATGTCTGAAATATAAGAAAAAAAATTCGAGGACACGTGAAGCACGCCAAAACGCATTGGGGTCACTCACCGAGAGATCAAGAGTTGTAGCACAAATGAATTGGCTCGACCGAGGACCACTCTTTTACAGAATACCAACGTAAAATAGTAGCTTAATGCTGCTGTATTTCGTATGGTGAGTGTAGAGAACCGGAGACCCTTTATACTGGAAACGAGGCATTCCATCTTAGTTCTCACAGGTGATAACGCATCTGCATTGTGATTCATTATCGAGGATAGATCTATGGGCTACAGCAACCATTTACCATCAGATGGACTGTGTGCTCGTTTGTCACCATATCCTATCAAAAAAGCCCAACGAAAGCTGATAAGACAAATTATAATAGTTATAAGACAAATACTTCAATATATAATACTAGACTTCAGACTAATAATTCAAAACATAAACTGTGTGACAGCTGTAAATAGAGTGGTCACATCTCGCCGGCACCTGCTGAGGGGGTAGCTGGCAAGGTAATTATGTCTCGCAGTTGTATTTTCATTTACATGACATGGGCATAGGCCCAGCTGTGGGACGTATATAGGCAGTTACTTTAACTTTTTAACTTTAAAGTCATTAAAATTTTCTCATATTTACTTTACTTTGATTGGTACAGACGCTTTTTACGACATCCACGGGACGGGCAGTGTAAGAATATCATCTACCCCATATCGTAAGAGGCGACAGAGGGAAAATGAAACAGGAGATGGCCTGCGGCATCTTCCTGATAACAGAAAATATTAAAAAAACTGCAGATGACAACCCGCTTGCCAAGCGTGGCAACTATGGCAAAATCCCCCAATGAGGCAATTTATGAAGGAGGCCTATGCTGAGCACTGGACTTTGATAGGATGTAATGGATGGATAGATTGAAGGGAATATGTACTTCGCTTATACGTATCTATCACGTGACGTCAAAATCAGCGATTAAGAAAGAAAGATAGAGAAAGATTAACTTTAACTGAATTTCATTTGTCAGTGGTGCCGACGCGTATCAAGCTTGATTGCTCGTACGTTATGAAGTCGATTACTCAAATATAAGTATACTAATTCTAAAGACAAGGTTTCAAGTAATTGATATCGTGGTAACTTTTATTGAAAATTTAAAATATTGGCCACTTAATCTTGTGAGGTACGGCTATTCCTTAACTCAGCTATCACCAGACCCTTCGAGTGGATGATCCTGACCACGATCTTCGCAAACTGCATAGCCCTGGCTGTCTACACACCATACCCTAGCGGAGATTCCAACTACACCAACTCGGTTCTGGTAAGTCTTTATCAAACTCTGTGCGACCAGTATCGCCTGTGTTACGAAATTCGATCAAATCAAGTGTATAGAAACAACGCTATTATTTTTTATATATTTTCCCCTGCAGGGAAGGCATAGGTGTCTTAGCTCATACAGCCATGTGATCAAAATGCTTTCATTTAATTGGACAAAACGTTTCCTATGGAATAATCATACACCAATTATATTTTTTGCGCATCTCTAGCACAGTAACCTCTAAATGATATATTTAAGTTTCATTCCTCTCCTTATAAAATAAATAATAAAAAAGGTACTAAAGGTAAGGTAAAGGTACGGTAATAAATTTTATTTGCCAATTGTATATGGTTTTATCACCTATATCTGACACACGTATCGGAAAATGAGCCCTTTGACAATACACTTATATTTCCCTCCAATGCAGAAATGACAAAACCACATACAATTTGCAAATGAAAATTTATTTAATTTTTTTATGGTCACGTTTTCTGATGTAAAGTTATTTCTATAGTTTGAATACTGATTCTGATAACACACTTAACGGGAACTACAGTGTTTTTGTTACATGTTCTATAACTTTACCTTTCCAGGAAAAAATCGAGTACATCTTCCTTGTTATATTCACGGGCGAATGCGTGATGAAAATCATCGCGTACGGCTTCGTGATGCATCCAGGTTCCTACCTGCGGAACGGCTGGAATTTACTCGACTTCACGATTGTCGTTATAGGGTACGCTATTTTCTTATCCTTTAAATCAGTTTTCATAGACTTCTTTTGTCAAGGAAGTTGCCTTGGATGCTCGTGTTTAAGGCCACTAGAACAATAACCACTGCCCGAATCTTAAAAAATTAAAAAGTCGGTAAAAGTCTCATTACCACATTTTTATTACGAGTAAGTCACTTTCTTGTTTGTTTGTCGTTCTGGGTGGAATTTATTAGTTGATTTTAGACTAACACCGATGAGCTAAAAACTTGAAATTTTGAATGTAGATCAGATTCGGACGACAATGTAAGAATATGATAAAAAAACGTGGTCAAAAAAAGTGATAAAAGATCGCTTGTTTATAGTTTTTTTAGTAGAATATGTAAAATATGGGTGACAAACGAGCACACAGTCCACCTGATTGTAGTTCCATATACATTTACATTTATCCTCAATTAAGAATCAAAATGCAAATGCTTTGTTACCCCTGAGGACATAGATGAAATGCCTCGTTTCCAATAAAAGGCTATCCGGTTCTCTACACTCACCATACGAAACACAGCAGCGTAAGCTGCTATTTTACGCTGGTATTCTGTGAGAGCGTGATCCATCGATGGTCATCGGTCAGTCGCATCCGTGCTACAACCATAATAAAGCTGCAGCGTGTTTCTGCCACGTAGGCGTAGCTCTACGTGTTAGAGCCATGCGTATATGGTAGTATTATTACATAGACTTTTATGACCTTACAATCGTACGGAAAGGTTAGAAAATTATTACACCCTTGCTGTAATCATTACGAAAAATGGTTATGTATGGGAAATTGTGAAAGAGTTAATGATATCTTGCCTAGCCTATCGCCAACGCAAGTACAGACCTATCCTATTATTCGCCTTTCACTACATGCAATGCAATTAACATAGTACATTCAGTTCCAGACCCTAGTAATAAATTTTTAAACTTGCTTGCATCTGTTTATTTGCAGAATGGTAAGCACGGTGCTGTCGAGTATATTCAAAGATGCCTTCGACGTGAAGGCGCTCCGCGCGTTCAGGGTGTTGAGGCCTCTGAGGCTTGTTTCTGGAGTGCCAAGTAAGTATCCTATAGATTTCCACCCACCCAGTCCAACCTATAAAGTTTCACTACTGAACCTTCTGAGGCCTTTCGCATAGAGTGCCTTAATGGAGGGACGCACTTTTTACTTTAATAAATGGTAATGAGTAAAATAATATATAAAATTAGGTTATTCCCAATTTCGCCAACCCCTAGTATACATTTGCGACGGCGTAAATACCTACACGGGCGGCGGCATCGGATGACATCAAAGGCGTTTCCTAACTGTATGTCTCTTTAAACTGTGGTACTAGCGCCCCGCACTGGCTTCATCTTGGTAGAACTATTAATATGGCTTTTTTTAGATCTAAGATAATCAAAAGAGCAACTTTATCAATTTGTCGATATTTTCAAAAAATCTGATTGAATATACCCTTAGCATTGTCCTATAATATCTGTCCGTGAAATTTCATCACAATCGGTACAATCATTTCGTAGATTAGCCCAAACAGATAGATAGACAGTCAAAAATTTTAAAAATGGTTATCCATGTCCAAATAAGACCAATAAAAGGCAGTTATATCAATATTATGGACGACATGCACGCTCAGTTCAACTGATCATTCCAACCGAACAGTTCAAATTAGGACTGTTGATATTTTTTTAAATATCGGATTTTTGATAAATAAACATATATGTCGCAGTGCCTCTGTGGGTAGTCGGAATTATTCTAAACAACATGTGCACCGCACACCTGCGCATTGCACCTGTAGTGGCGCTCGTGTAGCTACTTACCTCGATTGTATAAAATGGACGGAGCAGCCGCCTTTGAAGGAGTCTTGGCGCTGGCGTGGCACGGTTTACATGTTGTATCCCGTTACTAGCTAATACTAGACTATTCGGATAATTAATTCGTGGAAACGAATTCATTATTATTATCAGCATAAACTATTAAATTAGTCTCAGTACAATTTATAGTTGATTACCTGTGACTCTTGTATTTTTTGATTGTAAATTAATTCTATTTAACTACCTTCCTACATAAGCCGTGGTAGCTCAGTGGTTAACGCTCGCTGTAAATATAACAGAACGCGAGAGTAACCCGGGTTCGATCCCCGCCGGCACCAATGAAATTGTTAATTGCAATTTTAAGTGCTGATTTACCACGTGCTCGGCGGTGAAGGAAAACATCGTGAGGAAACCTGCATGTCTGAGGAATAAGAAAAAAAAAATATTTCGAAAACATGTGAAGTTCGTCAACACGCCGTGGCAGCGCGGCGGACACTTCCTTGCCCTAAACTCTCTCAGAAAATGAGGGGAGGCCTGAGCCCTGCAGTGGGACGTATAAAGGCTGTAACTTTACTTTACTTACTTTTACCTTCCTACATATATAAAACTCCGATACTGATACATTTATAATTATCGAAAATCCGATATTTAAAAAATATCAACAGTCCTAGTTTGAAGTGATCAGTTGAACTGACCATGTGTGTCGTCCATTAGAGACAGACACATTTAATTTATATGTGTAAATTAATAGAGGAAACCTTCTCCAGGCTTACAGATAGTGTTGAACTCGATCCTGAAGGCCATGGTGCCGCTCCTGCACATCGCACTGCTGGTCATCTTTGTCATAATCATCTACGCGATAATCGGCCTCGAGCTCTTCTCCGGCAAAATGCATAAGTCTTGTTATAACAGACTAACAGGTGCGTACCCCGTTAATTATATCTAGTGTTTAAGCTTTTACTCGCGACTTCATCCAAGTAGAAATTAAAAATAAAATAATTGCTGGTCCATAATAGTGGTCTTTCAAACAAGTAGTTAAATTATATAACCATTTTAAAATTAGATTTTTTCTATTATTTTGAAAATTATGTTATTCGATTTGTAAAATTGTTTAAAATAAAAATTGAAGCTCTAGTGATAGTATTCGCGGCGGCCAGTCTCCACGAGGACAAGCCATTGGCGCAGGACAGGATTATAGTGCCCGAGTGTATGCGCAAGTACAGGTGCACTCTCTATTCCCTCACTCTCCGATGGGACGGCAAATCGCTACACAACTGTAAAAAGATCAGACGCAGGACCAAGAGCTTTACGTGCTTTCCGAGGTACGGGGGTGAAACACTACCATCGTCCTGACTCCCGGCTGCTACTGAGAATTTATTGTCGGAAAACCCCAATAACTGATTTTGATCCGACCCTGGATTCTAACCCGGGACCTCAAGATTATCAGTCACGTTTATGACCACTAGACCAACTACGAGGCAGTCAAAAGTTCTAGTATTAAATTCATGTAAAAAAGTCCTATCGCCTTATCCCCTTCACATTCATAGTTTTGTTATATTTTTTTCATAAAAAAAAACTTAGAAGACGAGGTGTGTGGACTTTTAGAATGTCGAAAACTTTTTAATATCTTTTATAGCTTATGAGACAATCCTCAGAAAACATTTATTTTATCAGTTTTTCGGTTTCACAAAAAAGTCTTATATTTTTTGGAAAATATAGCCAAGATCATTTCTGACATTATTTTCTATCTGTTCATAAGATATTATCACAATTGGCTTTAAATTTAAACATTCCGAAGATCAACCCGCATAGACTGACCAAAATTTAAAAATTGTTATTCTTAAATAACATTACAATGAAACAATTTAATTTTAGTAGTGTAGTAGATTTAATTATATATTATTTGTTTACCTTTTTATATAAGTTATATATACTTGGTAGAGTCATGCTGCAGTTATATTAGTAGTAGAGTTGTAGCACGAATGGGTTGACTCGACCGGGGAAGGTCCATGCTCTCACAGAATACCAGCGTAAAATAGTAGCTTAATGCTGCTGTGTTTCGTATGGTGACTGTAGAGAACTGGAGACCCTTTTACTGGAAACGAGGCATTCCATCTTAGTCCTCACCTCAGGGTGACAACACATCTGCATTTTGATTCGTAATCGAGGATAGATGTAGATGTCTATGGGCCACAGCAACTACTTACCATCAGATAGACTGTGTGCTCGTTTGTCACCCTATCTTTTAAAATGGAAAAAAAACCTAAGAGTCAATGCAGCGAACGTGATAACTTATTTTTAAAAGATGTATTCCATCTCATTACCTGTCAAAACTAAAAATAAATTTGAATTTGAATCAGGTCTTGCTAGCACGTAAATCGTCCACTGAATTTAAAAGAACCCAGTTATTTCGATATTTCGGATACTATTTTTACTATGTGCAAAAATGTATAGATTACCTCTCTAGGCACCCTTTTCAACCGATTTCAAAAAGGAGGAGTCACTCAATTCGACTGTATGATTATTTCTAAGTGTGTTACCTCAAAACTTTTTTCTGGTTGACCGGTTCTGATGATTCTTTATTTATTTGAAAGCTAGTGCTTCTTGTGTGGTCGTTATTATTCAACTGACTAATTTAATTGAATTTTTGACTTATTTTTAATAATGCGTATTGAATATTGGCGTTAAATAGCAGATTAATGCTGCTGTGTTTCGTACGGTGAGTGTAGAGAGCCGGAGTCCATTTTACTGGAATCGAGGCATTCCATCTTAGCCCTCTGAGGTGACAACGCATGTGCATTTTGATTCTTAATCGAGGTTAAATATAAATGTCTATTGGCCACAGCATCTACTTACAATCAGGTGGACTGTCGACTTTCGACTACATTTATGATGTTCTCATTTTATTTATATTGAAGTCTGTAGTACGAAATTCTTAATTTTACTACTTGTATATAATACGGAAGCGACAAACGGACTTACAATTCGTAATACCACCTCGTGGTATCTACTACAGCCCATGGACACCAATAGCCAACTTCAGACAAAAGACTAATGGACAACACACACGGTCAGTTCAACTTATCATTCCAACTGATCAGTTGAAACTAGGACTGTTGATATTTTTTAAAATATCGATTCTTGATGTCATCAAATACTGTTCTCATCTCTGGGTCGAAGCACCCTAGTGCCAGCTCCTTCCACTTGACTGCATGCAGCGCAGACGGATTCGACTCGTCCACAACAGAGTTCTTTCTGATCGGCTCGATTCACTGGTGCTGTGTAGGGACGATGCATCCCTTTGCGGTTTCTGTCGTATCATGGGGAGTGTTCTGACGAATTGTTCAGATTATTTCCAGTCGCCAAATTTCACATAAGAGTACGCACCTCACGTCAAAATTCCCGGTATCATCCTCACCATCTGGATGCTTGGCGGTCCACTACTGTACGTTTTACTAGGAGCTATCTTTCTCGTACAACTTCTCTGTGGAAAAAAAACCGAGAGACAACTTTATCCAATAACCAAACCTGTTTCTGTTCACCCAGCGATTTCTATTCACCCCATTTTACGTTACCACTATAATTTATTTTACCATTTAATCAAACGGCTTTTTCAAAAACTAAGTTTTTTTTCTTTAGGCGAGATCATGGACTCTCCACATCCATGTGACAACGACACCGGCTTTAATTGCTCCAGCATCGGCGAGGATATGGTGTGCCGCGAAGGATGGATCGGTCCAAACTTCGGCATCACGAACTTCGACAATTTTGGCCTTTCTATGCTCACCGTGTTCCAATGTATCACACTGGAGGGTTGGACTGATGTTATGTACAATGTAAGTTAGTGTTATTGTTTTTAGTATAATAATGTTTGAGAAATTATTTTTATTTCCATATTTTGTTATCTTATTGAAAGAGTACGAGTGCGAATAAAAGTACAGAAATAATTCAACTTCGACTAACAGTTACTATTACATGATTCATATTTGTAATTGATATCACTTGTTAAAACTCGAACTTCATTTTTGTGATTTGGATAAACACTAGTATAAAATTACTTATTTTAAATTTTTATTTACTGACTTGTTTCGCCTTACGGCATTATCAGGGTATGTATACCCAATGTATACTTGATGATGTAATACGAAACCGGTCGGTTTTTATAATTCGTAATTTAAAAATTTAAATAAATATTGTAAAACAATTACATGCTACTATAGTACGTGAGGGTAATATGGTCATCCGGTTAATATGGTCACTTTCTTGTAACTAAAAACTACAGCCTTGTTCACAAAAATGCCTCTGTGATACGATTGTTTTTTATCAGCCTATCGAACAATAAAAGGTCAATAAGGCGCTGCTTTATCAACGCCGTTTGGTATATGTCGCAGCGCCTATGTGGGTAGTCGGAATTATTGTAAACAACACGTGCACCGGCACCTGCAGTAGGCGCTCGTGTAGCTACTTGTCTCGATTGTATAAAACGGACGGAGCGGCCGCCGTTAAGGCAGTCACGGCTCTGGCGTGGCACGGTTCACTTGTTGTATACCGCCACTGGCTCAACTAGAGGGTAAATTCGCGAATTAATTATTATTATCAGCTATTAAATTAGTGATTGTAAACGAATTCTATTTACTTACCTTTCTACATATATATTTTCTAATAAATAATATTATAGTTAATATTTTAGTTCATTTTAGTATTGTGTAGTGTAGTTAATTTTTTTAAGGATTTTTCGAAGTGTCCCTAATTATTGCTACAGCTTGTTTGCTATTTTATGCTTAATATATTTGTCATAGTATGCGACTTTGAATTTTTGTCTGTATTCCTCCCAGTTTTAGTTTTATATGGCGACAAAGCTTAAGGTGACCTTAGTACACTCACGTACCTTGTACTAACTTTAAAAAATATATACGTAAGTCAAAAAAGCTTTCTAATGAAGAAATGATACTATCAATTATACGATTATTTAAAAGCTTACTTAGACTATTTCGCTTATGTGTAAGGTTATACTTTGTAACTCTAGAGAAGAAATTAGTTTACTTGTGAGTTTCTCGCCGCTTCTTTTCACAAGATCTCCCCGCAGTAGGAACTTGTTGAAGAGATAGTGTAGCAATTTGAGTTTCATAAAGTGCTTTTTAAAGTCCAATTTTGAAGAAATATATTTGTCTTTAATAAAAAAACCATTATTTCCACGTTGTCTTAGTATTGTAATACGACTGCGTGTTTTAATATATGTTACGCGATAATTGTCGTTAAATGTAAACCTCTGATTTATTAAAGCGGTTAATAATTATTAGTTAATTTAGTAATTTAAGGGTTACCCCATAAAAATTCTAATAGCTATTATATACTGGTATTCTATGTTGTCGTGGTACTTTCACGATAGTTCCGACCTATATCTAGTGCTGTAGCCATAGTAATATACCATGGAAACATGATTTTTTTTTTTCAGATACAAGATGCAATGGGGAACAGTTGGGAGTGGATATACTTCATATCGATGGTGATCTTGGGAGCGTTTTTCGTCATGAACCTAATTCTCGGTGTGTTATCAGGGTAAGTTTGTCGTATGACATTTCACTATGTAGCATTATGACATTCATTAAAGTCGAGTAGAGAAGTCAATGAAGTCAGATAATTACTTAAGTTTTTGAAGTGAAACATCTATTGGAGCTTCATAACAGTAAACCCGACTCGTATGTCGTGAAGGCAAACGCCTTGACGCCCTCTTATTTTTTTATAAAATAATACTAACATTTTTTTTCTTTATTTCACCTCTTATTTCTTTATTGATTTTTTCTGTAATGGATGATGGATTTTTTTATAGGATAGATGCGTTGTCACCCGTAAGGACTAAGATGGAGTGCCTCGTTTCCAGTAAAAAGGGTCTTCGGTTCTCTACACTCATCATACGAAACACAGCAGCATTAAGCTACTATTTTACGCCGGTATTCTGTGAGAGCGTGGTCCTTCCCCGGTCGAGCTGACCCACTCGTGCTACAACTATACTATTAATATAACTGCAGCATGGCTCTACCACGTATGATATGGCTCTACCACGTATAATATGATGGATGGTAAATTAAATGTTTATATCACCGCCTGTAGGAAGCCATAAAATTTTTCGGGCGTATCCCATAGTCACCTCATACGACCCACAAAAAAACGCCACTACATGCGTGTTATTTTAATATAGTGAGTATTTATTTACGTTTTTCCCCAGAGAGTTCTCCAAAGAAAGAGAAAAAGCAAAAAACAGAGGAGACTTTCAGAAGTTACGGGAGAAGCAGCAGTTAGAGGAAGATCTAAAGGGATATTTAGATTGGATAACACAAGCCGAGTATCTGGAACCACTAGCCGACCAGCACGACACAGCAGACCAGAAAAGAAAAGATTTATATAAGTAACACCAAAAAAAAAAACCCTGTGACAAAAAAAAAACCAACCAAACAAAAACAAAAAAACAACAAAGAAAGAACAAACACCCCCCAAAAAAGGTAAAAAAAAAAGAATATGGTATGTTTATTTTCTTGTACGTACATAGTTATTGTAAAGTAGGGATATCGATTCACTCTCTGACAAAAATTCGATCTTTAATCAATTCGGATTTAAGGTAAAACCAATCGACTACCGATTCTATATTTAAATTAAAGATTGATTTTTGAAGAAATTAATACATCTAGAACAATTCTCTTTGAATAAAACCGGTTTAAATATAATAATGCAAATTTCAAACATAAAACTATGACAAGAAAAGGTATCTAGCCTATTTAAAAAAAAGGAATCCTAATCTAGCTATAGTGCACATGTGTTCAATTATAGCTGTAATGATAGATGTAACTAGTGTGATTTGCCTTAACGTGTATTCTAAATCTAGCATACACATATTAATCTTATCTATACTTCATGTTACATATATAATTTAAATAAGTATAATAATTCCAAATCAATCCAAAATACAGATTTGTTTAAGGAATAATGGCGACCAAGAGCTCACAGTTCACTTGATGGTAAGCGGATGATGTAGTTCATAGACATATACATTTATCGTCGATTAAGAAAAAAAATGCAGAGAATTTGTTACCAGAAATACGAAACTCGGCACTATTAAGCTGCTAATTTACGTTAGTGTTCTGTGAGAGCGTGGTCCTATCTCAATAAAGCCGACCGTAATATAGCTGCAGCTTGGCTCTACCTAGTGGACAAGATATGTGATAGAAATTAATCTTCTACCAGTCATTATCTATTACATCGTGTGTCTTGAAACTTAATCAAGGATTGATGTCAATGGGTGCGTTCGGCAGAAAAAAGCGCTAGCAAGCGCTTGTAAGCAAAATGGCGATCGTAAGCGGTAAGCGCTGTCAAATCGTAAGTAGCTATTTTCCTCCAGGACACGATGTTAGTTTTAACCGGGGAACCTAACCTAATTTAAATATATGTTTGTAAAGTATTCATATTAAAAACTTACCAATCATGAATTTTTAATAGCATGTATATGTTTATTCATGTCATCATATTACTTAAAACTAATATTGCATAAAATAACTTTAAAACTCTACTTCAAAACAAACAAATTAAATAAGCAAAATGGCGGATTGTGTCAGCGCTACTGAAGTAGCAATCGTGTCCTGGCCGAAAACTATTTTAGCGCTTATAAGCGCTTGCTAGCGCTTTTTTCTGCCAAACGCACCCATTGTCTATGGGCCACAGCAACCACTTACCATTTCAGGTGGACTGTGTGCTAGTTCGTCACACCTACCCTATAAAAAAATATCAAGAATTTCGATCCATCTGCATAGTTCTTAGCTATGGTTGGACCTGGTAAATGGCGCTGTTGCTGAGATTCAAAAATAATGCATGAGAAGCTAGGACGAATCGCTAGTCTAATAAATAAATTTGAAAATTTGTTTGAATTTTATGCGCAGTCATACCGTTCATCAGAATGCGGTAAAATTTGTCAACTTATTGCTTGCACTTGTGCGAAGGTTAAAAGCACAAACTAAAAGATCAATAAAAACCCGCGTTAAAGAACATATAGCTGATGTGAAGAATCGACGCTCCGGGAAGTCTGCAGTCTGTGAACACTTACAAGATCGCCCCCGTCACTACATCAGATTTGATAGACCGCAGATCCTCGCTAAAGAATACCGATTCCTTCCAAGGATGATTCGCGAGGCTATTGAAATCAAAAAACATCCTAATTTCAATAGAGAAGATGGCTGGGTGCTACCATCTGCTTGGGATCCTATAATAAATAAAATTAAATCCCAACCCAAGCATACAATTGCAAGACTTCAAGATACCATAAGTTCATACTGCATAGATCGGAACAAAAGTTAAATTTTAATCTATGTTAACCGCGGTTAACTATGACATATGGACGTTGAACATCTCAGTCCTGCCCGTGACCATGAGTGCTGTAAAGCGTTCGAAACGTCGGGTATTTAAAAAGTTAAATATACGCGATAAATTCCGTAAAAACTAGTATTTTTTCAATGTATTATCATTTCTAATTAAACAATACAACTCTTACACATTTAAACGATATTACCATTCTTCTACGACAGCAACGCTCCCGGTACCCGCTAGTTATACGTAAGTAAAGTAAAGTTACAGCCTATATACGTCCCACTGCTGGGCACAGGCCTCCGCTTATTTCTGAGGGTTTTATGGCAAGGAATTGCACGCCGCGCTGCCCAAATGGCAGCAGACAAGATATGTGAAGTCGTGTTGGCGAACTTCACATATCTTCGAAATATTTTTTTTTGTTATTTCTCTGACATGCAGGTTTCCTCATGTTTTCCTTCACCGCCGAGCACGTAGTAAATCAGCACTTAAAATTGCAATTAACAATTTCATTGGTGCCGTCGGAGATTGAACCCGGTTTGCTCGTGTACTGTGAAATTTACAGCGAGCGCTAACCATCTGAGCTACCACGGCTCTTTTAGTGTAGTTATACATGTCGTAGGATAATTAGGTAAAACGAATTTTCGGAAAAAATCTAGGGATATCGCGAAAACACGGATAATTAGATGATTGGTCGAATCTGTTCTGAAACTGAATCAGCACGCCTCGACTCCAAGTAGTCTTGTAGTTCTGCCCTACCCCTAGAGTGTTTTTTTAGGCCGTAGGCACGGAAAGAGAGGAATAAGCGGGGTAATTGGTGAGCATGGGTGACTGTGTTTTGCTACGCAAAGGCGAAGGGGTTGCACTTCCCGCAGCGCCGAAGCTGTTACAGAAGTAACTTTGGGTCAATGTTTCTGTGTAAAAAGTGAGGTTATAATTTTACAAAGAAAATCATTACCCATAAACTATAAGTCTGTAAATCAAAACCAGTCCAATCAGAGTTAAGTATATTCAAAGTTGCTAAACCCCTAATCCTTTTTCAGTAAGAATGAGAAATGTCATAGCCATTATCTAATTATCCGTGTTTTCGCGATATCCCTAGATTTTTTCCGAAAATTCGGTTTATCTTATTATCCTACGACATATATAAAATTTCGATGTGCGTGTGTTCGTAATTATTCTCTAAAACAGCTTGACCTATTTTGATGAAATTTTTATGGGGTACTTATGAGCTCACCTAGATAGTTCTTAACCATAGAATACTATAATACACAATAGAATGGCTGTCAACCTTATTTTGTAAGAGCGTTGGCGTCGCCGAGAGCACACATACAAGCAATTACGTCGTATTATCAGTTAATCACTACTACAAACCCGATTCGCTGTGTTGATAGACTGATTTTAATACATATTTATTTGTAAATAGGGTACAATTCGACATTTTCTAAATAATTTGCTTGCGAAATTTTGAAACGATTGTAACGTAAAAACACCTCGTGTTGACAGTTATACGTGTGAATTGACGTGTTAGTGGCATTTTAGTGGCTACACGGGCTCCGCCCACTCCCTCGTTCTATTATGTATGCATTATAGTATTCTATGTTCTTAACTATAGTTAGACTCAGTAGTATAGTCTATTTTATATAATAGTACCAAAAATGAAAAAAGTAATATCCACAGGTCAGACACCAAACGAAAACGACTCCACTGACAACTTAGGCATCGAGATGACTGAGCCGAAAAAGAAGGTGTCAATTGGTGAATGTTGGAAGAATGATTTTGATAAAGTAAGTAATATAATGATTTTTTATATTTACGCGAATAGTAACACTACAACACCTTAAGTAAAATTAATTTTACAGATCTCATCGCGTTTAATTCTAAAATATTTTTAATATCGACTTTTCGGGTACAGCCTTGGTATTGTTGATTTAAGGGTACAGCGCTTATTGTCACGGGTAGACGGGATGATTGACGGGCTTAAATATGATTGAAAACTGCATAATATAATTATTTTTACGTGGTAGACCCACGCTGCAGCTATATTATGGTTGTATCACGAATGGGTCGGCTCGACCGGGGAAGGACCACGCTCTCGCAGAATACCAGCGTAAAATAGCAGCTTAATGCTGATGTGTTTCGTATGGTAAGTGTCGAGAACTGGAGACTAGTTTTACTGGAATCTGGGCATTGCATCATAGTCCTCAGGGGTGATAACGCATCTGACTCTTGATTCTTAATCGAGGTTATATGTAAATGTCTATGGGCCACAGCATCCACTTACCATCAGGTGGACTGTGTGCTCGTTTGTCACCCTTATTCTACATTTAAAAAAAATAACTGAATTTCGAATACATTGATCATGTTCTCATTTTATTTATACTGAAGTCGGTTGCATAAAATTCTCAACTTTTCCTCTTGTATTTAATACTGAAGCGTACCCTTATTTTATAAAAAAAAATACGTGTGGCACTCGGTGACTGCCGTGGTAAAGCTATTGCATAGCATTTTTTATCAACTTATGCAATTATAATTATTTATTTATTTTATTTATGCAGTTAAGTCTTTGATATTAAATCAAGTTACACTTTTTGAGCGTAGTGACCGATAAGAAAACAATTTTTTTTCTCTTATTGAATAAATGAGAAGTTAATATTGTTTAAAATATTTTTAATATCTTACAATACACGTAGGTTATTCAGGAATTTTTATCATTGAGTTAGCAGCTAGCACGCACACAAACACCGTGCCGAAGTCTGCCGAACTGAAACGACGTTAGACTGATGTTAGCACAGGCTTTCAACGCCACACCTCCGTGCCCGTCGGAATGGGGAGCGTGAGGTTTTTTTCGTTACGGAATTTCTGGATTCGGTCCCCGCGCTCAAGGCCCGCGATTGTAGCTATGCAATAGCTTAAAAAATATAATCCATAAAATTAGTTAACTTCGATTCAAATTAACAGTCCATCAGCCCATACTAGATGGAGTGACGATCTGGTAAGATATGCAGGAAGTCGATGGATGCTCGTGCTTCAGGAATATGATTTGTAGCATTTCTTTGGGGATGTTCAGCGATGGACTTGTGAAGGGCTGTAATGATAACGGTGGTTGAACTGAATTATTGGCACAAATATAAATCGCTGAGACATGAAGAAATATTAGTGCAATTTGCTGTAGAAACTATTGCTCCATAGGGTCCAATCCGTCCATATGGTGGTTCCTAAAGGAACTGCATCCGCCACTGGTGGCAAGAGTGCTAGTTCTTCCCCCCTCAAAAACCATTTAGCGAGGAGCATTCTCCACGGTGTACCACGGGGAATGTATGATAATTTTATTAATTAGTTTTTTTTTATAATTAGAATATTTTTTCTACTTCTTATAAGCCAGTGCTTACTATATACAAATATTAAGTGTTATAATATTTTTGTAAATAAATATATTTAATAATGTCCTCCAGACCGAATTTCGGCCACGGCGGGATTCCTCAACGGAGGCTAGCCGTCGGCGCAGGACAGGATTATAGTGCCCAAGTGTATACGCATGCACAGGTGCACTCTCTATTCCCTCACTCTCATAATTCGATGGGGCGGTAAACGGACACGGCCGGAGAGAGATCAGGCTCAGAACCAACGGCTTTACGTGCTTTCCGAGGCACGGGGGTGAGACACCGCCGACTTCCTGACTCCGGGCAGTTACTGAGAATTTCTTGACAGAAAAACTCAATAATTGATTTTTTAGTCCGGCCCAGGATTCGAACCCAGGACCTCATGAGCAGCAGTCGCACTACTACACCCACTAATGCCACGAGGCAGTCTGAATAAATATAATTGCTCTTTTAAAATAAAATATATACTATTAAATCTATTTTATTGTACTTAGCTAATTTATATAAGCTCAAGTTCTCTCAGCGAGCTATGGAGATAACTATGCTCGGGGTGTCTCTGCGTGATAAACTTAGAAATTAGAATATCCGTAGTAGAACCAGAGTAACCGACATAGCCCAACGGATAACGGAAGTGGTAATGGGCCGACAATATAGCTCGAAGAACCGACAACCGAAGAGGAAGTAAGGTTCTGGACGGTCTCGATCTGGTAAGAGGAGTGGCAGCCTCGTACTGGTAGGTGTGGGTTTTAAAGTTACTAGGTAAAATGTAGGGAACTACCCCCCACCAGGATTGAGTGACTACCTGGTAAATAAGACATGCAGGAAGTCGATGGATGCAGGTGGATCAGGACTGTGCTTTGTGGCATTCCTTGGGAGAAGTCTATATGTAACAGTAGACTTGAAAAGGGCTTTTAATGATGATGATGATTGCATGCATTTATATTTCGATATTATTCTAGGTGAATCGTCGCATGAAGCGCGCTTGCCGTCGCGCTGTGAAGTCGCAGACATTCTACTGGCTCATCATTATTCTCGTCTTCCTTAACACTGTAGTTCTTGCAAGCGAGCATTATCAGTGAGTATTGTCGTTAATTAATCGTGAAGTGTAAGAATTTATACGTGGTAGAGCCACGCTGCGGTTAAATTATGGTTGTAGCACGAATGGTTTGGCTCGACCGGGGCAGGACCACGCTCTCACAGAATACCGGCGTAAAATGGCAGCTTAATGCTGCTGTGTTTCGTATGGTGAGTGTAGAGATTCGGAGACCCTTTTTTACTGGAAACGAGGCACTCCATCTTAGTCCTTAGGGCTTAGGGGTGACAACGCATCTGCATTTTGATTCTTAATCGAGGATAAATGTAGATGTCTATGGGTCACAGCATTTACTTACCATCAGATGGACTATGTGCTCGTTTGTCACCCTTATTATATAAAACAGAACATCCACTACCCCATAACGTCCCGTGGGTGTCGTAAGAGGCTACGGGGGAAAACAAGTCAACAAACTGAGGTCAGCCCCTACTAGCATCCTAACATTGGTAATTTCAATTTTAAATGCTGATTTATTACATTCTCGACTGTAAAGTCCTAATGAGAAAACTATATAGATACCCCAAATAATAATAAGGCGGTGCTCCTCGATACCGCCCACATCGTCCGCCGGTTTCTTTCCCTTTCCCCCTAACCCTCGGCCGTTTGGTCTCCCCTGCCGAGAGCTTCCATCTGGTTGGGCTTTTATTTATTTATTTATTTTTGTATTTATTTTACTTCATTGATATTTATGTATATTTATCATTACATTTTCATTTATAATTATATATTTATAGAACCCAACCAGATGAAAAAACTATATAGATACCCCAGATAATAATAATAATATTTATTGAATCCAAACATACTTTACAAAAAAGACGTAATCTAACTCAAATACGTACCAAATAGAAAAAACAAAAACATAAAACAATTTTACCGAAATCAAGAAATGAACAAAAGAAGTCGGAAGAAGTAAAATAATTAGCTATGTGCTATGTTCTAATCCGACAAATGGCTCAATACTATTATAGCTAAATGTTTAATTGTATGGTACAAGAGTAAGGCAGGAGAGATATTCTATAAATCTGTCACAAACTTATATTAATATTCAAATATTATAGTAAACATTTACAAGAACTTATTCTATATTCCAGATAAAAATAATTGACACGTAGTGAGTAGTGACTCAGTTAAAATTTACATTTTAAAAAATTAATATGGAAAATGTTCATTTAATAGGTAGTGTAAACACCATTATCCTTGAAACCAGTAGTGTTTTCACATAGAACGTAACTTCGGTGAAAAATAACATTTTTTTTTTAACTCAACCTAACCTCAAGCCTGTCCTACCCCAATGAAAGTATGAAGGAAAAGTGACACACATGCCTATATGGAAGCACAGTGATTACGTCACTCTAGACAAATTTAGGAAGCTTTAGAAGAAGGTTTTTTTTTAAATTCATTGAATTTGCGTTCTATAAACCAAACCACTGGTTTCAAGTTTCATGTCTATGGATAGTAATAAAGATCCCACATTTCGTTACACGGTGGCCAATCTCATCGTAGGATTCTCCGCGGGACATGATTATAGTTCACGATTGTATGAGTGTGTATGTATATGCAAACACAGGTGCACTCTCCTCTTCTCACTCTCACAGTCCGGTGGGACGGTACCCTGACACGGTAGGAGAGAGATCAGGCGCAGGACCAACAGCTTTAGTGCTTTTTATGGATAGTATGGAGATGAACAAAACTGTGTAGATTACTGAAATAATTATAACTAGCAGAATGTTTCGCATTTGCCAGCTGCGTTATATTTATTAATCTTTTGTTACCACAATTTATTTCTTTTCAGACAGCCCGAATGGTTGGATTTCTTTCAAGAGTACGGCAACGCATTTTTCGTGGCCTTGTTCACGCTCGAAATGTTGGTCAAAATGTACAGTTTGGGGTTACAAGTGAGTTGATTAGTTTTTTATTTTATTAGTTAAGGTATTTATTCATTTTTCTACAAAAAACGCTAATAAAATTTGAATTATTAACAATTTGTCACTTTTTTAAAATAATAATTTTCACGAATACAATATCTTAAGGTGAAACCTACGGACTGCTCCCAGCCATTCTTCTGAAAGATGGCGCTAAAGTCAACATTTTTAGTTTATTTAGGTTTTTGTGTAATTGGAAAATTATTAAGTCGTAGGAGTAGACTTTGCGGTTATGGGATATTACATTTTATTGGAATGGGTTATATCATTGCCTCAAAATCCACCCAATTCGACACAAAGTGTGATTATAACATCTGTCATTGAATATAGTGTCGTTTACACACACAGACGTATCCCTACGTTTACGAAGTTTTTGCGATGCGTTTACGAAGCACTAGATGGCGTGTATGTAAAAAAAACAAGTTTTTAATTTTTCTGTATGTGTAGATTGGGTAGGCAGAACTACAAAACGCTATGTACCATTATTATAAAAATAAAAGTTATATTGGGGACTATTAATTGGTTTATAACTTGGGAAATAAATTATGTCAACATTGATTACAATATAACGCAGTAATTACATACTATTCAAACAAAAAAAGTGAACTCCAAAAAACACTGATGATTTGTAACAGTACCAATTATTACAATAATTAGACATTACATAACCAACACGTAAGAAACCATAATTCATAAACAAGAGATAACAAATCTACAATACGATTTAGGTATTTTGTGATAATAACCAGGAAGGTGAAAATAATATTTCTTAATTTAGAGGCACTCAACAAAAGCTTTTTGTAAAACAAAAATATAAAGATACAATATATATACAAATCTTCTTCTATATGAATTGGGTTACGTTCGGAACACAAGATCTAGAACACTAAAACGTACAAAAATTTACTTATCTTTTTATTTCAATGTTATCTCTATATTCCTGGTAGAGTTGGCCGACGAATAAGAAAAATATAACTTAGATTAGAATAAGCTATTTATTTATAAACAATAAAGCATGGAACAGAAAAAAAGGATTTTATGTAACTGAATTATATTTGTTTCTGAACGCACAATAACCGTGAACTGTATGACGTAGGTAATCAGTATTGTGACGATATTTCAGAAAAATCACGGGCCAGTCTGCTGTTTGTAATACCACTGAAAACATAATTGCGTTTTTAGAATAATTAGTTACTATACCTACGATAAATTACAATATAGTGTCAAATTCGATCGAAAATCACTCGAGATGCTAAGGGCTGGAGAGGGAGTGGTGGCAGGCCTGCTGTACACTTTGTTTTGAAACAAAAAGTCAAAGCAGGACTGCAAAAACTACCGTGGTATCAGCTTGCTTAGTATTGTGGGTAAACTGTATGGTAAGGTGTTAATTGAAAGAGTTATGAAAGAAACTCATGGAAAAATTTGGGATGTGCAAGCGGGTTTTAGAAAGGGAATGGGGTGTACAGATCAAGTCTTTTCCATGCGCATGATTGCGGAGAAGTTTTTGGCCAAAAACCAGAAAGTTTTTTGTGCGTTCATGGACTTGGAAAAGGCTTATGACAGGTGGACAGGAATGTGTTATGGCACAACACTGAACTCATATGGGTTGAGCGCTGGTTTGATACAAGCATTAAGGTCTCTTTATAGGGACTCTAGTGCTTATGTCAGGATCAATGGGGTCTACTCGGACTGGTTTGGCAACCAAAAAGGTGTCAGACAGGGCTGTGTAGCTTCCCCTTGGCTGTTCAACCTATTTATGCACAGGTGTTTGCAAACTTTGAAAGATGAAGAATGTGGGTTAAGAATGAGCGAGTTAACCGTCAAAAGCCTTTTGTATGCCGATGATCAAGTCATATTTGCGTCATCGCCGGCTGAGTTGCAAATGATGGTTACATTAATGAACTGGGAATTAAAAGAAAGGGGAATGAAAGTGAACGCAAGTAAGACGAAAGTGATGGTTTTTGAAAGAGAAGAAAGCAAAACGGTATGTGAAATAAGAATATAAGGAGAGTTAATTGAGCAAGTGGATGAGTTTGTGTATTTGGAATATGTATTTAGCAGGTATGGTAGATATGATAAGGATATAGAACGACGAGTAAATGTAGGGAATAGAGTGAATGGGGCACTACACTCTATTATGAAGAACCAGAATGTGTCAAAAAGGCACGTATGGTAATTCATAATGCTGTGTTAGTCCCTACTATAATGTATGGTAGTGAAAGCTGGGTGTGGCAGAAGAAGCACGAAAGTAGAATAAATGCTGTAGAAATGCGGTCTTTAAGGAATATGCTAGGGTTGAGTCTGTGACAGGTTGAGAAATTGCGTGATAAGAGAGAAATATGGTATGCAAGATGATGTTGTGACCAGGATTAAGAAAGGAATGCTTCGGTGGTTTGGTCATGTAGAAAGAATGAATGAGGAAAGAGTGACAAAGCAAATTTATATGGCAGATGTGAACGGCAGAGTTGGGAAGGGACGCCCTAGAAAAAAGTTTATCGACCAAATTGGCGATATTTTGAAAATGGGCCACGTTAGAAGTACCCTTAACTGACGAGCATGTATGCGTAGATATATGGATGTAAAGGAGGTGAAAGAGGTATGTCAGGATCGTGCCAAATGAAAGTCCGTAGTCTCTTCCTACCCCTCTGGGTGACAGGCGTGAGTGTTTATTATAGTCTCAAATATATACTAGAGAAATATTGCAATTCGAATGAATGAAAACATGCATACAAAATATGTATAATACTGTTGCGCGCCTAAGTTGACGTCATGTACCCGGCACTAGCGCCATCTAGTGTCGGGGACGAGATCGAGGAGCTTTCCAGAAAATGACATCACTAATCTTTCAACCGACAGCGCCATCTAGTATCGAAACGAAGAACTAAGCTTCTAGAAGCCCGATATCTCGAACTTTCGGCGCCTAGTCGATTGGCGCGCATATTTACTTGAATATTCTGGATGTTTCGGTGATAATGTGTATTTAAAGGCGCTGCAAGATGCGCTCGGGGAAGTATTGAATTTGGCGAGACAAGCGAAGCTTCGGAGCGAAATAAAGTGAATCAGTGTGATTAATTATTAGTGTTTTAAGTTTAATTAGTGTAAAGTGAATTAAAGTGTTAATTTTGGTAATTCAATCGGCAGTTTTTATTGTAACGAACCTCAAGCTCGTAACAATTGGTGTAAGAAGTGGGATAAAATCATGCCGATTTTACCCAAGGAGGAAACGGAGGGTGTCCGTACCCGAAGTCAACGCCAGCAGGAGACGGACAAGAGACGATTTGGTGGTGCAACGCAGCAGACGTCGGAGGGCCAGCCGCCGGCTGCATGCCCGTCAGTAGCTCATCTGCAGCACCTGACTAAGGTGCTCTGATGGTGATGCTGCAGGAGCAGGCTCGCCGACAGGAGGAACAGGTACGTCAGTTGAAAGAGCAGCTGCAGAGCGGACAGAAAGGAACAGGTCCGTCATTGAAAGAGCACTCCCAAAGGAACAGTTGGAAGAGCAGATGCTCCTTATGAGGGACCTTCATGCTACCATTTGGGAAAGAGATAAGGGAGGTGAAGGATAGGGTTGCTCAACATGACAACCGCCTGTCGGAAGCTGAAACCCAAATCAAGGAAGCTAAAACCCAAATCGACCAAGTGAACAATCGGGTTGATAACGTGATGGCTGACGTGAAGAAAACGCTGGACGACCTCAAACTTGGGGATGGAACAACAGCTCCCGTAGTAGCTACAACACCTTCGCTACGTGGATTCAAAGTGCCGCCGTTCGACGGGACTTCTTCCTGGTCGGCCTACAAAATCCAGTTCGAGGCCGTCATGGAGGCGAACGGCTGGAATAAAAGCCAAGCCATAACTGCACTCACCCTAGGCCTGCGCGACCAAGCCTTAACTGTGTTGGAAGCTCTCGGTAAGAAGGTGACTTATGAGCAGCTCCTTGATGCGTTGGAGGCGAGATATGGCAACACTCATCTGGAACACGTCTTTCGCGTGCAGCTTAAAGATCGCGTGCAACGCAGCAACGAAAACCTGCAGCAGTGGGCCCTTGAGGTAGAGAAGATGGTTCGAAAAGCATACCAGTCTGTACCTGCGCTCATTGAAGGGAACCTGGTTCAGACATTCATCGACGGCATCCACGACCTTAAAGTCAGAGCTGCTGTGAGGCTCGGGCACCACGAGACGCTCAAGTCCTTAAGCCTTGGCCCATGCACTGGAGGTGGAAACCGTGCGGCAGGATCTTCGCTCCCATCGCGTCAGGAAGATTGCAGCAGCTACGGTTCGCGCCCACAATAAAGGATACAGCCCTAGGTGCTATGGCTGTGGGGAAAGGGGCCATCTTCGATCCAGCTGCCCTAAGCGAACCGTAGAAAGGGAAGGTGAACGATATCAGGAGGGCGGTGCGGCTAACAGCCCCCCCGCCCAGCAGCAGCAGGGAAACGAGTAAAAGCCAGAACTGTGGGGCGGGTGCTGGCTGATGTTAAAAGAGCCCCAAGGATCTCGATCTCACAAACCTATGATGGGAACAGTCTGATCATCAAGGGCGAGGTCAACGGAATGCTGTGTAAACTGACCACAGATACTGGAGCCTCTCGTACGGTTGTTAGTTCCCAACTTATAAGTCAGTTCCTTGGGGACTCCGCATACAACCGAGAACGCATTAATTTAAACAGCCACCGGTCAGCGTTGACCCGTCCATGGAGATAAAGAGATGGAGTTGAAGCTAGGCAACATGATCTACCTGCATAATGTCATCATGGCTGATATAATGAACGACTGCATCCTGGGCCTAGACTTCATGAGGAAGAATTGTTGTGCGATTGACGTTAAGCAAGGTGTTTTGAAATGTGGACAAGAGGAGCTTTTTGTGGAAGGGGCATTACCAGGGAACGTGTACAGCCTTGAGAAGATTGTTCTTCCGCCGAGATCGGAAACGATTGTGCCGGTTAGTCTTCCTCGGAATCCTGGGCAACCTCATCGTTGTGTACTCGTGGAAAGGTAAGAAAATGACCTTCCATGGAAAGTGGCTCGAACCTTGGTCAGAACCACTAACATCTCAGGAGTACGTGTGCTGAACCTTTGTGACCAGGAACAGATTATAGAAAAAGGCACACTGGTTTGTGAGGAAGTGGATTGGTTACGTCGGTGCCAATATCTATCTACTGGGACCCCCAGCAAGGATGCACAAACGAGAGTGACTTTTAGAAGACTGTCGCAGCGTTCTCTCCCCGAATGAAATGGTCAAAGCGAAGAAGTTGTTACTCAATTATGCCGATGTATTCTCATCAAACGATGCTGACATAGGAAAGACAGGCTTCGTTCAACACAAAATAAACACAGGTAAAGAATTGCCTATCCGTCAGCATCCAAGAAGATTGCCGGTAGCACGTGAAAAGGAAGTGGAAACCATGATTGAGGGAATGGTGAAGGATGGTGTTATTGAACCTTCTAGTCCATGGTGTTCACCCGTGGTACTGGTAAAGAAGAAGGATGGCAGCATGCGGTTTTGCGTTGACTACCGCCGTCTGAACGACGTTACTAAGAAGGACAGCTATCCATTGCCAAGAATTGATGACACGCTGGACATGCTTACAGGACTAAAGTGGTTTAGCACGCTGGATCTAAAAAGTGGCTACTGGCAAGTTGAAATTGACCCTAACCCTTCACAAGTCCACTGCTGAACACAGGCCTCCCCCAAGGTACGCCACAAAGCACGGTACTGAGCCACCTGCATCCATCGACTTCCTGCATGTCTTACCAGGTCGTCACTCCATCTAGTGGGGGGTCGGCCTACACTTCGCCTACCGGTACGAGGCTGCCACTCGAGAACCTTTTTTGCCCAACGGTTTTCGGTTCTTTGAGCTATATGGCCGGCCCATTGCCACTTCACCTTACTAATCCGTTGAGCTATGTCGGTCACTCTGGTTCTACTGCGAATATTCTTATTTCTAAGTTTATCACGCAGAGAAACTCCGAACATAGCCCTCTCCATAGCTCACTGAGCAACTTTGAGTGTCCTCCTATGGCCAGCAGTGAAGGACCAAGTCTCGGTTCCGTAGGTCGTCACTGGCAACACGCACTGGTTGTACAACTTAGTTTTCAGGTTTTCGGTGTTGTCCGAGTTAGAGGGAGATACAGATACATTTACTACGTCTGTTTTGTGTCAGAAGTTTATAAGTAAATTGCAACCTTCTAAAGATTGTGGACAGACGCGTACTTTTGTAATAGCGACCTTTAGAAGGTTTTGGACAGCCGAAAGGGATACGGACAAGGAGAAAACTGCGTTCTCGACGGGAAAGGGTCTGTGGCAATTTAAAGTAATGCCGTTTAGATTGTGCAATGCTCCAGCAACGTTTGAAAGGCTGATGGAGCTTGTACTTACCGGGCTAATTGGCGTTGCCTGTCTGGTCTACTTGGATGACATCATCATCGTGGGCCGTACGTTTGAGGAAAGGTTTCAAAATCTGGAACGCGTGCTCATGAAGATTCAGAGTGCCAACCTCAAGTTGAGTCCGAAGAAATGTTCACTATTCAAACGGCAAGTCAACTTTTTGGGGTATGCAGTGTAGGAAGAAGGTATCCGCACGGATCCAGAGAAAATTGCCGCTGTCAAGGATTGGCCGGTTCCAAAAGACAACTCAAGTTAGAGCATGTTTGGGGTTGTGCTCCTATTATCGGCGATTTGTGAAGAACTTTACAGATATAGCCAAACCTCTGCATAAGCGAACCAAGGAGAAGCGACATTTCTGCTGGGATGAAAGTTGCAATATCGCATTCCAGGAGCTCAAGGACCGTCTGTGCAAAACACCTACTTTGGGATACCCTGATGCAAGCAAAGAATTTATAGTTGACACAGACGCAAGTGATATAGGACTTGGTGGTGTGTGTCTCAACGGAATGGTGACCAAGAGGTCGTGATAGCGTACTTCAGCAAGTCGTTGTCAAAACCGGAAAGGAACTATTGTGTCACAAGACACGAATTGCTAGCTGTGGTAAAGTCGTTGCAGCATTTTAGCAAATATCTTCTGGGACGAAAATTTCACTTATGAACTGACCATGCTGCACTAAAATGGCTATTGCAGTTTAAAAATCCAGAAGGACAAGTTGCGAGGTGGATTGAACTACTGCAGGAATAAGACTTTGAGATAGAACATCGCAGCGGGAAATCTTATGGCAACGCAGATGCATTGTCAAGAAGACCTTGTCCTGAAGATTGCAAACATTGTACTAGACAAGAGAGTAAGGAAGTGGTATCCGTGAGGATGCTCAGGACAGATCACCTCAGCAACGAGTGGAAGGACAGCTTACAACGTGCACAGCAGGAAGACATCAAGCCGATTCTGCAATATATGAAGGCCAGTGCTCCCAAGCCCAAGTGGAGCGACGTCTCAGCGATGAATTCGACCACTAAAAGCTATTGGGCCCAGTGGGACAGCTTGCTGCTCCAGGATGGAGTTCTATGCCGTAAATGGGAAAATGTTCGGGGAGACGGCTGTCATTTGCAAATGGTTGACCCTAAAACTAAAGTACCGGATGTTCTACAGCTGTACCATAATGATTGTTCCGGAGGCCATCTGGGAGTGAAACGAACCCTACTGAAGATCCGAGAACGGTTTTACTGGGTCCACTGTCGGCACGATGTCGAGGACTGGTGTCGCAAATGTACAAGTTGTGTACAAATGTACAAGGTGGGCTGTAAAGGGACCTCAGACTCTTAGTAGAGGTGCGTTGAAGTTGTACATCATGTTGGTGCACCATGGGAGAGAATAGCCATTGACGTGGAGGGGCCGTTTCCGGAGAGTGAAAGCGGTAACAAGTATTTCATGGTTGTGATGGATTACTTCACTAAGTGGCCAGAAGTCTTCGCCATTCCAAATCAAGAAGCTTCGACAGTTGCAGATAAACTAGTTCATGAAGTATTCTGTCGTTTTGGAGTACCTTTAGAGATTCACAGCGATCAAGGAAGGAATTTTGAGTCTCAAATATTCCAGGAAACTTGCCGAGTTATGGGTACTCATAAAACAAGAACGACTTCTTATCACCCGCAATCTGATGTAATGGTAGAACGATTTAATCACATATTGGAGAGGTACCTGGCAAAAGTTGTAGATAATCTGCAACGAGATTGGAACAAGCACATACAACCGTTTTTGTTGTCATATCGAAGCGCTGTTCACGAAAGTACAGCAGTGACACCAGCTTTCGCAAACTTTATAAGAGAATTACGGCTGCCTGCAGACCTGATCACCGGGATACCACCTGATGCCCCACGCAGTATAACCGATTATGCAAATGACTTGCGGAACAAAATGAATGACATTTATGAGCACGTCAGACAATCGGGCCTGCAAATGTCTGAAAAGATGAAAACCCGGTATGACCGCAAAATGAACAACAAAGGGTTCGACGAAGGTTCACTAGTGTGGTTGCACAATCCAGTCCGCAGCAAAGGGAAATCTCCTAAGCTTCAAGCTAAATGGGACGGCCCGTCCCGGATTGTAACCAGGATCAACGATGTAACCTACCGGATACAGAAAGGCGCAAGAGGGACTCCTAAGATCATCCATGTGGATCGCCTAGCGCGTTATTATGTGGCCGATAATGCTCGCGGCGAGCATGTCTTAGGAGGTATAGTGTTGCGCGCCTAAGTTGACGTCATGTACCCGGCACTAGCGCCATCTAGTGTCGGGTACGACAGCGAGGGGAGCTTTCCAGAAAATGACATCACTAATCTTTCAACCGACAGCGCCATCTAGTATCGAAACGAAGAACTAAGCTTCTAGAACCCCGACACTCGAAGTTTCGGCGCCTAATCGATTGGCGCGCGTATTTACTTGAATATTCCGGATATTTCGGTGATAATATATATTTAGAGGCGCTGCAAGATGCGATCGGGGAAGTATTGAATTAGGCGAGACAAGCGAAGCTTCGGAGCGAAATAAAGTGAATCAGTGTGATTAATTATTAGTGTTTAAGTTTAATTAGTGTAAAGTGAATTAAAGTGTTAATTTTGGTAATTCAATCGGCAATTTTTAGTGTAACGAACCTCAATCTCGTAATAATACACAAGAAATTCCGCGCGCAAATCTTAGCGCGTGACAACCGAAATCAGAATGTATTGTTATAACAAGTCAAACGAAGCATGAAGGTTAGAAAACAGGAGAACGATCACTACGTACTAAAGCATAGCCCGCCTGTCGGTGAGTAGTGACTGCGAAGTTAGATGTTTATGAGTACAAGTAAGTGAAGTTGAATAATGTACAAATTTTCATTTCATTTTTTCGTAGAAAATTTTCATGCTCCGTAATTTTGTAATGTTTGACAAAAAGAAACATTAAAAAATGGAGAAATGTTTTATTGTGCGTGGATGTGCAATGGTTGAGCATCTGATCGGTAAAATAGACTGAAAATGACTTTTATTGACTACACTTAGTGATCGCAGCGCCTCACTGATGGTGTTTCTGGGACACTATTTTCTACGGCGATCGTTCTTCTGTTCTTCTAACCTTCATGGAACGAAGTTTGGCAATGCTTTTTTTCGTCAATTCAAGGTCAGTAAGGATGGCATCGTCGCTCTACCTACGACTTTTGGTATTTATGTTGCCACGCAACAATAATAAGTAATAAAATTGTTTACAAAAAAACATAGGTGTCTAAGGTTATTAGTTTTATGTTATTTTATACTGTTTTTTTAACGGTTGGAAAGGAAATTAACCAATTATTGAACTTAAGATATTGATTTATCAGAATTATTTAAGATCACTTGCATGCCATCTAGCGTGCCAATTTTTAAACATCGCCTTTCGTTTGCTTGTTAAATGTCACGCACTTTGCTAAAGAAGTGTCAAATTTTTCCGGGATTTCATTATTGTTTTTCTCATTATATAATGTAAGTTATTGCCTATAAAGGTGAAACGCGTACACATTTCATTGTAGAGAAGTGATAAAATGATTAGATTTAAAGAAAGAGTGTCTGTGTTTAGTGTATATTTTGATTAAAAAATGTATAGACGGACGGCCAGCGCTTTCACCTTAAAATCTTATGGTTCGTACAATCAGTCATTTAAGTCGAGTTTCATTCCTATTTCAATATCAATAGATGTTTTGAACTAAATGAGTAGACACTATCGTTAATAAGATAATATATTATATAATATAATAATTTATATGTCTCAATACTTGATGGATTACTAATGTAACACAAACATATTTTTTTATTATTTAAATACAAACAAGATGTTTATTTGACTGCAACGTCATTTACTGAATTTCGGTCATAGAATTTAGCCCTTGGCGCAAAACAGGATTACAGTGCCTGAGTATGCAAGCACAGGTGCACTCCCTATTCCCTCACTCTCATAAGCCTCATTTACATTCAGCCCCTGATACTGCTCCTCGCGCTACCGGCAATACTTCGCTAAATACTGCCGTATCAGTATCGCGGGAAGTGTGTGTCACTCTGCCCTACCACTCACATCACTTTCGGCTTTCGATTATGGCAGACGTCGAAATAATTACAGCGTCCGCGCTGTGTCTTCTTGCAATACAAAATTATGTTAATAATTTAAAAAGATATCAAGTTCAAAAGAAGATAGATAGATAGATAGAAAAAAATTTTGCTTAAAAACATAAGCATAGTATTTAATTGACATATGTACAATTAAATACTTATACAGATCCTCTCTATTAGAATTTTTATACAGTAAATTGTTCATAAATTATTAATTGAATTATAACATTATTGTTACGTAAATAATATTAAATATTATATGAGATTAGTTATGCTATTATTATTTTAATAATTACACTACAGTATAAATTAATTCATAATTTTAATTACAATAAAATTATAAAAATCTCAGGCTATTATGCAAATATTACCATTTAACTTATTTTACATTTTAATAAATAAATAATCAATATGAGTTACCAATAGTTTTTAGAAATAAAATGTCAATGTTCATTAATTCCTTAAACTAAATTTTATATTATTTGACGAATTTATAATTAATTATGTACATAGGTACTATGTTAACTCAAAAAGAAAATTCGTATGCGTAGAAGATGATGAATTGTGGTTTTTATCGTTGAAATTCCGCTCGAAAGGCATTTTGGTTGATAGTACTTATTTAATAACAAGACGGCACGCACGTCCGTTCATCCAGGCGCTTGGTGCGAAGTGAGCGATGGAGATGAATGTGAACACTTACTGCCGCTCGCGCTGCCCGCCCTTTGACTTCCGCACGAAAAACCGAAATTTGAGGGATCGTCGGGCAGTGAGAGCGGCAGTGGCAGTCTCAGCGCGAGTAGCCTGTTTACATACCGCCCTGACCACTGCCCTGCTTACTTCCCTGCCCAACAGGGCTGAATGTAAATGGGGTCAGTCTCATAGTCCGAGCGGACGATAAACCGATACGACCGGAGAGAGATTAGGCGCAGGACCAACGGCTTAACGTGATTGGGGTGAGACACCGCTAATAACTGATTTTTGACCCGACCCGGGATTTGAACCCGGGTCCTCATAATCACCATCAGTCACCAATGAGGCATTTACTTAATATGGTGTGGGTTCTTACTCTAAGCACGAACTCACTAAGATTCTCACACAATTTTATACAAAAGTTTTTTATTGGCAGCTATTTAAAACTATTTGAATTGACTTCAGCGTCTGACTAATCAAAACAATTGAAACCTAAATGCTAATAGGAATTAAAGTTAAAATTAGTAAATATCATTAATGATAATGAAATCTTATTTAACTCCCACTTTCATTGTACTCAGGGCTATTTCGTGTCGCTATTTAATCGATTCGACTGCTTTGTGGTGATCGGTTCGATCAGCGAAATGGTGCTCACGAAAACGGAGGTGATGCCGCCTCTTGGGATCTCTGTACTTCGATGCGTGAGACTCTTGCGAGTTTTTAAGGTTACTAAGTAAGTGGAATTATAATCAAGAAACCATTTATTGATTATGGTAACAGTTTTAAAGAGCTTCTGACTGTGGATCCGCCTGCGTGGAAGCAGAAACACACATTTTTGACTATGGTAATTATATAATTTTTTATAGAATAAGAGTTACAAACGAAAATTACAGTCCAGCTGTTAGTATTGAATGCTGTGGCCCATAGGCATCTACATCTATATTTTATTTAGAGTCAAAATGCAGATGCGTTATTACCCTTGAGGACTAAGATGTAAAGCCTCGTTCCTAGTAGAGGGTCACCGGTTCTCTACACTCAATTTACGAAACACAGCAACATTACGCTGCTATTTTACGCTTGTATTATTTGAGAGCGTGGTCCCTCTCTGATCGCGCCAAGCTAACTGTGCAGCAACCATAATTTAGCTGCAGCGTGGCTCCACCACGTAGAGAGTAGACATTCATGAGTGATTGGATGTCAATATACAAATAAAATTAGTTTTACGGATTTTATCGCGCTTTATTTTATTTGTTTTTAATTTCTGAATTTTGTGTGCTTTGCTGGGTGGGTAAAGTCTGCACTCTGTCTATTCTAGACAGCTTCTGCCATTACATCGGATTTAGACCACAAATCTTCGCCAAAGAACATTGATTCCTACCAAGGATTATACGTGAGGCTATTGAAAATAAATAAAAAAACATCCTAATTTACAATAAAAAAAGAGGCTGGGTACTATCGCCTACTTCGGATCCTGTAATTAATAAAATTTAAAACAAACCCAAGGATACCACTGCAAGATTTCAAGATATACCAAGCTCATTCTGCGCATTTTGGACCAAAAATAATTTTAAGATATTCCGGGTTCTTCAGCAAGATATTCTGGGCTTATGTAGAATACCAGCGTAAAATAACAGTTTAATGCTGGCTGAAAATGGGGCATTCCATCTTAGCCCTTAAGGGTGACAACGCATCTAAATTTCGGCCAAATATCCATTTACCATCGGGTGGACTAGGTGCTTGTTTGTCTCTCTTATTCTATTAAAAGAAGCTTTTAATCTTTTTAAACACCGTCCCATAATAACTTTCCAATTTAATAATAAAATGTATATTCTGTGTTATTTTACAAACAGTTTCATTAATATTTAGATATTGGAGATCGCTCTCAAACTTGGTGGCGTCTCTACTCAACTCGATCCAGTCGATCGCGTCGCTCCTGCTGCTGTTGTTCCTCTTCATCATGATATTTGCGCTTCTGGGCATGCAAGTGTTCGGCGGAAAGTTTAATTATGACCCAGTGGAAGAGAAGGACCGACATAACTTTGATTGTTTCTGGCAAGCGTTACTGACAGTTTTCCAGGTAAGTCATTGAATAAAATCAGGTTATGTTTTATAATATAATTTATAACAAGTAGTACGACTCTTTTTAACCGTCTTTAAAATTTGGAGGTACTCAATACGACTGCATGTTTTTCTATGTATGTGACCTCAGAACTATTTTCTAGGTGAACCGATTATGATCATTCTTTTTGTCCAAGTACGCAATCATGTAACATATAAATAAAAATAAATCAGCGCATTTAATTCTACCAAGTTTTCAGCGTTGAAATCTCATCAACTGCTTGTACTCGTAAATTGTTTAAATTCTCTAACAAAATACTAAATATGTGCTTCAGATGTTTAAAATACTCTTACTGCTTGAAATAAACCTGCAGATTAAAAATAAACATAATTAAGATTACAATCCCGTTTGCAGATCTTAACAGGTGAAGACTGGAACGCTGTCATGTATGAAGGTATCAAAGCGTATGGTGGTGTCGGCTCGGTCGGAATATTGGCCTGTATTTATTTTATTATCCTGTTCATCTGCGGTAACTGTATCCTTTTTGAAATTGAAGAACTGTCGTATTTCCATGAGTTAAGATTTAGCTAGTGAATTGCTAATTTTATACGCACACTCATTTAATAATAATATATACTCACACAGGCATAAACATTTGTCACAATTCTTCTTGTTACTACATCCTTCCACATCAGTCTGCGCTCACCAGTGGTGTTCAGGCTTACGAGAGAACCAGATTGGCATGGATTCAAGTCAGTCCTTTATCCTCTAGAATGTCTCTTTTAATACGTGGTAGATCCACGCTGCTGTTATATTATAGTTGTAGCACGAATAGGTCGGCTCGACCGGGTAAGGCCACGCTCTCACAGAATACCAGCGTAAAATAGCAGTTTAATGCTGCTGTATTTCGTATGGTGACTGTAGGCAACTGGAACCCTTTTTTTCTGGAAGCTAGACATTCTATCATAGTACTCACGGATGACGGTGCATCTGATTTTGATTCTTAATTAAGGATAAATGTAGATGTCTATTGGCCATAGCATCCACTTACCATTAGGTGGACTGCGCGCTCGTTTATAGCTTGAATTTAGCTTGAATCGATGATTTCAAAAGAATGGCATCTGATAACGGCGAAATAGGGTGATCAAATAAGTTATTTACTTATAAGGCATATTAGACGAAAAGAAAAAATCACGTGGTAAAGCCACACTGCAGCTTTATTGTTGTAGAAGCACGAACGCGTTGAATCAACTGGCAAAGGCCTTTCCCAGTTGTGCTAACGCGTTCGTGCTTCTCACGTTATCCGTATCAGTTGCCTTAATATTGGTTAAGAAAAAATTATATCAGAAATTTAATAACCTATAACTAAACTTATTATAAATAACCATTCGCAACATACAATTCATAATACATCGGAAGTGTAACTCCTTAATCATGTAATGCACAGACATCCTACTGAACGTCTTCTTGGCCATTGCTGTAGATAATCTGGCGGACGCAGAGTCGTTGACTAACATTGAGAAAGAAGAAGGTGTAAGTACCCAAAAGAATTAAAATAGTTTTCTTTTTAATGTAGAAATATTTTTAAATAATTTCCAGCACAAATGTGTTACATTAAACAAATTTTAAAAGTGTCATACAGAATTAATAAATTGTTACTATTACGTGCATCGTTGTTTACGAATCCAAAGCCTGCTCTAAAATATATTAATTTTTATTGTTATTGTTATGTAATCGATATTTAAAACCTTGAGATTATAACCTAACATAATTGAGGTAGATATTTAAAATCGGTTGATTGACAATAACAACGATTAAATAATTGTACTTTCATACCGGTTTCCTTACGTTGAATCAAATGCTAGAATTACGACTTAGTTTATACATTACTACTATCTCGCCAGGCAGACGTTGTTCTGCCCTTTTCGACGACCCTTTGTCATGTCCTATTAAAAATCCTTAAATTAGCAAAAAAAATTGTGGGTCACTCATGTGCAAAAAAAACTATCCTATCTCTCAAGTTGGACCAAACTGCACACAGTGTGCAAATTTGATTAAAATCGGTTGAGTAGTTTAGGATTCCATCGCAGACAAACAACGTGACACGTAATTTATATATATTAAGATAAATAATAATTTACAATCAGCCAACTAAACTAAAATTTCAGATTAATATCGTCAAATATGTTACTATCACAATGTCAGCAATTGTAGATTGCCATCAAAGTTTGTAATCAATGATAAGCGTAACAGGTTTATGTGACCTTCAGATGTTTGCATGTTGATTGTTCGCGTTTGCTTGGGGTTTGAGATGAATTTAGCAACTAGCAAAATTAATTCTGCCGCTCGATCTGTTTTTTGTCTGTTCAGTAGTTGATGATTGGTGCAAGCACTTTAAGAGCATAAACTACACAATTTTCAATTGGTTGAAAAATGAATCTGCGAAAACAAATCGTTCTAAATATCTCATTATAAAAAGTAAGAATATACATTTATTTGATTCAGCAAGCAGCAGAAGAAAAGGAGGAAGGCAGTGTAGTTGCGGAAGGAGGTCATGCAGATACAGACGATGAATATATACACGACGATGATGCATACACGACAGATAAGTATGTTGCATTTTCATTATATAATCTGTATTTGTATTAGAGAATCATTATAGAATCTTATTCTTGATGTAAAAACAAGATCTGAACCAACAAGAAATAGTTTAAAATGTGTAAGATTCAAATGTCTGTCTTCTCAGGATTTGGATCTCCGCTCTGTTATCGTCACTAATCAAACAAAACGTTAAAATCAATGTTATCTAAATCTTCTTTATTATATTTTACTTCTTATTAAGGAACACTACCGAAATATAATTAAAGTTTATGATGACTACAATAAATTAAGTTATTATTAAGGTTATTTTAACTATGAATATTTTAGCTCCGAACGAGAGTACGACGAAACAGGGTCAGAAGGTGAGCATCAAGAGGAAATGGAATGTGAGGAGGATATTGGTGCTGCAGAAGAAGTTGAAGAAGAAAGACTAGAAGAAGAACAGGAAAGAGAGGATCATGAAATGATGGAGAGTCATCAAAGAAATCATATCGGTAAATACTATTCAATTCTTATTTTTATTTTATAACATAAATTCTACAACTAGCTATTTACGCCATAAAACTATAAATCTAAAAGTGTATCTTAGTATCACTTAGGTATGAATAAGGTATAGTTTATTACAAAAAGTAAAAACTGTCTGTACAGCCAATAGACCTGAGATCTTTTACATTTATAGTTTGTTTTCGAGTATTTAATATAATAATACACATGAAACGACGAGTACGTGTCTAAGTGAATTCTTAAATAATTGTCTTTTTTCTCCCAAAGGATCATAAAGCAAAAAATGGTCCCCTGTTCCGAAACACCAGTGCGGGCTAATAGTCCAACATGATCTCTAAAATTGTTTTAGATATGCAGGTTTCTTTAAGATATTTTTTCATCACCAAAGATCTGATAGATCAGCACTTATAACAAAAAAAAATAGTGGATAGGGACCACGAAATGTCTGCAGTCAGAAGACCTGTCATAATTTTTTTGGAAATGGTTATAGTTTTATTAAATAAGAAATTTTTTTGCCTTTTCGAATTTCTTGTAGCAAATTTTCGAACATTTTTATACCAAGATAGCCAGTTATCCAACCCATTTACAATTTGTAAGCTAGTTCTATCATTTATCATACAATCACTTATGAAAGAATAAGATAAAAACAAATACCCACATAGGAGTGACTGACATAAGCTTTTATGGTGTAAATTGAGGCGGAGCACCACCTACTCTTGCGATATTCAACTGTCGATAAACTCGTTAAGAAATGGCTTGTTCCAAATATTTCAAAATTATTGTAACTTCGTTGTTAACCAAAAAAACAGTGAACACAGAATATGATGACGAGCCGCGACTGAAACGTAAGCCAACTACGTCGTCAGCGCGTCCCCGACGTCTGTCAGAAGTCGATATAGGGGACTCTGTGAAACCAATACCTGATGCATCATCCTTCTTCATATTTTCCAAAAACAACAGGTTAGGGCGATGGAGACGAGGAATTTCAACCACGGCTTTAATTGAATTAGATGTTTTTTTTTAATATTTATTTTGTCTTTGACGACTTATGTTTATTTACTGTAATAAAAAAAGAAAAAACAGTGTAATTTTTTAATGTAAATGTAATTTTACGTTTACATAACTATCTTATCAGTATTCGATTTCTAGCGGATGCTATTATTTATAATAGGTTTTCATACTTTTTTCAATTGTTAATTTTTCCTATTTAATACACTCGTAATTACATCGTCAAAGACAAATCTATTTCAGCATTTAAGCCTATCATCTTTCTTATTTCTAATTTATTAAATTTCTGCTCTTTTCATTATTATTCTTATTATATAATTAAACATTTTATTCTCACTTAACTTTAAGCTTATTTCACAATATTTATGTTTTGCTTATATATTTACCGTGAATAATTTAGTATCACCTTTTGAGAAAACTATAAAATAATAAGCATGATTAGGATTTTTCATGTAATGCATTAACATTGCAGGAAATTCTTGAAATCAGGTTAGTTTTATACTAATGTCAGTTAACTAAAAAGAGATTGGCATCTTTTTCTATCTCACGAAGATGGCGACCAGTGTGAAGAGGAGGGGACGCTAGTTACCGCTAGACCGCGGAGAGTATCAGAACTGAATATGCCAAATCAGACGCCGCCAATACCCAACGCTAGTAGTTTCTTCATATTCTCACCGACAAACAGGTGATTGGTGGCTTAGACAGACAGTACCCGTGTCTCATTGTACCTGCAATTGGCATTATGTGGTCTGCAGCCTTGTGAATCGTACTTTCTGTTTCACATTTTCAAAATTACAATCTTCTTTGTCGGATATTTTTCGTCTTTTTAGAATGAATCCTTATCCATTTTCTTACTATTGCACGTGTTTGTCCATTATGTATCTGGACCCAAAAACAAAATTGAACTGCAATGAGATTAAAGGGTACCTTGTCAAATTACGATGTTAGCGGTTAGGTTTGTTTTTGTACCCTGGTATTTTTTATTTTAGCATGACGTGAATACTTAGAATTATTAGAACTATTTGTAATTTAAATGATATTACAGTTGGTTACAGTTAGATTTTTATTTCCTTATTAAAATCTTTAGTAAGAGCATGCGCTTCTAGCTGTGTTTATATTTTATCATTTACCGTGATTTAATTAATGTATTTTTTGTCTTTGTGCGAATTAAGTGTTTGCTTCTAATCAGTTATTTTTACTCGATCGCTACAAACAACTAAAAGTAAGGAACTAAACCTTAATTACTATCATTGTAATCTTTGAAATTGTTAACACGAAAATGAATGTTAAGTGGAAATATTGAATTATAAAATAATCTTACAAATAAAAGTAAATTAAAACTTTTTTATTTGTTTTTAAAGTCTAACTTTACATTGCTTATTATTAAAATATGAAAAAAAATTAAGCTCCTCTAAACAATAACAGTAAAGAAAAAAAAATTGTCATTTATTTGCAGAATGTTAATGAATGAAGTTAATTTTGGTTAATATATTAGGTTTCGAGTGCTGTGCTACAAGATGTCGGCATCGTCCACATTCGGAAACATCATTCTCGTCTGTATTCTCCTTTCTTCCGCCATGTTGGCTGCTGAGGATCCACTGGATGCTGCACAGAGGGGTTTCAGGAACTGGGTTAGTGACTTGGATACTGTACATTGTTTCAAACAGTAATCGATATTAATAGGTTTATCCTAAAAACCATAAGTAAAATTATTTTTGTGATCGATCTTCTTTATCTCAGTTTTGCCGGATTTCAAAGTAAGGTAATTTTACCCGGGATGAGATTTATATCATCTTATTACAAAAAGTGGTTAACAATTGGTCTCAGGTTTAAGCTATACTAAATATACGAACAAAAACGTAAGATACGAAATTTGACAGCAAATTTACGGACTGAAATTTTATGTCGAAAAATGTTTTTCTTTCATGAAAAGGAATTCTTAATCATAAATTAAAACCAAATACTGTCAATAGATCACAATTTGTTATAAGTCAGATAATGTTTATGAAAATTCAATATACAATATGTTACAAAACCCTGTTATTCCCGTTAAGTGCGTTATCACAATCAACATTCAAACGTTTAGAAATAACTTCATTTTCATTTGCAAAATGTCAATAGTTTATCTATATTAAAATAATTTCTTTAATACTGAAAATTCGTTAGTTACTTAGATGAATTATTTGAAATTAAGTAAAAATTATTAAAAATATTTCAAAAAAGTCGTAACGTCTATTGGAATTCGTCACCAGTTGTTGAGCCAGTTCGACATGTTCTTCACGGGGATCTTCACGCTGGAGCTGTTCCTGAAGCTGGTGACATACGGGCTGGTGCTGCACCGTGGTGCCTTCCTGCGCTCAGCCTTCAACGTGCTTGACATGCTCGTTGTCTGCGTCTCGCTCATCTCTATGAGTTTTAAGTAAGCTTTTTAAAGATTATTTCTCATCATAGGAATTAGTCCAGTACCGGGGAAGCGTTTTACATACTTAAACTGTACCTGGATAAACCAGATCAGATCAGTAGCAAGGCAAGCTAGCAAGAAAATAAGTTTCAATGAAGACTACAGTACAATACACGAACTGGTTTGTAATGGTACCGATCTTATTGTTGATGATGGTTGGATTATCGTGTAGTGCCTACATTACTACCACCTTACGGTGTAAATATGTACCTATATACTACACAGCAGTCAGTATTGAACTTGCATTCTAATCTATATAAATGTCTTTGTACTGCCTGCCGAGCGTTGCAGCTATGGCAAATAATAATGTCCTCAAAGCCAAATTTTGGTCACTGCGGCCAGTTTCAACTAAGACTACCCATCTGCGCAGGACAGGACTATAGTGTCTAATTTTTTTTTATTTCCCTCACTCTCATAGTCCGACGAGACTGTAATCCGTCACGACTAGAGAGGAGAGATCATGCGCAAGATTAACGGCTTTCCGAGGCCTGGAGGTGAAACACCACCAACTTCTTAACTTCGGTCGTTCGCATTTACGACCACTACGAGGGTTCTTGAATAAATGAATGGAAATAATATCATAATCATAATAAAGATATTAATTAATTTGCAACCTTCCGCTGACTAAATACAATGATGTGTCTTACCTTGATTGAAGAGCACCTCCCACCCTCCCACTATTCCAGGAAAGACACACCATCGACGATAATACGACACGTATTTCGCCTCTACACGAGGAATCCTCAGGTGATGTAGACTACCACCAAGCTACTACCAACAAGGCAATCAACTATGTCAAATATGCCCCCCCCCCTCTACGAGGGTTCTTGAATAAATGAATGGAAATAATGTCATAATCATAATAAAGATATTAATTAATTTGCAACCTTCCGCTGACTAAATACAATGATGTGTCTTACCTTGATTGAAGAGCACCTCCCACCCTCCCACTATTCCAGGAAAGACACACCATCGACGATAATACGACACGTGTTTCGCCTCTACACGAGGCATTCTCAGGTGATGTAGACTATACGGCGGCTGACCGCTTAGCGGTAAGCAAAGTAACGCCTGATTCTATCAATTGTCATAATCATAGTCTAGATTATCTTCTTCTTCGCCAACACTTGAAGTCCAATGTTTGAAATAATTTTTTCTCGTTGTAGGGAGGATTTGCCTTAATTGCCATGCTGGGCATTAGAATTGGCGATCGAATCTCAAGACTTATTGCAACTTTGACACTGCTCCCTCGTCGCCGGTCTGGGTAATTAACGGCCAAGTACTGGTCAAAAATTGTTTTAAAATCGTTATAATTTTTAATCTAATGAGGGATAATATTATTTCACTCACCAGATGTCGCTACTTGATAATGTACCGCATTGTCAAGTAGCGACATTCAAGTTTTTTGTTACGCAATGTCATTTAATTGAGAAGTTAGGTTTAAATAAAATTTTATCAGTCTCTAGAGTATTAAATTAATACGAAACATTACTCTTTAATTTTTTGCACATTTAATCTCTTTTTTTAATTTTTCTACTTTTATAAATATCTATGGTTTGGTTTATTTTTAATCGAATTAATACAAAATATAAATAATAGTACATAAATAAATATTAACCTTTACATATTTAGTACAAATGAACTTCCCAGCTATGAAATCTGTCAAATATTACACCTCATTTTTAAGTGGCACTGGTGGCAGAAAAGTCGTGAATGTCCTCATTGCAATTATTAGTTAATTACACTGGACAGAAGTTTGCGTGGTTTGCAATCATGTACCAAATAGTTGAATATAATGATAAATATGTAATATAATGATTCTATTTATCTATAAATATATACTTTTTTTCAGGTCTGGTAGTATATCTGTAGTGAAAATTTTGCGAGTGTTTAGGGTGCTGAGGCCTCTTAGGGCTATCAACAGGGCCAAAGGCCTTAAGGTCAGTATCAACTCTTACACTTCGCTAACATTAGTTTTAAATACAAATGTTTTTTAATAAATTGTAATTCCGAAGTGACTACTATGCTATTTGTTTACATTTACTATCAATAGAATTTATAAAGAATATTGTAAAGAATGTTTATATATTTTAAAGAGTTCCTAAACATATGTTTTCCCTGGTTATAGCACGTTGTTCAATGCGTGATCGTTGCAATCAAAACGATCGGAAACATTTTATTGGTAACGTCATTACTACAGTTCATGTTTGCGGTCATGGGAGTCCAAATGTTCAAGGTAGGGGGCACTTTGAATATTACAATAAAGAAGCAGTACAGCACTATATCTGTCTCTCGATCTGGACGATCACGTGTGTCAACACCGTTTAAATTTTAAACACAATAGAGTCTTTGAAATACACACCAAATCTCTATTACATATCTAAGAAATTTTCAATTACACCTTTGGGTATTTAATCTTCTACATTTAATTTTTTTCTACATTTCTATTTCTTAACCTGTCTTTTATATTTCTTTTTATTTAATCTACTCATTTCTCATGATAACTGTTTCTTCACTGTTCTTTTTCTTCACTGTTCTTTTGCTTATAATGTCTAGCCTTGTGCCAACTTTATTGCTAAGACCTAAAACTCAAAATAATAGTGTTTTTTAAATAACTTTTCTTTTTTATCTCGTATTTGTTTTTTGTTTTCTTAAAAACGTATAAACGACCCAACTAACTTTTGAGTCAACATATTACAAAAGAACTCTGGCATGTCAAAAATTATCAATAGAAACACTAACCTCTAGGCGTTTAGTTTGTTCTGTAATAATTATTTTGATGTTGTCTAAACTACAGATATGCATGCCTAATTAAAAGGACCCAAAGGTGTAGTATTCACGTTTAAGCTCATTAGAGAACTAATAAACCCCTGTATTTAGAATACATAACCATTCCCCCCTACCTTGGCGTTTACATAAGTCTTTCCACCCCCAAAAGGAATCTAACTTGTCTTTTCGTCTTAATCTAGACATATATAACAGAATAACTGCAGTCCTGTGTTGCCCTGTGTATTAAATTGTTTGCTTGTCCCCTATGTTTCGACGCTGCGCGGAACCGGACGATTGTGGCCTGTCCTTGCCCTTTGGTAACGTATGAGCGCCCGCAACTAACTCGCACGTTGATCTCCTGTACAAAACCGTAGTACGTGGTGAAATGTGTGATAGTAGCTATTAAGACGATAGGAAATATAATGCTAGTTACATATTTGTTACAATTCATGTTCGCTGTCGTCGGTGTACAGTTATTTAAGGTGAGGCTTTTGGACATTAGATTTGGTATGAGATCTTCTAAAAATATTTTTCGAAGATTTACAAAAAAATATAGTCAATATGTCTTTCAGGTATCTATAGAATAGTATTAATAATATATAGAATCTTTATAAGTTGCTTGCTCGTGTTTTAACGGCTCCGTTACTAGCTGGTACTTAATAATTATCAAATAAAAATACATATTACAACATCCCCTTTAATGAACTTACATAACTTTAAGTACTAACTATGATCAAGTTAGTCTAAATACATGAAAACAAAAATAAATAACCACGACAAGCAATCGCAATGGACAAAACAAAGATTGCTTAGTAAAAGAAAAAACAAATTTATAATTTTATAGAAATTTAGATTTATTAGAAATTCACGTCGGGGTCACCACTGTGGCCGTAGAAGGAAAAGGGGAGATCTACCGCCAGGCAAGGTGTTCTGCCCGGGGAGTGGCCAACACTCCGTGTGATAGTTCGGAGATGTTCTATATAAACTGTTTGATTCGGAACTTTGATAGCGCGATTTAGGCTTCGGTGTGTTTCGCTTGTGGCGCGACGACAGTACCGCCACAAGAGCAATATTTAAAAGAATTTTAGAAGATCTCAATCTGCATGATAGTATACTAACGGATAGTAACGTATTAAAAGTAGAAAAATAAAACAATTGCATGAAGAATGTTTTGTTTCTTAGTTTCATGATCTGTTATTTTGTATATAACGATTGCTTATAAATGTTAATCAGTGTATTTGAAAAACTTATAGTTGGTTGTAGTACAAAGCGCTTCAAATTCATCATGAGAAATGAGATATAAATATTTTTAAATATATTTGTAGTCTTGTTGATACAGTAAGGCGAAATGCCATGATAATGCATCAGATTTGTTGTTGATTTGGAGAGTTGATTGTAGCAAAAGCATGATAATATAATTATACAAATATGATAAGACTAACTTAAAATACTCTTTTTTCCAGGGAAAATTTTTTAGTTGTAATGACATTTCTAAAATGACTAAAGACGAGTGTCAGTAAGTGTTGCCAGTTGTTTTATATTTCGTAAAATATATGTCATAATGTTTGCTATTCTTTAATTAGCATTAATTATAATGTTAATATTAATATACACAATTTTAATATTTACCAACTAAAGCTGTAGTATAATTAGCAATATAAAAAAGTTAGTTCTAATATTAAAATGTTTTCGGAAATAAATCCTGATCTTATTATAATATCACTTTACGAACATAAATTATTTTTTTAAAAATGTTTATGTTTCAGGGGGACATATTTAGTATTTGAAAATAGAAATTATGTTGTAAGGGATAGAGAATGGAAAAGAAATGATTTTCATTTTGATAATGTTATGAAAGGGATGCTCACACTTTTCACAGTTTCTACATTTGAAGGATGGCCAGGGTGAGATCTTTTATTTTTTGTCTGAAATATTATAATTTTTGTAAATGATGGGGTCTATGGATCACTTAATGGTGAGTGACCACTACTTATATAACTACTGGTGTATTCTACTCCTGAGTACTATTCTGGAATACATGTACTACGCATATTCCATAAACCATCAAACAATTATAGTGAACTGGCGGTTAATTGATGATAAAAGAGTGATTCAAATAAAGTTGTATGAATTAGAATGCTTAAACTTTGGCTCCACTCACCATCAGGTGGGATTCAACTATTGGATTATATTAGATGAAAAAATATATAACGTAAGCAATCTGAAATTCCCGGTGCCGATTCAACTGAACTGAATAGACGAAAAGTCTGTTGAAAACCTGTAGCTTGATTATTTTATCAACCCTAATGTACTCTTAGCCAAAAAATGTTTTCTTTTTAAATATATATTTAACTTGCAATCCACCCCGGCTTCGCATGGGTGATTTCTGGATCTCGACAACAGCGCCACCTACCGGGTTCAAATATGAATTTAAACCATCTAGGGACGCATTCAAACACACAAAAAATCATCAAAATCAGAGAAAATTCATCAGAATTCGAGTTTTAGCGAAACTAACGGACAGCAATTGATTTTTGTATATAGACGTCGTGGCGGCATCGAACGGTTCGCGTATTGAATTTTTAAACTCGTGGTAACTTCGAAAGTAAATACTCGATTCTAATTAATAAAAAGTATTTTACTGCTACATAAATACACTCCGTTCGATAAAACTATTTATTTGAATAAGAATTAATACTACTCGTACGATACGAATGTAACCAACTATTTTACCGACGATCTAATTAAATTTTATAACACAAAAGCTACTATTGTAACTTAACTATGACAGTTAGATGTATTCCCTTGCAGATATTTTGTAGGTAATAATGAGTACTTTAATCATGTACTACATAATTTTTATGTATCGTGATAGTTTTCACAGCGCACGACAAGTACCTAAGAATTTTATAGGCAAAAGTTTGCTAGTTTGGGTTTCGTTGTTGCAATTTTTTTTCTTTGAACTTAGCTGCAGATGTCCAAGGATTGCAGTATCCATTTTCTATCAGATGCACTATTAATTCACTTGGCGTTTCAGTTTTATTAAAACCATATATTCCTCAATTCATTCACAGTTTTCAGGTGACAACGCATCTTCATATTGTTTTTTATTCAAGGATAGCTGTAGGTACCCTTAATTATATAAAAATGTTTAATCCACATCTCTAATTAACAACTTACAAACTAACCAAAGTTTTACTTTCATTAATGTCATTTTCAGGTTATTGTACGTGTCTATTGATTCGAATGCTGAGGATCGTGGTCCCATAACTAACTTCCGTCCAATTGTTGCAGCCTATTACATTATTTATATTATTATAATTGCCTTCTTCATGGTATGTGCATCAACGTAAAATTATATCAATGAACGCGCTTAAATTTCTTACATATTTCTTTATTACTTCTTCTAGGTAAATATATTCGTTGGTTTCGTCATAGTGACATTCCAAAACGAGGGTGAACAGGAATATAAAAACTGTGAGCTTGATAAGAATCAAAGGAACTGTATTGAATTTGCTTTAAAAGCTAAGCCTATAAGAAGGTACATTTTATAATTTTTATGTTTTAACTTAAGAGGCTATCCGGGTGGCGTTATATCCAGACCAGAAGTCTTTCCTCTGTTTTTCACTGGGTAATGACACTAGATCAAATATTTTTACATAATAATCAACAGTGATTGATCTTGATTGTATATCAAATCACTGCTGCTTATTATGAAAATTAGGAATCGACTAAAATTACTAAAATTACCAAGTATGTTTTTCTTTAATTTTGTGTGCCCAGCGAGCGCCAAATTTGAAGAAAAACATTCAGCTAAAGTCACATTGCTTGTATATAGTTCTTAAAAAAAATTATATCGGTCCGTTTTTGGAGGAGGAAACAGGAAATGCGGATGACGAATTCGTCATTTTTTCACAGATGTAATGAGTCCGAGCTACAGTTGTATCTCTCTGTTGTCTAACTTGATTATTCGGACATAGTTTTGCCACCCAGATATTCTCTCAATTTCAAACTTAATATGGATGTGACACTATAAGTACGAGTAAACTAACGGGCAACTTATCATAGAATAGTAAAAGTTAGTCTTGTTAGCCCTTAAACAGTTCGTTGTTGGATATAGACGTCACCCAAGGAAGAATTCACGCCAGTTGCTACATTTGGTAGGCGAATTAGCGTTAACAATACCTAGTACTTAGCTGATATAATATTTATTGTTTTGGAATATATAAAAAATTGTCTACTAATTAATAGCATTTATTGCACATTACAGTGTACATTAATGTAAATTAAAAATAAATAAAATGTCATCTAATGAGATTAGTAGGCGAAGGGTCTTCTGTTTATATTGAAATTTTCGTTTGTCGGTTGTTTCATATTAAATATGATTAAAGCTATTAAACTTTCAAACTATTTGCAGCGCAATGTAAAATTGCGTGTATTCTATTTTTATTATAATGCATTTCCGCAAAGTAACGCCTGATTCTATCAATTATCTATTTTTCTTTATCAAACCTGGAAATATCGATTTAGTGACGGCGTTATTTACAAACCTTTGTGGTTTATAAATTAATTATAGGATAAATAAATTAAACAAAAAATTACTTTTTTACTACTATGCACAAATATATGTTTTAATTAGTAACTTTATTTCAACAGATACATCCCCAAGCACCGCATCCAGTACAAAGTTTGGTGGTTTGTGACTTCCCAGCCGTTCGAGTATGCGATCTTCGTGTTAATCATGATAAATACTATCACACTCGCAATGAAATACCACAACCAATCCGCAGAGTACAGCAAGGCACTGGATTTGCTCAACATGCTCTTTACAGCTGTATTCGCTTTGGAGTTCATATTTAAATTGGCCGCTTTTAGGTTTAAGGTAATATTGTTATTAAAAAAAAACATATGCCGGTTCTACACGAATCATTCTACTGTCCAACTAACCCATCAACATTCGTAGTGGTTGTTCGTGCTCGTCGAATACTACGGCCAATTTGGTCTGGCGATTGTAATCATGACGGCGATAAATAAAACCATATCAAAGGAGTGTTGTAACTGGCACGCTTCAGATGTTTTATTTCGATGGATTATATGGCATTCACCATCTTCGTATACAATTAAAAAAATTAAAGTTTATGATTCGAAATTTTGTAGATTTCCAACCGTTCGTTGGACAACCGTGTACCGCCAGCATTATAGAAGCATTACATCAGTGGAAGTTAACATTAAAAACTTGTGTTTCTGTGATTTTGATGTATTTACTTTTTTTTAGTTTTTTTATTTTATTTATTTATTATTTGAGATATCTATCCTTACTGGTCAAACCTAATGCGATAGAGTTCTCTTTATTATTATAAACTAAATCTTAAATAACTGTATCTTAACAAACTAAAAAGAAAAAAACACGTTCAATAAAAAATACAAACACTAAAAAGTAAAAAAATATAAAAATCAGCTAAAAATTACATAAAAAATTACATCATTTTTTGAGAAAATTGAAAATACTCTAACAGTAACATACAATATTATATAATATGACCGTTGCTAATTCACTATAGCGGCAACAAAATACGTCAATTTTAAAATCCACAAGGTTGAAGAGCTCGAGTTAAAGGCGTTTTTGCTAGGAGATTAGTTCGTGTTGAAGGTACCCCGGGTAGTGGCGGCAGCCTCCGTCTCGTCACGTAGCGATCCGGTACACAGAGACTTAGGTGCCGCAAAACTTCCGGGTTATGTTCTTTGCCCCGCAGTAATTTCACTACCACTACATTAATTGTGTTCTTAAACATATTCAAATAGACTGAAAGAAAACTTATGTTTCTATAAACATTTAAAACTATTGTATTTTTATTTATTTTTATTTAAATTAACTTATAATTTGAATTGGAATAAAGTGAGCATAACTCTAGAAGTTGGCGAAGGAATTAAGTCAGTCTTGATGTTTCTTTGTTTGATCGCTTTTTAATTTATTTTATCGTAACTGAGATAAAATTTATAAAATCTTTAATAAAAAAAAGAAACTAAGCAAACTTGGAGACAATTTTTTTTTAATTTTAAAATTATTCTTATTTAATGAAAATATATAAATTAATCACATTCTTGTCCTAACCGTTAAAATCAAAAATCATCAAATTCGGGTGGTAAAACCATCATAAAAATATTTAAACTTACGGCTAGCACACACTTCATCATTCAACAGTGTTTCTCTCATTGCATACTATTTTTTTTACAGAATTAGGGTGACAAACGAGCACACGGTCTACCTGATAATAAGTGGATACTGTGGCCCATATACATCTACATTTAACCTCGATTAAGAATCAAAACGCAGATGCGTTGTCACCCCTGACGACTAAGATGGAATGCCTCGATTCCAGTAAAACGGGTCTCCGTCCATCTCTACATTCACCATACGAAACACAGCAGCATCAAGCTGCTATTTTACACTGGTATTCTGTGATAATGTAAATCTTCTTCCGACTATAGGTCTGTGTGACTTGCCTTAGTTGCCACGCGTGGCTGGTGTATTGACGATCGCAATACCAGATGTCTCGCACTTTTGCGCTGCTCCAATTCTAGCCTCGGTATTTTAATCCTGGCGTAAGCAGTATACAAACCGCCTTAAAGATATTTTTGATATTTCTCATAGTCACCTCTTACGACACATGAAATGGCATTATGGATCACTCTTACTTCGCCACTACAAAATCAAATAATTAAAAAAATAAAGAAAAAGGTTGAATTAAAAATATTACAGATTTATTTTAAACACCTGCGTTCTATGTTCTTATTTATTCAGAATTACTTCGGTGACGCTTGGAATACGTTTGACTTCATCATCGTGCTTGGAAGCATTATCGATATCGTTGTATCTCAAGTAAATGAACTCAAAAACCAGGTAATTACGTACAATATATTCAATTTATATACTATTATTTGTTATTAGATAAACACGATCACTACCACACCGTCTCATTTAGAAATAACTAAAATACTCTTGTATTTTTCTTTTTAAATTGATAAGACTCGTTAATTTATCTGTATCATGAATAGAACAGTTCAGAGAGTTTGATTCTTCTCATTATTAATTTTAATATTCTCATTATTAATGTTCGATGCAGTACTTTTTTAAATCGATTACAGGAAGTTGTTTCTAAATGCAGTTGGTGTAGTTACTGTCCCGAGCATGGACAATGTCGATGTTGTAATAACAGCAAATGCTAGAGCACTTACAATTGTACACATGTTTATGTAGCAATGTTTATTTCAGGGCAGTGGATTTCCAAGGGTTCATGTCGTGAAGGTGAGTGCAAGCTTACATGCGGTACACCTTACATTTTCAAATTATAATATATATGAACAAAGTTTTGTACATCAGACGACCAGGCGTCTCGCTGTGTTTGTTGGCGTCTGTCGTTTTCATATACAAGGAATAAAGGTGGTCCAACTAGGATTACTTGTAGTACTATGTACAATTATAGTAATGAACTAACGGCTTTTAATGTTGTAGAGCATTAAATTATTTAAATTACGTAGCTTTGGATGTTCTCTTTATAATAGTAATTGGGACAGTAACAGATACACCAAAGCGCTCACAAATTACACATATTCAATATACATGTCGCAATAAGAAGGTTAAAGCCGTGATATATATAATATCCCTAGGGATATAGTTATATACCGTTATATATTTAACTATCTTACACAATACGACCACAGCATTATTAAAAATCACTGACGACATACGTTTCGGAATGGCTAACCGCCAAGTCACAGTAATGGTGTTGCTGGATTTCAGCAATGCCTTCAATGATGTAAATCATGATATACTAATTTGTGTACTGCGTTCTTTTAACATATCTCCAACTGCAATTGCCTGGTTTCGTAGTTACTTATATGGACGTCGCCAACGTGTTCGGGTACAAGACAGAATGTCTTCGTGGCTTGATACCGTTGCTGGCGTTCCACAAGGTGGCGTGTTATCTCCTCTCTTATTTGCACTCTTCATAAATTCTATTACCTCCAGAATATCTTCTCTCTACCACTTGTATGCTGATGATCTCCAGATATATCTACAAACAACCGTAGAGGATCTGCCAAAAGCAATTTGTGATATAAACAAGGACTTAGCGTGTATTCTTGACTGGATTCTATCTTATGGGTTAACTGTTAATCCGATAAAATCCCAAGCTATTATTATTGGTAGTTTAAGAATAATCTCCAAATTAAATAAAACTCAGTTAAACCCTATAACATTTAACGGTGTTCAAATTTCTTGTAAGAATGTAGTTAAAAACTTGGGAATCTTGATAGATTCTAATCTTTCTTGGTCTCCTCAAATCAACGCAGTGTCTCGTAAAATGTTTGCAGCTTATGGTTCACTCCGAAGAATGAATTACTTCTTACCCATCTCCACAAAATTATGTTTGCCCAAACTTTACTGCTCCCCATTCTCGATTATGCTGACATAAGCTATCTAGACATTACCGAAGAGCAACTTAACAAACTTGAGCGACTCCAAAATCTATGTATAAGGTTCATATTTGGACTTCGTAAACATGACCATGTATCAGAATACCGCACTAAGCTCAAGTGGCTTCCAATCCGTTTTCGTCGGAATACTCATATCCTTTCTGCTCTCTACTGCATTTTATTTAATATATCAAGTCCTCTACCTTAAAGAACGTTTCCAATTTCTCAGCTCCTCTCACAAACTTTCCCTTCGATCCTTAGAAAACCTTTCCCTTCTATCTCCCTTGCACTCTTCTACATTTTACAGTAAATCTTTTTTCAGTCCTTGGAGTTAAGCTTTGGAATTCCTTACCATCAACTATAAAACGTGCTACAATGACGTGCAAACAATAGACTCCTTTAAAAACCAAGTTAAAAAACATTATCTTTCCTTCTAAATCATCCCTCCTCCTTTTATCTATTCCTGTCGTTTTATGATCAATAGCCTGTCAATTAAGTAAATTCCGGCATGTTTATTAAATTTCTTTTATATTTATGGATTACAAAATTCCATTATTTAACTTTTCACTTATTTTTATTTCCTATTTAGGTTGTCTGGAAGAAATTGCTGCATAGCAATAAGACCGCCTTTTGTTTTTCTCTTTGTTTGTTTCTTGTTATGTTGTATTTTTTAGTGTTCAATAAAGGGTATTGTATATTGTATTGTATCTTCCTAGACTAATGTAGTGGAATAATTATAATTGTAAACTGAATGTACAGGAGCACACTCGTGAAGAAAATGTTCATGTTATTTGTGAGGTATTGTCGTGTGGTGAAGATCACTGATCGCAACTGTTGTGCAATTAATGTAACATTAAGAAAATATTCATCACCAAGGAGATAAACCTGTAGGCAACTTAAAAAGAGCTGCTGGAAAAATGTAAAGAGTTCTCCGACTAATTTCGCGACATTCGCATTAGATCTTCAGTTCCTGTTGTATTGTTGCTTATGTTAATTTTTTACAGTAGGTTTAAGGTGTGGCTGGGGTGGCCTTCGGGCCACCCTAAAGCCGCGAACATTATAATGACATAAAATATAATATTGAAAAATTGAATTTTTTAATTTAAAAAATTCAAAAATGTAACATTTTTGATCAACACATACTAATAATTATTTCCCTATATTAGTCCCGTAAGATATTACTAAACTCGTGCTCGTATCATAGTTCTATTCCTAGTAAGATAGTTATGAACGAGTTTCATATAACTATATTACGGTATATAACTATATCCCTAGGGATATAACTATATCACTGCTTTAACCATCTTACAGCGACATACACTTATTTTTTGACATTACACTTAGAGAACAAAACAGCACAATAATTCAATTTAGAATTTCAATTGACTAGACACACGTATCGAGACTATGAAGCTTGAGGAAATCAGACGTGAATAAATTTAATTCTCAATATAATATGTCGATCATATTTACGTTTCACTAGCAGCAAATTAGCTATATAACATAATATTACTGCTGCTATTCTCTTAGTATTTTTTTTAATTTTCGACGTTAGAAAATAAAATTTATTTTCCTTACGTAATTTTTTTAATCTTACAATCGTTTCGAAATAATGTTTCTGAATGGAGAAGAAAAGGCGAAACAACCCTTGAGGTATCCTCTTTCAGCCTATAACACAACTCAACACAAATAATATAATTAATGAAAATTAATACACCCATCCATATATTATCGTAGTATGTTCTTTGTATGTTCTTTAATAAATGTTATTATGTATATGTATATACAAAAATTTGCTAGTATTTTGTAAGTAATCAAGAGAATGATGAAACGTAATCTATTCTTTAGAAAGAATTTCATGAAGTATGTTAATATCTTGTATGTTTTAATATTAAAACAAATGGTCAAATTAAAAAAGTTGTAGAAACCGACTTCAATATAAATAATATGAAAACATCATAAATGTAGTCGAAGTCAATTAAAAAACGAATTATAAAGTCTTTATAGCTCATTATAACTCAAAAACTACTGGTCAGACATTGATCAAATTTATATGGGACCACATGAAAAGCACCAGCTTTCAAATAAAAAAAAAATCGCCGACACCGGTTCACCTAAAAAAGTTCTGAGGTAACACACATAGAAAAATTACAGTCGAATTGAGAACCTCCTCCTTTTTTGAAGTCGGTTGGAAAACAATTTACACATTAAAGAACATAGCCTTTCAGATATAATAATAAGATTAAAATTCCAGGAAAGCTCGATCCCTTCGATAAACTTCTTCCGACTATTCCGTGTGATGAGGCTAGTGAAATTACTATCCAGGGGCGAAGGCATCCGAACTTTGCTGTGGACTTTCATCAAGTCATTCCAAGCGCTGCCTTACGTCGCTTTGCTCATTCTGATGTTGTTTTTCATTTACGCCGTTGTAGGGATGCAGGTATATTTTTTCTGTTTCATTACTCGTAGTTTTCAAAATGTAGCTTACTAATAATTATTATTATAATTTAATATACATTATTTCTATACCTGTCTCTTTCTATTGTCGTTTAGTGAACAGAGAAAAAGAGCAACTTTAAATTGACATTTATTTTAATGAGTAAGGCTATGAAATGTAAGTCACGTGGAAGCGATAGATTTTAGAAATCAATTTGTTATGTATTTTCTCCAAGCAGAAAAAAAAATCACGATATAAGCTTTCAAGAGAATTGTATTATGGTTTTACTCTGTGAAATCAATTCTTTTTCTACATAATTTGTCGAACTAAATGCCGAAATTCGACTATAAATAATCTGTATTATTAAAAAAAGGAAACTAGCAACGTTTTTAAATTTACTAACATTCCCCTTACCCAATCCCAGTTAGCTCGAAATTCTTGTCGTAGTAGTAACAGTTGAACAAAGGAATCAGATTTAAAGAAGAAACTCCGAGGCGGCTCCATGGCTCGCTAAACGACTAAGCTCATACTTTAAGTGACCTTTAAAAACTATCAATTATCAATACTCAATATATTTTATTGACACGATTTGTTTTTTTAATATGAGCCCCGTTACGCACACAATAAACAGAAAGAGGTTCGGACAAGAAAAGATCAGGAATGGTAAACTAATGAAATTCCTAATGAAAATTTAACAAAACTTGTTTTGAAAATTTGAGTGAAATATATTTTTTGTGCTCACTGAAAACAATGCAATGTCGACAACTATTTGTAAATAAGTTTAAGCAACAGTAAAAAAAACACATGGTGACAAGGTCGATGTTTTTTCAGGTTTTTGGTAAAATAGCGATAGATGACGCTACTCCAATTACAAGAAATAACCACTTCCAAACTTTCCCTCAAGCTATCCTCGTGTTATTTCGTTCTGCGACTGGTAAGTTAGTAATACCAATTATTTATAATATTAATTTTATATGGTACGAATGATCTGCCGGGTGGTAGCGGCTTACGAACAGCTAAAAGATAAAATGTGGGTCATCATCCCATTTTGTCCCATGGGTGTCGTAAGAGGCGACTACTGGAAATGTCAGAAAGTACAAACATCCCGTTTACGCCAGACGTAAAAATTTCCCAGATCGGATATTCCATATTAGCAGACTCTAACATTCATATCTGGTACTGATATTGTCGATCTACCATGCGTGATGAATCCTCTCTTAAACGGGAAACTCATGCCCAATGGAGGGCTTTTGCGAATGGATGAAGAAGATCAATATTAATAATGTCTTCAAGACGGCAAGTAGACGCAAGCACTGATGCACTCTCTATTCTTTTACTTATAATTGGATGGGACGGTAATCCGACAAGACCGAAGAGAGATCAGACGTAGGACCAACGTTTTTACGTACTTTCCCTGGTACGGAGATGAAACACCGTCAACTTCCTGACACCAGGCTGCCTGCTCTGGGCCCAACCCGGTATCCGAACCCAGGACCTCATGATCAGCAAGGTCGTAACGATCACTAGATCAACGAGGCAAAAAAAAATTATAAAATATAGATGGAATTTTATATTTATTAGTAGTATTCAATTAATTAGCTTTATTTTCAACTTACTAGCATTCATAATTTAAACCAAACAATTTATGTCTCAATATTCCGTCCATTTTAACATACCATTGAATGGTTCGACAGGAGAAGCATGGCAAGATATAATGATGGGAGTATCACCAGAGCCCGAGGTGAAATGCGATAAAAATTACGACGAGGAGGGAGAAGACAGCGGGGGAACCTGCGGGAGTGTGCTCGCCTTTCCATACTTCATCTCCTTCTACGTTCTTTGCTCATTTTTGGTAATCTCACCATTCTTTAAATACTATTTATGAACTTTCAGCATTAGCACTGTGAATATCATATTTACGAAAAACGACAAACTACACCCACCCGCCGCCCCCCCCCCCCCCCAACCCCACCCCAGGGAGACAGCCCCCCACCACCCCTGCGGCCGCCCAATACATATATATTACATATACATATATTAGCTATGGTAGAACAAGTACGTAGTTGTGGCATGAATGGATCGGCTCGACCCTGGAAGGATGAGTATAGAGAATCGGAGACCCTTTTTCTTAAAACGAAGCTCTCTATCTTAGTCCTCAGGTGTGACAACGCATCTATATTTTGATTTTTAATCGAGAATAGAACATATTTGTCTATCGGCCACAGCATTAAATTTTCCTAAAGTGGACTGTGTGCTTGTTAGTCGCCCTCGTTCCATAAAAAAATAACAATTTCTGGTGGAGCTTACGTGGTAAGGCTCCTTATTCACTCAAACAATTTTTTGCAGTACACTCATTCCTATGTTTCGATTTAAAGATTAAGAAAGTCAGTAGGATAGATTCACTGTCGCTCATTATATCTTGCAGGGCCACAACGCGTATGTGACCATTTGCTTGAAGTTGATTTCAGTTAAAGGTGTTTGCACTGCAGTAACTACTTAACAGCAAAGGGAAGGACACCTCCGTTGTGACTCCAATATTATAAATTAATACAATTGAATGGAATGATATATTTTTAGGGAAACCAAAAACTTTAAAAACAAACGAAGAATATTGCATCGAATTATTAACTTGCAGCTATCCTAAAAGTCCCCTTTATTAGAAAATACGTAGGGAGGCCTATGTTCAGATGTGAACTTTAAAAATATGCCATGATGATGCATATGACATTATAGAAATGGCACGTTTTCTTAGTAAAATTTTGTACAATTGTTTTATTAGGGATTACTTTTGTAATACGAGTAATTACCAACATTTTTTCTTTTAAAAAAACATTCAGAGGTTAATTAATAAATTAATATAACTATAAAAACAGTTCAGTTCTTTCAACGATGCCTTGATGACTGTCGGTATATCAAAGTGTAATGATAAAAATAAAGTGCATGATACCATAAAACTGTCAGAGTACAGAACCACAGTACAAAACCCATCCAACTGCAGAGAGGTGTAATATGGGGTGAAGTTATATCCTCGAAACTCTTCACCGCTGCGCTGCATTGGAAGACGTTTTCAAGCTGCTGGACTGGAAAGGATACGGTATCAATATCAATAGCTAGTACACTTCATTTTCGATTTGCCGACGATATAGTCCTTATGACAGAAACGCTGGAGGATTTAAGCACTATGCTCATTTACCTCAATAATGTCTCCCAACATTTAGTTCTTAAGACGACACATCGGAAATAAGTTATTCCGCCCCGCCTATTCCACCCCGCGCCCCACAAGCGACACTCGTCAATCGATTCCTAAAATTTTAAATTCGCGCCAAATGCTCAATCGGATGTCAACGTGCGGTAAACTTAATGGAACAAGCTATAATCGGAGTCGCGACACACGATTTTTTAATGTTTTTAATATTTTACATCATTTGTTTTCTTGTTGTATAATAACATGTACAAGTCATTATTGTTGTTTGTCAATTTATCCTATAAAAAAATCGTACCCAGAAGTGTATAATGCAGAGGCTTATTTTATTTACGAGTATATACGATTTTGTTCTCTATTCCCTTGTGGGTAAGTACTAGGTTATTTGAATTATCTAAATGGCCAAGTTGCTTGAATCATACTAAATCTAGGTAGGAAAGTAATGTTCTTTATAATTAACTACAAATATACGTGACTTTATCAAATATACTTTTTCTTAGTATTTCCCATTACCACAAACAAATTATTTAAGTACCTACTTACGAATAATAATTTCCTATAATTATAATAAAACTATTCTACAACTAAAGCTATTTATAATAGTAAAGGTATATCTATAAGAATAGAGAGTACAAACCACGGAGCAAATTGCTCCGTGGTACAAACGAACGACTTGCGCAGGTTCACCGTTGAAGCGGCTTGTCGCCGGACTGGCCCTCGTGAGTATATAATATCTATAAAAACTTTAAAAACGAAGTCATAAGGTCTAAAATTGCGTAGCGTTCGCGACGGTGAAGAGCGCTTAGAATTTTTTTTTATAGGATAGGGTGACAAACGAGCACACAGTCCACCTGATGGTAAGTGGTTGCTGTGGCCCATAGACATCTACATCTATCCTCGATTACGAATCAAAATGCAGATGCGTTGTCACCCGTGAGGACTAAGATGCAATGCCTCTTTTCCAGTAAAAAGGGTCTCCGGTTCTCTACACTCACCATACGAAATACAGCAGCATTAAGCTACTATTTCACGCTGGTATTCTGTGTGAGAACTTTGCTTTAAAAATTTTCAGAAACTTAAAAATTTTTAAAAAATTATTGAATTAAGTAGTCAAAATAATGAGCAACTAAATTATGAATATTGACGTTATGAATATATTTGAGTGATTCCAAAGCTATAGATTAAGTAAATTCGTTGTAATTACAACTATAGTGATATTTTAGAGGTGTTTTCGCAAATAATTATGATCGAGTCAAAATTATACAATCGTGTTTTTGAGCAAGCAAATTCAAGATAAAGACATGAATTTACCTACATCAAAATTCTAGTTTCGTTAGTCGAGTCATAGTCCCATACTATTCGATGAAAGGAGGTACATTTTCTCGTGGTATCGTCTTAAAATGAACTTTGACAAAATAAAGGTCATGTGTAACGTTCATGAGTTGTTGGAAGCACTGTGCTCGAAGTTGTCGACGAGTATGTTTATCTGGAACATATAGTCCGACTAGGTAAGTCCACCTTCAACTCGGCTGGGCAACGCTCGCAACTTGAAAACAAGATTGTACAACCAGTGCGTATTGCCAGTGATGACATACGGATCTAAGACTTGGTTCTTCACTTCTGGCCATATAAGGAAGCTCAAAGTCACTCAGTGCGCTATGGAGTGGGCTATGCTCGGGGTTTCTCTGTGCGATAGACTTAAAAATGAGGATATCCGCAAAAGAACCAGAGTAGCTATGGAGACATAGCCTCACGGATTAGTAATATGAAGTAGTAATAGACCGGCCATATAACTCGAAGAACCATTACCGATGGAGAAGAAAGGTTCTCGAGTGGAAGTCTCGTACCGGTAGATGAAGTGTAGGTCAGCCCTCCAATAGGTGGAGTGACGACCTGGTAAGACATGCATCAAGTCTATGGAGGTGGCTCAGGACCATGCTTTGTGGCATGCCTTGAGGGAGGGCTATGATCAGCAGTGGACTTGTGAAGGGTTGTAATTAACCAAAAAAACTATAAAAACAAATACTGCAGTAATGGAACAATCTTATGTCACTTAATTTCAGATCATCAATCTATTCGTCGCCGTCATCATGGATAACTTCGACTACTTAACTAGAGACTGGTCAATATTGGGACCACACCACTTAGATGAATTTATAAGGTAACGGTCATGATCGACCAGCTTCGTTGTTTTCGACTATCGCTCTATTTCACTTTATCGTTCTGAATTCGCTTCCTTATGCATTACTGTTCAAGCCTTAGGAATTTACAGGCAGCCCGTAAAGTTAAGACGTACGAGCAGCAGTCACATATTTCGTACTCATTTCTCACAAGTTGTACAAAATTGCTGAGTTCGTTATTATCTAAGTTCTTTTATCCTCGTATTAAAACAATGTGTCTATATTTGATAAGTATATATTATGGATATGTATGTAATACATTCATTACTTTTATTTCCGTATCATATAATGATTGTAAATCACCTTAAATGTTACATCATTTCCCTAAGTGTTATATTATCTATATATATATATATATATATATATACTGACTGACTCATCAAGATATCTCCAAAACTATACACCCGATTGACTTGAAGTTTAGCATAATTACGCATTTCGCAATGTGCACACTCACTGAGAACGGATTTTACAATAGTTCTCATCAAAAAAATCTTGATATTTTTGATGTAGGTTCTTCAATAAAATATTATCGTGAAGTAGAAAATATGATCTTCAAAACCATATATTTGAGCGGGTATCAGCTAGTAAATAATAAAAAGTCACAACTTGTTGTTGTTTTATCAAAACGTCGTCGAACGTCAAAATTTATATGCCTTATCTATATTACAACTGTCGCTTTATCTTTACGCCTTTGGTTGTCAGGAAAAGATCGCTATCAGGTTCGCTAGGGTTATTTTTCGAAGAGTAGCCAAATTTTAAACTTCAGTTCAAAATTATAAATAATGATATACCGTTATTGCAGTTTTTGAAAATACAAGTATAATAAGGCTTTTACTTTTATTTGAAATTATCCCAAATTGAATTTGTTTTATGGGCAACAACGTGTTTGCTTACCGATCGATCTTTACGAATGTGTGCGTGCGCAGTAAATTCAGACAGAATATTTGAAATTTTATTAATGAATTTTTCTTCACCATTTGCCTATTTTACTTATTCTGAACCTTATCAGCAAGTTTGGCTGGTTATTGCAAAATGACCCTGTATAGCGATAGGGTCGCCAAATTGTTTTATCTTTTTATTTTGTGGTAAACATTAAAAGTATACTCATTCATTATTTGATTCAAAATCTGCACCAATTCTCAAACACACGGCCTCACAGCAGAACCTGCGAAAGACTTGAAGACTTGTTTTAAATGCCATGTTACCGTTTTATTTATTCATTAATATAAATATGTTCAATCCGTAAAGCTGAGGGCCTCTCACAGAGGTCGCAGATTGTCTATAACCGTAATGTTTAAGTACCTATTAATGTGTAATTTTATACCCTTGTGAAGAGGAAATAAAGAATGTTTTTGTGTTAATTTATTAGAACTTACAATAATACTTTTATTTAGTAAAAACTTATAATAAATAATAAGATATAATTCATGCTTCGTTTTATATAATATTAGTTATAAAAGATATATTAATCAGTAATTTAAATCTTTTAGGTTATGGAGCGAATACGACCCTGACGCGAAGGGTCGAATCAAACATTTAGATGTAGTTACTTTGTTAAGAAAAATTAGTCCACCGTTAGGTAAGCGCTTAAAATATCTAACTTACTTTTTTATCTAGATTTTCTTACTAGACTTTTAATTTAATGTTTTAAATGTTCAGTAGGAAAACTATCAGCATTGAACTAGATTTAATCTTTCTTATATTGTATGAGATTGACGTGTAAGAATATTTACTGTCATATAGGTAAGAATATTTACTATGCCCTGTAGGTATTGTAAGAGGCGACAAAGGGAAAATACTCGTAGATCTTAACTCTTCTAGTTATGCTACTCGATACCAGAAGGCGCTAGTGGTAACTAGTGTTGCCATGTGCCAGGTATTAATTATGGCGCGCAACAATACCAAAAGGTGTACAGCAGCATATTCGTACCCGTCTGTCAACCGGAATACCAAGCATGGCAACTATGACAAATTTCCCCGGTATGAGACAATCTATGCGGGAGACCTAAGTTCAGCAGTGGATATTTGAAAGGACTACGCTTTCACAGAATACCAGCGTAAAATTTGCCGCACAATACTGGTGTGTTTTGTATGGTGGATGTAGAGACCTGGTGATTATTTTTACTGGAAACGAGGCATTCCATTTTATTCCTCAGTGGTGACAACGCATCTGTATTTCGATTTTTGATTGATAATAGATGTAGATGTCTATATGCAACAGAATCCACTTACCATTAGGTGGTTTTGTCTCCCTTATTCTGTATATAAAAAACTTAGAACGGCGATACGAATCAATGTCAAGGAAACTCACGTCTGATACTGTGATCATCAATCCAATTGCCAAGCGTAAATCTTAAAGCAAATTCTTCCTACATAGAGAGGGACTGTCCACTTTTATGAACTAGTGAAGAAGACGTTTTATATATGGTACAGCCACGGTCCAGCCATATTTGGTCGCAGCATGAATTGGTCGGCTCACCTGGGGTAGGATCACGCTCTTACAGAATACCAGCGAAGCATCCGTCTCAGTCCTCAAAGGTGACGCATCGGCATTTTTGTTCTTAATTGAGTATTTGCTTGTAGCCCTTAATTTATTTAAAAAAAAACTCCCAGTTCTAACTTTTATTTATTTAATATAAGATGTATTATCTATTTATTTAAAGAATTCCGTAATTTTTAACTGACTTTTTGAAGATTACCTGTAAGAGTATTTGAAATAATTATGAAATTTTAAAACGTTGTCCAGGTTTCGGCAAGCTGTGTCCGCACCGCGTGGCTTGCAAACGACTAGTGTCGATGAATATGCCGCTGAACTCTGACGGTACCGTCTTGTTCAACGCAACACTGTTCGCGGTCGTCCGTACATCATTGAAGATCAAAACTGAAGGTAGGTTTTAGTTATGGTAGGCTATTTAACGAACTGGTTAAAAAACAGTTATTTTTGTAACTAGTTTTAGAATAAATTGTTCGTTAAAAACGAAATGGGAAATTATAACTGTTTTCTCGTAGGTAAAAAACATAACGAACCGTTGTCACAACAATCCTTTTTGTGATTCTTTGTAGTTGATGAAAAAATTGGTTTCCAACATTAATTATTACTCCACTAAGTAGACGATCCTTTAGTTAAAGACATTTTAACAGTTAGTTAATTTTATTGAACCTAGTGTAGTTACACTAGCCGTGTCTAGTACACGGTTTAAGAAAGTCCACTTTTCAATATCGTCCTTTGAGTAAGTGGCAACTGAGGGAAAATAAAACAGGAGATGGGCAGCACCATTTTCCTGATAACAACAGACCACTTCAGCGGACTTCAAACTAAAACTACAGATGCGTTATCACCTTTAAGGACTAAGAGGGAATGCCTCACAAGCCGTGAGGCATTCCGTCTGTCATAATATCAGCTGTGAATCACAGCCTGTAATTATACTGAATCTCTATACCAATATCCGGAATACGGCAGTGCAAGCTCTGCTAATCGTCGGGAAAATAAGTTAGAGTGTGGTCTACCTAGACGAACTCCTAGGTATAAAAGGATACTACTATTTAGAATTCGTAAGAAACTTTTATTTAGATACGTTGCCATCCCTAATGGGGAATTACCTACTTTACCTCACTTACTTTTTACGTGGATATCACGCATGGCGTATTATTTCTACTGCACGAATGCATCGGCCTCGATCGGGAAAGGACCACGCTCGTACAAATAGCGCGTGAAATAGTAACATACTCACTGCTGCGTTTCGTATGGTGAGTGTAGAGAACCGAAGACCCTTTTACTGAAAACGAGGCATTCTATCGTAGTCCTCAGAGACAACTTAATTTTTTTTTGATTCTGCATTAGTGATAGGTGTACGATTTAATGGGCCAATTATCGTGAAGAGAATTTAACATTGTTCCTCTGTTGTAGGTAATATTGACGATTGCAACACCGAGCTAAGAGCAGTGATAAAGAAAATATGGAAACGAACATCACCGAAATTGCTAGATCAAGTGGTACCACCACCCGGTGATCCCAATGAAATCACGGTCGGAAAGTTCTATGCTACATTCTTAATCCAAGATTATTTCAGAAGGTAATATAGTATATATTTATAGTTATGATTAAGTGTTCTTTGATATCATGATAGTTTATGGTTGGAACCAGAAACGCATGCGTTTCAGGTTTACTTTTTTAGAACACTACCCGAATTTCTATAAATTAGTATTTATAGTATACAAATTAATATATTTAGTTGATATTTTCTAATATCAAAAACTTCGATCGTAATATTTGATAAATAGTTGTAATAATAATGATAATGATATCGATGATGAAGTAAATATATACGAGTAGTAAGGGACTCAATAACTATTCAACAAAACTGAAAAACTTCTAAATTTAAATCATAAGATCAGTATTTTTGAAATGGATTGCTCTTGTTAACATCAATTTAATAACAATGATTTAATAATTGAAAATATAGTTCACGTTCTTCCAAAGTCCACATTCTCGATTTATCGGTGAACATAATGAGAACATAATGAGAATGCGTAAGTAGAATTTGAATATGCATTCACCAACCTACAATAAAACAGCGTGCTGAACTCTTTTTTCCAATTCCTTCTCAACTTCTGATAGCACTTTCGATAATACATGGATGTATACTAGCAGAATTAGTATCTCATGTCAATATTTTTTAAATTTTATATCTGCATTTATAGTAATAATATTTTACATTTAATTGAAATAGTGATAATCAATTTATAACACAGTTCAAGTTTTATAACATAAGTCAATTTACAACATATTTAATAAAACAAATGTTTAGTGGTGGTATAAGAATACCCACTTCCCCATGTCGTTCTGTGGGTGCGTTAGAAGGCGATAGAGGGAAACTAAATCAAGTGATGCGTAGCAGCATTCCTGATAACAACTAAATGAAAATAAAAAGCTGCGGTTGCCAACCCGCTTGCCAAGTGTGGCAACTATGGCATATTTCCCACCTATGAAACAATATATGATAATGGTCCACGTTTAACGGTGAACTTTTGATGGTAAAGTAATAAAAAAAAATAAAAAAGGTAAAGTAATTTTAAAGGACTGATGATCACTAGTTGGTCATTAACCCGGACTTTTTAAAAGTCTGTCATCAATCCACTGATGGGCATAGAGCTCTCCCCACTTCTTCAGAAGCATTCATAATGTCGTGGATATAACACGAAAAATTAAACGCGGCAAAATTCATAGAAATGAATTTTAAACTCTATTCAGCACGAGTGTTCAAAATTTAATTTTTGAAAGACACAGAAATTTCAAATACATCGTGAAATTATTAAAATGCATACAAATACAAAATGTATATATACTTGTGAATAACACTGAGAAGTTTCCCTTCCATGAGTAATCTGAAAATTCTTTTATGACCATGTTTGTTTTGAAACTGATTTAAATATTTTTGTTCCATAGGAACCACGCGTAAGTAACGAATCATAGAAAACCGACGTATGTGTTACTGACAGTATGTCCCCTCTTAGTGTTTTTGAATCTTTAAACGCAAATCATACATAGTTTTCAATTCAAAATAGCAAACACTAGAGAGAACACAATCGTTAGGAGTTTTTCCCGGTTTCAGTTGATTTTTAGAGGCTTTCGGTTGATCCCTGCATGGTCCTAAAATCGATTATAAAACATGTTAATTTTCTTACCTTTAAATGATTTGAAACTACCCTTGTCATCCAACTTTGCCTAAACTTACAGTATCAAGCATGCAAAATACAAATCAAGGTCTATATTTAATGTTATACCTTTGTTTATTCCTTACTTCATATTTATATCGTGTACATGATGTGTTTTGTGTTGTTTTTCCTTTAATTTAGATTTAGTATCGAGGAATATTATTTTCACGATTTCGACACACAAGTTTAGATTATCAATTCTAGTATACAAGACAGTTCAACGTTCAATAGATTCAATTCCTGCCTTAAAAGATTATATAGATATTTTATAAAACTTGATATTGACGACATTTTAGTTTTAAATTCACGTATAATATTAGATAGCAATCAAGATTAGTTGGCTTACATTAACCTGCACAGGAATCTAGTAAGTACTAATACAATAAATGCACTGAAAAAAAAACAATATAAAATGTCTGACTTGGCATTCAAATACAACATTAAATTAATCTCCTTGGTGCAGGCCTTATCTAATTCGAACTATTCCAAATAAAACACACATTAATCAATAGTTTGTATAATATTTATAATATATAAACTATTGACTAACATTAACACATACCTACATCCAATTCAACTCCAAGACCTGTTCGTCTGTTCCATCTACAAAGCATGATAGATCAATGCAAGTCTTATGTTGTTAATTATAAGGTTCAAAAAGCGAAAAGAGCAAGAAATGAGACAGAGTGACGAGCAACATCACCAGATGACGCTCCAAGCGGGTCTTCGAACACTACACGAAGCTGGGCCAGAATTAAAGCGAGCAATCTCAGGCAACCTGGACGATATTACAGCGGAAACAGATATACCTATGCATAGGGTAAGGAATACTTGAAATTATTAATATGACCAATATTTGTCTCAAGACTTGCCAGATTTAAAATATGACGATAGTGATTTTGCCAAATGCCAAATATATAAACACATACAGTAACTTTTACTCCCCACGCTCTACGAAGAATTTATGTTGGCTAAACAGACCAGTTCAACCTAATCGGACACTCAAATTGCGTAACATTATTAAGAAGTGTTCCCAAAATTTAAAAATATAATTCACAGAAATTTGAAAGAATATTTTGATCGTAGGACGTTAGAGGGTTTTTGGTATAAAACATACAAAATCAATCGTTTCAATTGCCGTGGTTTAAGGATATAAAGCTAAGTAGAAATCATTTATAGTTAGCTTTAATACTTTGTTCAGGTCACTATCCATCAATAAAATTTGGTTTCTTGATGAAGATAACTGTTTCTCATACCTGGTAAGAGTGTGGATGTGGAATTTTAGATGGATATCCAACATTTATTGATAGAGATTGAAAAAGAGACGCGCTGATGAGGAAATTGAAATTAAAGCACAATGTCATGGGCGTGGCCCAGACTATATTGTGGAAACCTACATCAGTCACTAGGATCTTTTCTTCTTTATATTAAGAATTTTCAGTCACAAATCCTTAGATGTGAGCTTTTTAGATAGGAACTGATGGGGCTGGCAAATATCTAAAGATAAAAGCTCCTAAACAAGTGTAACGTCCCTTACCGAGCCCACTACTCACTTCTGTAGCGTACTTTGCTTTGTCACTCTATCCCAATTTATTCTTTCTGCATTTCCAAAGCACCGGAGTGGAGACAGAAGCTCAAAACTTCAAATAAAAAAATACCTGTGGCACTCGGGGACTGCCGCGGTAAAGCTATTGCATAGCATTTTTATCAACTTATGCAATTATAATTATTTATTTATTTTATTTATCCAGTATTTTTTCTTTGTTTTTTCTTTGATATTATTTCAAGTTACACTTTTTGAGCGTGGTGACCGATAAGAAACATATTTTTTTATTTTATTGAATAAATGAGAAGTTAATATTGTTTAAAATATTTTTATTATCTTACAGGTTTATGGTAATTAACGAGTTCTTCCGACAAATGATAATCCTATACCTTTAAACGAGCAATTCTTGAATATATATATATATATATATATATATATATATAATCGGAATCTCGGAAATGTCCAACGATCATAATAAGTGTCGGAAAGAAGAAAAAAAAACGGGGGGAAAAAAACTGCCCCCCTCTTTTTTTTTTTTTTTTTTTTTTTTTAAATTTTTTTAATTAAACTAATTGCACTCATGATTTTTTATTCAAATAACCAGTTTAGTTTTTTCTATTATGTCAATAAGATCAAAAAATATTATTCATGTAATTTGTATTTAAATGTAATTAAAAAAAAATTCTATAAAGTCTGTGTTTATTAAATACTCTAAATTCACGAAAGTTGCTATCATGACGACGACTCATATAAATCCAAAGAATATGCTTCTTGCAATAAACTATAGTTTAAAATATTTTTATTATCTTACAATACATGCAACTATAATATAGTCTACACGCATACGTCTAGTCGCATGCACACAAACACCGTGCCGAAGTCTGCCGAAATGAAACGACATTAGACGATGTTAGATTTTGGGGTGTTAAGTTTTTTTTTTTCCTTACGGAATATCTCGATTCGGTCGCCGCGCTCAAAGCCCGCGATAAAAGCTATGCAACAGCTTAACAAAGTTAGTTATTCACATCATAGATTTACACGTCATGTAGCAACAACCATATATAATCCCATGGGTGTCGTTAGTGCCGACAAGGGAAATAAATCAGCATCTGCCTGATAACGGAGTGCTGAGTGCTAAAATCAACAGTGAAATTTTTGCAGGCTGTATTGATGATAATGATGATGATACGGCTGGAAAAGACATTTACCAATTTAATATTTTCCAAGATACTTCAAAACGCGGTGCGTTTTTTTACTTTAGTTGCCCCGGGTGGCGGCAGCTAACGCTAAACCTCTGTAGAGATGTCTCGTATTGAACTGTCAAGAACCCTAGCCTTATCCCGCAGAGTTTAGCAGCTTTAATAAGTTATAATGGCAGTGATAATAATTAGTAAAATCATCTAATTTTAACAGAGGAACCACTCGCTATTTGGAGGTGTCTGGTCAAGTATACGAAGACATGGACCCAATAAACACTTTCAGAGACATCGTAAGCATGGCGATGGACCTCCAGGTATTTTGTCATTTATTAATAAAACTGCACCGATTATTCAAACCTTAATGAATAAAATTAAAGAATTTTTTATCATTGCAGATGGCGTAGGAAATCACCTTAGTTCTATGATGCAGAAAGAATATGGTGTGGGACCTTTGCCGCTGGCGCCAAATTTGTAAGTTTCTTGCCCAAAAATCTAATAACTTATATTAAACACTTATTAGCTTGCAAAAACATATATATATATATATAGCTCGAAAAACACTGTCGAGTGAGAGTCTCGTACCGTTAAACGAAGCCAGGGTGGCGCTCAGTAGATGGAGTGACGACCTAATAACAGATGTAGGAAGTCTATACTTGCAGAGGGCTCAGAAAAGTGCTTGATGGCATTACTTGGACAGGCTCATTTTCAGCAGTGGACTTTTGAAGTCCTGTAATGATGATAAATGATGAAAGACAAACAGTTTTAAAAATATGTGAAGAGGTCTTTTTATATTATAGTTTTTCTAGAAGAAATTCAAGATTTTGCGAAATATGTTTTTTACCTAACATTGTTTCCTTAACAGGGTCAACGGCCAAACGAAGGAACAGATACCATTAAGACCACTAATATTAAATGGAGAGTCTGAAAAAATCTACCAGGTGCTTGAGTAAGTAAATTTTTATTTACCCGCACATTGATATCATCAGTTGCTGAGTAATTTTTATTATTATTAAAGGGCAGTGATCATAATGAGTATTGCTTATATTACAGAAGAACCACAAACGATCTTAAGAACGCTATTTACAAAGGTAGTTAAACGTGTGATCTTGCCTCGAGTGATTTTTCCCTGTAGTTGCTCTAAATCACATTTCCCTGAATCTAACCAATTTTCTAACACAACTTTCTTTTTGTCCTCTTGCTTTCGCTCGGATCACGGTATGTATTAATAGCAATCAGAAATCCAACTATCCCGAAATGCTCGGTCAGATAGGATTAGCGTTCGGCTGCGTCAACTACCTATCGACTCCGGACACTGTCAAACCGACACCTACGGTTTCAAAACAGAAAATCCATCCGGAGGACTCGTCATCAAAGGAAAAGTTACCGATATTGACGGTACCGAAGAAAGCGTCTCCCGAGGACAAAAGTCCATCGCCGCTGGAGCACGCGATACAGCCGAAGATCTCACCGCTGCTGGCCAGCGCGTGCACGCCGACCACTGAAGCGAGGACAATGACGCTGTACGGCTACAATGCAGCCGCGCGGCTGCCGTTCGCGTTCTCGCATGCGAGGGAGCGTGTGCGAGAGAGACGGAGCGTGCGCGTGACGTCAGGTCGGATGGTGCGCAGCGCGTCCTCGGGGGCGGCTACGCATGCGCCGCCCGCCCGCACGGTAGCTCAGCGCAGCCCGCAAGGTCCGCACGACGCGGTTGACGAAGTTTCCATGAACGCGGATTCTGTTATTTTCCCTAAGTGCACGTACGCACTATATAGTTGCGCGCATTGCAGCGGTCCGGTCCCTTCTGGACCGGTCGATCGCAAGCAATAATACTGTGTTTTTATTTGTTATAAACTAGCGAATTCTTATATTGTTCCTTAAGGTTGCGTACGCAGTATGCGGTTACCCGTATTGCGGCAGTCCCGTCCGATCCAGACCGGTCGACCGCAAGCAATAATAAAATGTTTTTTTTTTTAACTTATTAAAAGCCAGTGCTAGAATTTAATTTCACCACCATCGCACTGTCTTAGCGTAACAAACCCCTCACTATTGTCTTAAATACTCTCGGTTATAATCGGACGAAAAGACATGTAAAACTTAGTTCTATTTACACTCCAATGCGATTTCCGCTCAGTCAGAGACAAGCTGCCCGCGGCACGAATACTATTTGCACTATTGTGTGCGTTTAGGTTACAGCTACCCGTCATCGATATAGTTTGACAACCGTGATACATGTATTAATAAAATTGAATTCGATTTCTCTTTATCTTCTTTATATGACGTAAATGTGTTTATTATAAATGATACTTCTTCCACGTCCGTCTTTAAAATGGTTTGTCCTGGCCGCAAAGTTTCAACGGTTTCTCGACCTAATGCTACCGCAAGCTTGGGACGCGGGTAACTGTATTATTGCGTATGTGCTCTTACACGCGAGAATTCTATATGTTCGTGTCGGTTCAAATTTCTAATCTTCTTTCCCAAATGTCACTCTTGTTTTAGAAAATCATCCAATGAAACACTACAAAATTAAATGTTTTCTAGCAAATTCCTCAGAGTCCTACTAGCATTAGATACTAGTAGGACTTGTCTATTCCTAAGACTCCGTCTGAGTACGTATTGCCTCTTATCTATTTCTGCCACTAAATAGCTTTGCTTGCCGTGCCGTGTAGTGGCGCTTGAGAACATCCACTACCCCATATCTTCCCGTGAGTGTCGTAAGAGGCGACAGAGGGACACAGAAAGGAGATGGGCAGCAGCATCTTCCTAATAAAACAATAACATAATAAAAATCTGCGGTTGCCAACCCGCTCGCCAAGCGTTTCAACTATGGCAAATATCCCCCCATGAGCAACGACGCAAATAAACGGCCCCCAGTCCCCGGTGGCCCCGCTATTCCTGACTACGGTGGCGACCATGGTAACAGCGGGGCAGGGGATGCTAAGAATCTCCGGGGGAGGTTCGGTTGCCACCTACGACGACTCGACCTGGCAACGTATAACGCACGCACCCTGCGGACTGACGAGAAAATACTGGAGCTGGAAGAAGAGGTAGACAAGTTGCGCTGGCATATTATTGGATTATCTGAGGTCCGAAGAGAGGGGGGAGGACACGGTAATCCTCGAGTCCGGCAACTTGTTCTATCACCGGGAGGGCTACCATCTGTCCCAAGGAGGTGTCGGATTTATCGTCCACAAGTCTCTCGTCAACAACGTTGTAAAGATTGGGAGTGTGTCGACGAGGGTCGCGTACCTGATACTCAGAATTACCAAACGGTATTCGCTGAAGGTCATACAGGTCTACGCACCAACCTCGGCACATCCCGATGAGGAGGTGGAAGAAATGTATGAGGATATTTCTAGAGCCATGCATTCCTCCAAAACCCACTACACGGTGTTGATGGGAGACTTCAACGCAAAACTAGGCACAAGAGAAGGCGGTGAGCTGGAGTTCGGGAAATTTGGAGTAGGGCAACGGAACCGTAGGGGCCAGCAGCTGGCTGACTTTATGGAGAAAGAGGGACTCTTTATGATGAACTCTTTCTTCCAGAAGCGGCCCCAAAGGAAGTGGACCTGGTCGAGCCCCGACGGTTCGACAAAAATGAGATTGGTTTCATTATGACGACCAGACGCCAACTATTCAGTGATGTCTCAGTGATCGCAAGGGTGAAAACCGGCAGCGATCACCGAATGGTTAGAGGCACACTGAACCTAAACGTTAAGTTGGAGAGGTCTCGTCTAATGAAGTCAACGCTCCGTCCCCCCCCCCGAATCCCGAGACTTTTCAGCTCGAGTTACGTATCTGCTTCCAGTGCCTAGAAGATTGCAATGCAGTGGACGATATGAATAACAAGCTCGTGGAAACTATACATGCGGTCGGAACTAAGTTCTGCAAGACCCGCCGCAGAAGAACACAAAAACTCTCCGATCACACTCTTAATCTCATAGCTGTTAGACGGGAGATGAGGCTGCAATCGTCAACAGATTTGACAGCATACAGGCAACTGAACAGACAGATCTCCAAATGCGTGCGGCGAGACTTACGCAACTTTAATACTGCTCGTATTAAAGAAGCGATCGAGCGGAACCATGGCTCCAAAGTCTTTGCCAGAGATCTGTCTGACAGAAACAGCCAACTGTCAAAGCTGAAGACAGCTTTGACAGTTGGCAGCATCGTTTCCGGGACACCTGAGATTTTGAGTGAGATTGAGAGGTTCTATGGGCAGCTGTACACATCATCGTTGGATCCACACGCAAGTGTGAGTAACGATCCAAGAGCAAGTCTTACCCGACACTATTCCGATGATATCCCGGACGCCAGTCTGAGCGAGATTAGAATGGCTCTCCTGCACCTTAAAAACGGCAGGGCCCCAGGCGAGGATAGAATTACAGCGGAGCTTCTGAAAGCGGGTGGAACACCGGTACTTGGAGTCCTTCAGATGCTCTTCAATTCCGTCCTCCATGGTGGCACTACTCCGGAGGCGTGGAGCAGAAGTGCGGTGGTCTTGTTCTTTAAGAAAGGCGACAACGCTCTCTTGAAGAACTACAGACCAATTTCCCTTCTGAGCCGCGTCTACGTGCTGTTTTCGAGAGTCATTACGAATCGTCTCGCACGCAGACTCGACGACTTCCAGCTTCCCGAACAAGCCGATTTCCGAAAAGGCTTCAGTACCATAGACCACATACATACCCTGCGGCAGATTGTACAAAAGACCGAAGAGTACAATCCGCCACTTTGCCTGGCGTATGTGGACTATGAGAAAGCCTTTGATTCCGTCGAAATTTGGGCGGTGCTACAGTCCCTTCAGCGGTGCCAAGTTGACTGTCGGTATATCGAAGTGCTGAAGTGTTTGTACAATAGGGCTACGATGGCTATCCGAGTACAGAACCAGAGTTCGAAACCTATCCAACTGCAGAGAGGTGTAAGACAGGGTGACGTTATATCCCCGAAACTCTTCACCGCTGCGTTGGAAGACGTTTTCAAGCTACTGGACTGGAAAGGATACGGTATTAACATCAATGGCGAGTACATCACTCACCTTCGATTTACCGACGATATAATCCTTATGGCAGAATCGCTGGAACACCTTAGCACTATGCTCACCTCAATAGTGTCTCCCAACGGATAGGTCTTAAGATGAACATGGACAAAACAAAGATCATGTTTAATGACCATGTCACACCTATGCCGGTAGTTGTTGGGAGCACTATGCTCGAAGTTGTTGACGAGTACGTTTACCTGGGACAAATAGTCCGACTAGGTAAGTCCAACTTCGACCGAGAGGTCAATCGACGGATTCAACTCGGCTGGGCAGCGTTCGGGAAATTACGACACATCTTCTCGTCAGGTATACCTCAATCTCTGAAAACTAAAGTGTGCAACCAGTGCGTGTTGCCAGTGATGACTTACGGATCAGAGACGTGGTCCTTCACTGCTGGCCGTATGAGGACGCTCAAGGTCGCTCAGCGAGCTATGGAGAGGGCTATGCTCGGAGTTTCTCTGCGTGATAGACTCAGAAATGAGGATATCCGCAGTAAAACCAGAGTGACCGACATAGCCCAACGGATTAGTAAGCTGAAGTGGCAATGGGCCGGCCATATAGCTCGAAGAACCGATAACCGATGGGGAAGAAAGGTTCTCGAGTGGCAGCCTCGTACCGGTAGGCGTAGTGTAGGGCGACCCCCACTAGATGGAGTGACGACCTGGTAAGACATGCAGGAAGTCGGTGGATGCAGGTGGCTCAGGACCGTGCTTTGTGGCGTTACTTGGGGGAGGCCTATGTTCAGCAGTGGACTTGTGAAGGGCTGTAATGATGATGATGATGATGAAATAGCTTTGCTTGTACTGCTGTGTTTCGCCCTGAAAGGTACGAGTATAAAGATCCAGCAAAATTACAGGCAGTGAAGCAATCCATCTTTGTCCTCAGAGGTGACAACGCACCTGTAGACTTCTTTGTTTGAATTTGGTCCCAGTTGTCCGTGAACCACAGTAACCACTTACGTCTAGTAGACTGTAAGATTGTTTGTCACTTCAGTTTTATAGAAAAAAATAGACTTCTTCAAAACCACCAATCGTCTTTCACTCGCAGTCATGGTGGTATGAATCTTGATCTCTCATAATTTCTAAGATGGCGACGCGTAGAAACGAGTTAGCAGCAAAATGTAGCGAGTTTTCCCTAAAAATGTTCTAAATCTACAATATCCTTAAATGTTCAAGGATATTGTATATGTAGTACATTTAGCGAAAACCCTTCAGAGTTCCATTTTCGTAAACCAAAAAAAGGAAACTTCCTTAACCGTTAATCAAAACTATCGCTGTTAAAACTTCAAGCTTAACACGCAGACACTGTTAAAAAAAGTTAAATTAGTACGATATTTACACACGACTACACTCAATCATATTCACGTTGCTTATACAAGTCATTTTATTTTACCACTTTAATTTAAAAAAATATCCACCACACTTCCAAATTTTTTTAAATATTTTTATAAAATAAAATCAATTAACCACATAACATTTTAACCAAAAATTATAAAGAATCAACCACGGAAACTAACCATTTTATGAAGCATGTTAATTAACTTATCATTGACAGCTAAATAGTGTTGCAATTAGCATAGAATAGAGGCTTTTTAGAAAAACGTTTGATTTTATTCAAAATTCAAATGAATGCATTTATGAAATTTGCACGAAAAGTGAATCGAAAACAAAAATAATTCACGAGGACTCATATCGATTTGTCGTTGTCTTGTCTTGTTTTAGAAAAATAAAAAAGTAACCATACAAGCTTTTATGATTAGAGGGCGATATATTAATAGAATAACATTTATTTTGTAGTTATCATGTCATAGTTATACATTCAGATAAAATATTGAACATGCTTTAGAAAAGAAAAAGCTACCAGCTACTTACTGGCTTGATAAAAATGTTACTTGTAGGTAATAGAAATTAGCAATAATAAAATAATGAAGCTATTTAAATATGAGAATTGATAGATTTTTTGTAGCTTAATGAAACTATTTACTATAGAAAGCCACAGAACTTTATATTTACTTTTAAAAAATTCGCATTTAGTTAAAAATGCTGAGAAGAATATTTAGATTTCATAAGCACATATTTGGTAAATAATCATAACATAAGCTGGCAACACAGGCGGAGATAACTGCGTGCGCGGCGTGGTTTCGCTGCCGGGCAGCCCGCGGGGAAACAGCGTCTCTGAACCCGTCGTGGGCTCCGCAGAAAGCCTCGTTACCAGGGCAAGTGTTTTACTTGTAAATTTAATATTTCTTACAGCAACCTTGCATGAAGAGTTCCTCCAGGCCGGTTTAGATCCATATGGATCTTTTACTAAGCACTAAGCTCCATTTATTTAGCTCACAGTCCACCTGATGGTAAGTAATGCTGTGGCCCATAAACATTAACATCTATCCTCGATTACGAATCCGTTGAGGACTAACCCCAAGTTTTAGCACGAATAATTCCAACTCGACCAGGGAAGAACCATGCACTCACAGAATACTGAACAAAATTCCTATGGGGAGACCTATTTTTAACAAGGGACTGACATTTGTCTACGACAGATTACATATTTCCTACTCATTGAAGATAGCTGTTCAAAATTAAAATCATCATCAAAAAATTTAGCTTCAAACATTATAAAATTCTTTTCATCGTTTGAGGAAGAAAAACATAATCCGAGAATTCCAAAACTGCTTGTAATCTAAAATAATCTAAAATTAAATTAAAACGACTAATTCATTTACGCAGGTATTAGCTGAGCAAGGTCTCGCTGCATACTGCGATCCAGAATTCGTGAGAAATACATCTAGAGAGATGCAAGAGGCGTTAGAAATGACCCAGGAGCAAATGGACAGGTATTATTACAATATTAATAAATTAATAAATCCCCAATTTTTTTTAAAGTTTTTCAAGAACTTTGATGTTTTGTTCCAGTTCCTTTAACGCAAGACTCATAATATGTCTGTAACGTGGCATAGAATTGATTTCACAACGAACGATATATTTATTACATTTAAGATATTTATAAAAATTTCTTAAAAATACCAAGAAACCTGCATTTCCGAAATAATAAAAATACTTCCGAGGTGCGTCTTTCACGAACTAAATAGCATATCTACGAGTTCTTTTACCCCCATAAGGGTACGAAAACATCTACATAATGTCCTCCAGACAGAATTTCGACCATGGCGCCCTCTCTCAACGAAGATTAGCCATCTGCGCAAGACAGGATCATAGTGCACGAGTGTATACTCAAGCACAGGTGCGCTCTCTATTCCCTCACTCTAATAGTCCGATGGAGCGGTAATCCGACAAGACCAGAGGGAGATTAGGCGCAGGACCTAAGGCTTGACGTGCCACCAGAAAACTTCTTCTTGACTCCAGGATGCTACTGGGAATTCCTTGGCAGAAAAACCAATAAGTTCTGATTTTGGTCTAACTCGAAATTCGAACCCGGGACCTATAATCAGAAATCATGTTTACGACCACTCATCGAGGCAGTCGTCTCCATCTTGCTGGTGGACATTAAGAGACTTCACAATAACACCATATAAATTTTCTTGCAGAGCCGCTCATCAGTTAATGTTACAAGAAAGAAATTTGAAGCAAGCACACAACCAACAATCACAAGTTGTAAGTAATCAAAGTTGTTTTGATAATACTAAATCCTCATGAACCAGGAAAATTTTCATGGCTGTAATTGGAAGACAATTCGTCGTTCTAGTATCTTTGTTGTGTTGTAGGGATCGTAGAATAGCATAGAATAGAATAGAATATTTTTTATTCATTATAGACTCTTCATATGTAATACTTATTGAAACTCATTTTTTTATTTATCACTGGTTCGTAAAATACATCTGTCCTGGGATAAAACAGCAAGTGTAAGGAAGAGTAACAGGCCACAATAGAAACTGGCAGTTAATCTTATGGGTTCTTCAAAGTAAACTAGGAGAAGAAGATTGTAGGTGGTAGGAGGAGAAGTGTCATACCCACAATACATACCATGAATCGCAACATAGACGCTTCTCCTTTAGTCTTTCAATAAAAATATGTTTTACGTGGTAAACCACGCTGCAGCTATATTGAGGTTGCAGCTTGAATGAGTCAGCTTCACCGGGGAAGAACCACGTTTTCACAGAATACGAGCGTAAAATAGTAGCTTGTGAGTGTAGAGAATCGACACCTTTTGCATTGGTAACGAGCATAGAATACTATAATACATGCATAATAGAACGGGGGAGTGTGCGAAGCCCGTTTAGCCACTAACATGTCAATTTACACCTATAAACAAAGATTTAAATAGTTAGATACGCCCTTACCATAGTATGACCACTCCGAAATGTGTTTATACTCAAAGGAGTGAGGTCACTCATTCACAATCAGTGCTCATTTGTGAGCTGTGACAGCTAGACGTTGCCATTGAAACTAACGCGCTGATTTTACCATCAAAAAAAACTCTCAGAATGATATCGTGAGCCTTTCAAAAGTGGAATAATAATTCTAGATACACAAATAAAGACCAAGGTGTAACATTTCAGTCGTAAGTATCCATATTTTATTAAATATTGAATTTATTTTATTCCAGTGTCAGAAAATACCACGAAATAATTACGGGCAAATGGAAACTGGGTGACAGAGAAAGTAGTATACACAATTTCCGTAAGATAGTAAGAAATGAGACTATTGTCTCAGTACTTTTCTAAAAACCAATTTAGTTAGATATTCGGAGGTACCAAGGAAGCTGTTTATAAAGGGATCATCTATAAATAGACATAAACAGACGGAAATGCTGTGGTAGACAAAGAAAGCAGTATACACAATTTGCGTAAGATAACAAGAGATGACACTATTGCATTAGTGTGCGCGCATCAGCATCTTGCAAACGCACACATTGAAAAATAATGCAACAGTTTTTCAAGGTGAAAGCATATCTAACTATTTAAATCTTTGCCTATAAATGTCAACACAATCAATCGTTTCCAATTTTCGTGTCAAGCGTCACTGCATGCAAATTATTTAAAAAAAGGCAAATTGTGCAATAATTACGTGTCGAAAGAACGATGAGAAATGGAATTTAAATAAATGAGACATATCCTACAACCTATAAGTCGAAATATTTATAATTTTTGAATATTAGAAACAAAAATAAAGAAAAATTTATCTATCAAAAACATTAATCAAAAGTCTAAAATTTGTAAATTCACTCAGTCTGTTAACACAGCGAATTGGGTTTATAGTAGTGATAACTGATAATACGACGTAATTGCTTGTATGTGTGCTCCCGGCGACGCCGATCCTCGTACGAAATAAGGTTGACAGCCATTCTATTGTGTATTATAGTATTATATGGTAACGAGGTATTCTATCTTAGACCTAAGAGGTTAAAACGTATCTAAAGTTTGATTCTTAATCGCAGATAGACGTAATGCCTATAGGAAACAGCATCCATTTAGTGTTGACTGTACGTTCACTTTCAAATCCACTGCTAGACATGTCTCATGGAGAATGCAACACCCCAAGTATGGACTTAAAACGATTTTCCCATTCTCAGTACGCTGGACAGATAGGTTGATGAGTACAAAGTCGTTACCCTCGCTCTAGAATTGTTAACCTTTTTACCAGTTTGTAAAATTTGTAAATCCATCCTTTTTTGAGTGGATTTATCGCTAACATTTGTTCGCTAGAGCTCAGTCCGTCTATGTGCTTGATTCTTCGAAAACCTCACTTCACCTTTAATAGAAGTAAGGGTAACAACACCATTTATCCGTTGGTAAGGAATGGTGTCACCCATAAACACCTACATCCATCTTCAATAAGAATCAATGCAGATGTATTGACATCAATTTCTACTAATATGGAATGCCTATTTACTAGTAAAAAGGGCTTCTTGTTCTTTTTTTAAATTCTACAATTTAAGGGACATTTACCGCTTAGCGTATGTCAGTCCCATCATACCTTAACATACATCATTTACTTATATAACGTTAATTATTATACTACGTAGACCGTGGACTCGATCAGAACATTCGCATCGTCGCCATTTGGTGGGGATAAATTATAATAATACATAACCTACGTCAGTTCTGTTCAAATTCAAGACCCTTATTAAATTACTTCTAAGAGACCCAAATCTAACACATTCCATCAATAAATGTTCTTGTTCTTGTTGCTCATCTTTAACCATTCAACAGATGTGCAACAATTAAAAATGTAATTTTGCTATCTGCTTTGACTTTATACGACACAATTATTTACTATTGACTTATACGACACAAACGTAATGATAGAATCCTTAACCAACCAGGTTCAGGGTAATTTACTAAAGTATGCAATATCGCATTTTTCCAAATGATATATTATGAAATATTTTAATAAATCTTGATACTATATATCTTGATCTGATATATTGTGAAGTAGCTTGTTGATAGTAAGTAACACAATATTTGCTTTAACATTACAAACTAATGAATGTATAGGTTAATGATTGGGCTGTTATAGGGCGACATCATAGCTCGCCAGTACCATCCCTTCCATCAGCCCGCTACGATGCCCCCTCCAGCCTTCAAGCGGTTATAGCACCAACCGACCCGCAAAGCGCCAACGGTGCTTGCGCAACGCACAAATGTGGCGTCGACGCAAAAAGACACGTTGAACAAAATGGAGACAACGCGAAATTTCACCGCCCAGATGACCCCACAGCAAAATGCAACGGGCAGTGCTATGGCACTGATGCAATATGTCACTGTCACCAAGACGACGCACGTGCAGGACGTTATTCTCAACAAAATGGCGTCGCCGCGAAACGTCACGCACACCACAGAAAGAAACGCAAGCGTAAACCGGTGCTGGTCTGAAGCAAATGTAAAGCAAATCATTAGCGTTTCACCATTAACCGTTTAACACGTAAGAATTATGGATCAATGCTCAAGTGCTGTTTTTAATCCTTATTTTGTGAAACCTTAGGCTTTTGGAGAATTTAATAAAAAGGTTTGACCAGCTAATAAGACTAGGAACTATAAATTTATTACAAGGAATTTTATTACTGTGAGTGGCACAGTAACTAGTGAGATTTATAGGACTGTAATATGTAATAAAGATAGAGTAGTCTTTGTAATGTCATTTAAAAAGTATAGAACTAAACATCATGTACAATAAATCGATCATAGCAACAAAAATGTCGTGACAGTGACGCAAAAACACAGACAAACTTCACAACTTCGTGATTTGTGTCGTATAGCGACTGGCAACATAATTATAATTTGCACGTAATTATGGCTTCGGTTTAGAAACGAGTTTTTGTAAATCGGATTAACCTAAGGATTAACCAAATACAATGACATTAGGTATACTATAGTTGTTTATCAAAGATCAAAAATGAGCAAAAACTAAAAGACTTTGCAAGTTTGCAGATAAATTGGTTTATAATGTCGGCTGTGTCGCCGTCGACAGATCTTAAGTTAATAAAAAAATATATATTTAATAAAAAATATAAGTTAATAATTATGGATTTCATGTGTAACTATTTAACTTAAACCAAAAAAGATGATATAAATGTCGATTATAGTTACTTTAGATTTACTTTAGATACGAGAAATCTGAGAGAGAAATTATTGTTTAACAATAATTAAGTTCTAGTTAAATAAAAACCATAATTTATTATTAGTATCACAACATAAATGTAAAAATTTAGAATATTTTCAACTCTATAACTGCATCATGTCAGATAAGCAACGTAATCTTGAAAATACCTACTTGAAAATTAAACCATAGCTTGGTACGTAAAAAAATCTAAACATAAATTGGTATTACCAAAAATTAAAAAAATGTTAAATGTCACGGTCCACTTTAATTTTCTTTTGTGTAGTATAATGTATTTACTTTTTTTACTTTAATATATTTGGAAATTTTGTAAAATATAATAATTTGGAATTAACATGTTATTTTAGGTACGAATGATCTCTTATACTATAATTTGAGAAGTTAATATAAAAAATTCGAATAATGTTATGAAATTTATAAAAACTTACAATTTATTATCCTTTGACAGGTAAATATTATAGTACAAGCTTAAGAAAATAAAAATTTCACAATAGCTTAACTCATTAATAAGCAAACGATCAGGCTATAATTTGTGCTTAAGAAGATTAAATTTGTAATAATATATTATTACGCCACTAGGGAGGGAAGTTTGACATTGGACCCGCGTGGTATTGTCGATGTCATACTTTCCTCCCGTTGTGTAGTATTTTTTATCATACCTTGATCGAAAGGAATGTACCTTAAAATGTATCATGACATATACTTCTGACGTTTAAAAACAATAGAGCTAGAAATTTGACGCATGCGTATTAAATTCATGAATCACTTTCATCCCTGAAAGTAGGGTCGAAATACAAACTTTTGATCAAGGTATGATAAAATAAAAATTTTGTTAAATATTAGATCTTTATGGAAAACCTTAGCCTTAGCCTAAATAGAAAAAGTTTGGCTGGAAGCAAAGACTTCTATGTATACTTACTACCAGACTGGCAATTTTAAAGAAAACCTGTGTCACAGATAAATCGCATGGGCCTGGCCGCCAGCTGGTAAATATGACACGCAGTTGTATTTTCATTTACGACAGTTACTGGTTTTAGGCTAATACCAAACAAAGTTACATATTTAACTAAAATAAACTTCAAAGCACGTTGACAAAGTGCGCGTATGAATAATGACAGTGTTTTCTTAGTCAGATTAAACAAAATCAGTATTCGATTGACGAAAACATCGTTCGCGGTTTACAAAACAAAGAACTAGTCTTCTCAACCGCTGGCAGTCGACTAAAAGAGTTACGAGCATTGACCGTAACTTAGTGCGCAATGTATTAAGGCCACAGAGTACACATACATAGGTACCGCCACATACATACGAAATTCCGTTTCAGGATTCCGTTTCGGAATTCCGACACTGCATGGCCACATACGTACGGAATCCCGTTTTGCCCGCAAATTTTCGAATAAAAAAGCTACCGTAGTTGTGTGACGGGTCCTTGATTTTATATGGACTTGGTGCGTTCTGAATCACGAATCTGAATCCCGAAATGGAATTCCGTATTTATGTGGCGGGCCTTACGTACTAAGCAGATCCCCTCTAAAAGTATACCTAGAAGTCAATGTTAACAAATAAACAATCAGGTTATAATTTGTCCATAAGAAACTTAAATTCGTAAAAATAATTTTGATATTAGACCCTAATAGAAAGCCTTAGTCTGAGTAGAAAGACGTTTTTGGTGGATGTGCTGAAAGTGAAAGATGACTAAGACTTTGACTAAGCGTTTATTAATCATGTACGCTGGTACGCTAAAAGTCCTACTCCCTGGTTACTCATTATCTACACTTACATTTAGATATGTTTGAGTGGGTGAAAGCTTTCTGTGATCATGACATTATGACTATTACTGCCGCGTAATACAAATTTAATGTTAAATAGGTAATCGTTTTCACATTTTTTTTGTATTTAATGAGGGCACCACATTCACATCCACGACTTTTTCTGCCAGCTGGGTGGCGCCCCTTAAAAATGAGTAATATTGGAAAGATTTCACAGCGGGAAAGTTAATTTGTACGAAAAATATAAAGGTTAATGTTTCTTTATGTATGTACTATTGGTTATATTTTATATTACTTGGATTAAAAATAAGTAAACAAACCATAGATTCATAAAAGTAGAAAAAATACGTAGACAGAGAAACCTATAGACTAATGCTTAGCGTGACCTCGAGTAAGAAAGGACGATAACGTATTTTAGGTTATACAATAATCTTTATGACTTTTATAATCTTTATGACTTTTAAAAATATTTAGATAAAATTTTTAATTCTAAGAACTGAACTGAACAAGATTCACCAATCTTAAGCTCACAGAACACTTTTTTTCTCACTTAAACCAACTTGTAAACACCTTAGATCGCTACGAACTGTCAAAGTTGTTTAGCAAAGTGTAGTTTGCTAAACAAAAAAATCGGCACGGAGAAAGGGACAAACAATCACACCGCTCTGTCTCATTTCTATGCAAGATGTATGCATAAATCTATCTTTTTCATGTGCGAATTCGAAAGAAGGCGTCAATTTGTCTATAGGTTTCTCTGTCTACGAAAAATTATAAAAAATTTTAAAATGTGCATAGAACTAAAGAGCAAACCACTGAGGCATTCATTTGTGTACTAATATAATACTCTAGTAACTAATAAACTTTAATCTAAAACTAACTTCTCAATTAAATGATATTGTGTTAGAGAAAACTTCACCTCAGTGTCAACCAGCGACATCTGGTGAGCGTAAGATCATTTACTTATTTCTTTTGAAATAACTGTTTCATAGCTCAAGATAACATTGAAAAAATATTTACAATATCCTATAGCCATGTAGGGTTAATTTTGTAATCTTATTGTATTAAAGAATTTTCCAGAACGCATCAAACAAAAATCTATTATTAGCGTGTTTAAAAATCAATGAGGACATGCTATCAACATTTCAGGAATTAATACAGTTTAAGAATAGTATTAAAAATAAATATTCTGTCAGGCACGTTGAGATGGAGCAGTATAAAGAGAATTTCAAAAAATTCAAAATTCAAAAATGTTTATTCTGTAACAAAAAATTAACAATCATAGCAGTATATTAGAGTTCTCCTTTTAAGTATTTTTAAATACTTGTGACAGGAAAAACTCGCTCTTCCTTAATTAACATACAATACTTTAGTTACAAGAATAGCATAATATTCCTTTCCTAAAATAATTTATTATCAAAAAATATGAAGATGTGTGCGCGTGCGTGCGCATGTGTGTGTGTGTGTGCGCGTGCGTGCGCATGTGTGTGTGTGTGTGTGTGTGTGTGTGTGTGTGGTGTGCGTGCGTGCGTGCGTGTGTGTGTGTGTGTGTGTGTGTGTGTGTGTGTGTGTGTGTGTGTGTGTGTATGTGGTGTGCGTGCGTGCGTGCGTGCGTGCGTGTGTGTGTGTGTGTGTGTGTGTGTGTGTGTGTGTGTGTGTGTGTGTGTGTGTGTGTGTGTGTGTGTGTGTGTGTGTGTGTGTGTGTGTGTGGTGTGCGTGTGTGCGTGCGTGCGTGCGTGCGGTGTGTGTGTGTGTGTGTGTCTTGTGTGTGTGTGTGTGTGTGTGTGTGTGTGTGTGTTTTGTAAGTCGTGTTATTTTAACAAATTTTCTATTTCGTGATAGTCTTTTCGTTTGAGCCATTCAATGAGAATTACCTTACATTCTTTACTGGTTTTAGAATAAATATTCAATTCTTTATTTAAGTAGTTATATAAATAAGATGACTTTTTTGCCTGTTGCCGTCTAGCAAATGCTGTTTTAACCAGATCACTTGGAGCTAAAATTTAAGTTATAAAAGCCAGACAAATTTGCGCTAGGTACTCTTTTCTTCAGATTTTGAAGTAAATGTTTTAAAAGAATATCACACACTACCAATTGTGTAAAAACAAGTGGCTGCCTGCGTAATTCGGTATTGACAATAATAAAATAAATTTTGCAACGAAATTCGTAACCAAAGGAAATGCCTTATTTTTTCACCAAATTTAAAAAAGGAGGAGGAATTTAAAGCGTATGTTTTTGTATGTATGTTTACTGATTTCTCGGAACTAAACCGATTTTATATCCAGCCCTAAGTTTGTAACTACCTATTTAGACAACGTTCGGAAACCACTCAAATGGGTCAAAAACCAAACTTTTAATAAAAAGAAAGAACTGATTTTGAAAAACTTTAAAATATAAAATAATAGCTTCTATAGTCGGGGATTTAAGTTTTCGATACACCATGACTTCAGAAACCATTGTGTGAATGTATTTTATAGTCAGTTTTCAATTTTTTTTAATTCATATAGAATTTTACATTACCCAATGTAAAATTCTATATGAATTTAAAAAAAATTGAAAACTGACTGAATATGATACCCAAATTTATTACTTATATTATAGATATTATAAATCTTAGTCTCCTAAATGTCCATATGCTAGGTAAAAGTCGCGGCACATAACTCTAGTGCTGGATGAAACGTGGAGATGACAGCTGCCAATGTCGTAACAGTAAGGAGGACGGAATGCGACTAGAAAGCCGATCAGCGCGTGCAATGATGCGTAATACGGCCATTTATGCGCAATAACGGTCACCGCTAGACTTTTGTGCCGCGAGTTGTAGGACTTTAAAATATATTTAAGCAGCTGATAACCAGTTAATTTTGCCCCGTAAAATTATAGTTCATAAGCTTATACTTGACAAGACAATACAATATAAATAATGTTTTGGACAAAATAACTACTTCTACATCATGTCAATGTGTACGTGTCTTGAAATCTCATTTTACAGACAGCAAAATTTAATCATAATATCTTTATGTGGTGGAACCTCATATTTAGTATTCAGAGACCCTTTTTTCGAAGCGTTCCTTCTTAGCAATTCAACATGATTCTTGCATATGATTCTTAATCGGGTAGATGTAGATTTCTACTTACAAACACTCGATCGATGCAATCATTACTACTAGCAAGCAGTCACTTTTGTTTTACAAAATGAGCATATATTTGCAATCGAAATAGAATTTCTTCATACTGTGCCATCTAAACGGGCCACCTTTATACTAAGGTTAGGGAAATATGTTCACCATTGCCGCCCTATAAAACCAAAACTAGGCGGTGAACAAAGACAAAGACTCAAAGTCGTATACTATAACTAATATATTAAGTAAAAAATAGCAAACCAGCTTTGGAAATAGTTAGGAACACTTCGAAAAATGAACTTAAAAAATAATTAACTAAACTACTATAATGTCAACTGTTAAAATGGCTTGGATAAAGCAGCGCCGTTTTGACCTTTTATTTTTAGAGAAGCCATATAGTTAAGGAGAAGAAGCTAGAAAAATACCCTTCATTATTTGATTATCTAATGAAGAACTATCGTATCACAGAGCCATCTATGCAAACAAGGCTGTAGTTTTGAGTCCTATGAAAGTGTACCTATTACCTTCACGTACTATATTTATAATTAGCCTAGCTCAACCGTTTTATTATTATTATATCGGATGACAGTTTTACCGTCTGGAAAAGAATATGGTGTATTAAATTAAATAGAAACTGTTCTTGAAGAATATAATCCAAAAATAACTGAAATCAATCGATCGCTTAACCCCTAAGTTACTACGGCTTATAAACATACATATATAAAAGATCTGAGAGCCAAAGAAAATCAACACCCAAAAATGCTAAACTTTAGCTAAATTCAGATAAATTTTACCGACCTAAATAAACTTCCAACTGTTTTTACATTTAGTAAAACATAAATGTACAAAGTACAAACAATATACATTGTTCCTAGATACCTAATTAAATTGACAACTGAAAGTGTTCTTTCTAACTTATGAGCAATAACCCTAATTACCCGAAGTCCGATAGCCTGATTAAATTGATAATCCACGAACGTAAACGCCAAAAGTAACGATTTAGTGTAAATATTTTGTACTTTTAATAATGTCTAAAATTTGCAACATCTCAGCATAGATCACTTTTAGTTTTAACATTTGCAATGGCAATAATATTTCAAATACAAGAATTCGAAAATGATAATTGTGTTTTATAATAAATAGTATTTAACAGTGGAATATTCGGTCAAACATTCAATAATTTTCACATATGTTGCAAATTTTACGTCTTAGCTATATAAGAGATCCCCTAGTAAGTGCCCTTTTAACGTTTTCGACATATACGACATAGTTTAGATATCTGTGACTCCTAGTCCGCTGAACCGCGAACCACATTCCTTTAGGATTAAGTGAAATGTAACTAATTTGACTGTTTTATATTTTTGAATAACATCGTAATGCGTAATAATATATTTTACTGTTTCGATATTAAATGGTGTGCAGTTTATATTGAGCTGAAATGTTAGCTTAGGCGGAGCTTAGGTGGTTTTCTTGACAGGAAAGTTTTAGCAAGTTTTTTTTTAAATAATGTGCTTAATTATGGAAGTTAATTTATTGTAAACCTATTTAAATGTTTTATATAGCGAAACAGTTGTTGCTTCCAATACACCGTACAGTGCCAACAAAAATTTTGTTCTTACAATTTTTTTAAAATGTTTATTATTCATATTTCATAGTTTAAAATGGCCCCTAATGTTTTGCTAGTATTCGAATAACGCGCAAAAATTTAATTATTTGTTGGATAATATTTATTAATATTTCCTAAATATATTTCGTTGTTTAATCATGTATTATTATAATATTTAAGAGTTTATTATGAAACATTTTAAAAAATGTCCCAGTTAATATTATAGGACAAAATTTTAAAAAAATTCTTTCGAATTTATAATACATACTTATTCCAATTTATATGAAATACATGCTAAGTTACTTTCATTAATATTTAACATTCAAGTGTAATAAATCTTTTATCTGTAAATAATGTACAAAAGTTTACGAACTCGTGTGTATTCAAATTTGTCTTTTTTAAGCAAATTTTATATTCTGGCGCAGTGGCTAGTGTAATGGGATATTTCATTGTATATAATTTTGTAAATACAAAAATAAATTCTTAAATGAAAATTATATTTATTCCGTCAATCGTATTAAATTGATATGATAAATTATTACCTATTTATTGTTTAAAAGGAACATTGTAAAATTGTTTTCATATAAATTAAAAATGTGACACGAAAAGTTGATGAATTTTATTTTTATGTAACACTAGTTCCCAGCAGGCATCGCAATGCCGATTTTTGTAAAATACCTTCGCGGACGTGCGCATAACAACTCACCACTACTCACCAAGTTTTGTCGTAATCGAATGTAACGCAGCATAGAACGCAATGACGGTAAAGCAGCGCATAAAATTAATTTTATAATATAAACAAACATTAATTTTATATATTTTTTTATATAGAAGATGGGGTAAACGAGCATGCGGCTCATCTGATGGTAAGTGTCGATCACCGCCCATGAACAGCTGCAACACCAGGGGAATCGCGGGTGCGTTTCCAGCCTTTTAAAACAGAATAGACTCTTTTAATGGAGGTCCTCTTGTTTTGCCAGACCGATACGACCTAGGCATATCGGTCTGGCGAAACAACAGAATTGTACGAGAAAGAAAACTTCTTGTAAATCGCACAAGACCGTCAATCGTCCAGGTGGTATGGATGGAATTGAACAGCTAGAATGGGTTCAAATAATTCATCACAGAACTCGTGACAGAAGATATATATATATATATATATATATATATATATATATATATATATATATATATATATATATATAGCGAAAATACGCAAATAGATGCAACCGATCTACACTGGATGCGATCAAATGGAAAGAACTGGCACTCTAGAGCCCCGGCACAGAGCCTGTAAAGTTGCAGGCGATCAGTGGCGAAGCCCAGAAGCCCGGCTTGCCTTATCAAGCTGAATCAATCAATAATATCAAGTAATAAAATAACCCGTAAACTGTTTCAAGTTATTTCAAATTTCCCGCGCACTCTATTCGACACAGGTCATGATCTCGTAGCCTTAGGGATACTGCTGTCATACATATAAGGAGAGTTGAATTGAGCCATTGGTTGTCTCCTTCGCACACGTGAGCTTTTTACCGGGCTTTCGAGAAGGCGATCGCTCCCTTTCTAACCTGTGGCAAAATGTTCTATAATGAAAGATAACTACGATTGTATTAAAAAGCAATTAGTATAGCGATAAAAAGCCCGACGTTTTACTGGTCATCAATTTTTCCTCAGAGCGGGACGCCTTTAAAATTATTATAGTTTTAACACATTTGCCTTCTTGGTCTAATGGTCGTAAACGCAATTGCTGATCATATGGTCCCAAGTTCGAAACCTGAGTCGGGTCAAGAATCATTTATTGGGTTTTTATGTCACAAAATTCTCAGTAGCAGTAGTATTACACTAGGGCAATATAATCCAGATGCGCAGATGGCCATTTTCCGTTGAGAATGGCCTTGTTACCAAAATTCAATCTGAAGCCCTTTAATATAGGTTTATAAATAAAACACATAGTTGTTTAAATTTTTTAATGATCTAAAGTGAATTCTGAACGTCAAATAAATACTACTTGGAAATAACTTACGTTATTTGATAATTTATTGTAGATAAATTAAAAATTGTCACTTCGTAACTTTAAATTCAAAAGTGTAGCTTTTCAGAATAATCACGTAAACTATACGAGCCATGCTGGCAAACCTGGTACGCGCGGTGTCACAATGATGGCACGGGTGACAGAGTTTGCATGATTGTCATGCTTTTGTTTGTCAAAGCAGGACATTTTTACGTATTTTGGGGACAGCGCGACACAAACCTTTAAATCGGGAACGTCCTGCCTGAAGGAGGACGTATGATCACGTTAGGTATGAAGTTAGTCGAGACACGGAGGCGCGCGGGCGACGCCGACGATATGTTTGCAAGTTCACGTCACATTTCAATGTTTACATTGTGTGTTAGCTTGAGCGAATATATTATAATGTAAAATATTGTAAGTTGAAAATTTATACTTTTTTAAAGATTTTTAGTGAAAATGGAGGAAAAGAGTGTTCTTTGTGATGAATATAACTGTGTTAAAGTGCTAATCGGCGAGAATCTTTAAAAATAAAATTTTAATTCAATAAACATTTCTTCACACTTTAATAGGTACAGGGCTCTTTAGTATTAACGTTTAATTATTCTAGGCGTATATAAAGGTTTAATAACTCAATACTTATATTACATGAGTTAAAAATATCATTTTGAACTGCAGCATAAAATATGAGATACCTAGGTATAAGTTTAATTTTATAGCAAACACTTATTACAATCTTTTTTTTTTTCAATGTGAAGCCCAAATTTTAATTTAATAAATTAAATGAATACATCATGTATTGAGGTTTTTAAAAAATATTTTCTTTAGTCTTCAGTATATAAAATTTTAATAGCGCTCTCTACTTAATTCTATAGGTGAAGTCATTTTATCGAACGAAAATTGATTGATTCTACGGTCATACAACCTATCTAGCGGTAGTATGCCTTCTGTGTGCTTTGTTAAACACGTCCTCGACAGAACTGAATATGAACTAAAGAGTGGAGTGGAGACAGATCAAAATTGGTGTATTTTTATAAAACTGCTAAAAATAACAAAACCATATCTTGGGCTTGCCTTAGTTTGGAGCCTTAGCTGCGCCACTACAGGCGATGTGCTGATATGAAATTCTGTCACGCTCTGCTGAGCACGCCATGCTTTTTAAAGGCCAGCCTGGCGTCTCCAAGTGACCATGAAACTGCACGTCATTCGATTTGTCGTTGCCGAAGATTCTGATACTGGCTGAGGCAACAACACAAGTTTGTTCCGGTACTCGGCGACATTTTCCCGAGAAATTTTGGCATTGCCTGTGTAAAAAGTCATGCAGTCATCCGCATAGCAATGAATATTACCGGCTTGCAACATATCATTGATATGCTAAAGAAACAGCGTTGGTGATAGCACATAGCCTTGTGGAACTCCAGCGTTAATAAGCTTGTAATCGGTACATATACGGTCTACTAAGACCTTGATGTTCGAATCTGCAAGAAAACTGGTGATCCAATTGCACAATTTCTCGGGAAGCCCTTAGGAAGGAAGCTTCGAAAGAAGCGCTTAGTACGAAACCCGATCGAAGGACTTCGCTATGTCCAAACTAACGGCCAAGACCTCTCCCTTAGACTCTACTGCCTCCGCCCATCTATGAGTTAGGTAACCCAGAAAATCTCTAGATGAGGCACCTTAACGGAAACCGTACTGGCGGTCACTAATCAGTTGATGATCCTGAAGGTACCTCATGAGCTGGCAGTTTATAATTGTTTCCATTATTTTGGAGAACGAAGATGTGATAGCAATAGTCCTATAGTTGTTGTATATAGTGGACTAGTGGATGTGAGCGGTCGCCTTTTTTAGGGATCGTGTGACTTAAATTCATGACTAAGCCTAGGGAGTAGGAGTACGGGAAGAGAGGCGTTAAAACTGGTGCAGACTACGGAGCACACGTCTTTAGTACAATAGGTTGGACTCCATCAGGCCCTGTTGTTGCCCAGGACTTGTTGACGTCCAGGGGAAGTGCTTTGAGCACCGAGCGCTGTGTAAACAGCACTTCCTGCATGGAACACTCACACCGTGGGATCTATGGAGATGTGTTCCCCCGTCATCGAGAGTGGAGTTGGACGCAAAGAGAAAGCCCTACAGATCGGCTTTCTATTTGTCAGCATGGGTCAGTGAGTCGTCCTCCCTGCGCAGCGATGGCTGAAGTTCTCTTGTGCAGTCTTGGCGAGAAACAAGAATGCAATCGTTCTCAAAGGAAGTCAAACTAGTTTCTCGCCAATTCTGTCGATGTGCTCCGATTTTGCCTTGGCAATAACACTTTGAAGGACCTGAAGGTGAGTTATACTTATTGAAATAATACTAGTTTTTTACGGAATTTATCGCGTATATTTAACTTTTTAAATACCTGTTATACTTAATTTTAAGAGCGCTGATGTTTACAGGCCTGGTAGCACTCCTGCTTATGATGTCGTCAAACCAGGGCTTAATTTTGCCGCCTATAGGCACCACATATGATGGAATAAAAAGTTCATTCCCTGAAGTACCACATCAGCGATAGAATCAACAACAACGTTGTGATCATCAGGCGAGATTCAAGCCCCCAAGGGTAGGATGCTAAAAAAGACCGCATCCTGTCCCAACCAGCCGACCTATAGTGCCAAACACGGCAGCAACCTGCATAACGCAACAATGGGACAATAAAATACACAATAAAATAGACAATAATGATATCCGTCCGGATAAGAGGTCAGCAGAAGATCGATAGGGAAGGTGCAAGATCCTCTACATCTGGAACCGCATAGGTGAAGTAACCACTTGTATCAGACAATATACCAATTTTTACTATATACCACGATTTATTGCCCCCGAAACTCCCTGGATACTAAATTTTATGAAAATCGTTGGAGCCGTTTCCGAGATTCAGATTATATATATATATATATATATATATATATATATATATATATATATATATATATATATATGCTCGTTTAAAGGTAAAGGGATATATTCAATTTTCTTACTCGTATATAATTGACAATTTTGATAACTGTCTTCATTATAGATTCTATTTCTGGATTGTTAATCGCGCCGCCAATTTTCTTGGTGGATAATGCAATGAAATGTTATTGAATTAGTTAAATTATATTTTTCTTTAAATAACGAAATAAATCTATTTTTGAATCCAGTCATTGAAAGACAACTATCTGTACACAGACACACGTAGACTTATTGTTACGAGCTTAATATTCGTAACAGTAAAAACTACCAAAATTGACACTTTTACCGAACACCAATTACAACTACTAATAAAACACAATTGCACTTTAGTTCGCATTTATATCGCTTCGAACTATTCGCTTGAATTGCCAATTGAATACTGACTCGGGTCGCGGTCGATACCGGCTTTACATCCTGAAACATCTAGAATGTTCGAGTACATACCGGTCCCGACTAACTAGGTGTAGAAGGTTCTGGTACGGATTTTCCTAGAAAGCTCTCCTAGTTTTTCTTCTCTAGATGGCGCTAGTGGCCATGTACCAGAAATTATGGCAACACTGCCTGATCCTGAGCATTATCAGCCCCATAATAACGTGCCAGTCGATCCACATGGACAATCTTAGGATTACCTCTTGCACCTTTCTATATCCGGTAGGTTACGTCATTGATCCTTATCACAATCCGGTACGGTCCATCCGATTTGGCTTGAAGCTTAAGAGATTTCCCTTTGCTGCGGACTGGATTGTGCAACCACAATAGTGAACCTTCGTCGAACCCTTTGTTGTTCATTTTGCGGTCATACCGGGTTTTCGTCTTTTCAGACATTAACTGGCCCGATTGTCTAACGTGCTCAAAAATATCATTCATTTTGTTCCGCAAGTCATTTGCATAATCGGTTATACTGCGTGGGGCATCAGGTGGTATCCCGGTGATCAGGTCTGCAGGCAGCCGTAATTCTCTTCCAAAGTTTGCGAAAGCTGGTGTCACTGCTGTATTTTCGTGAACAGAACTTCGATATGACAACAAAAACGGTTGTATGTGCTTGTCCCAATCTCGTTGCCGATTGTCTACAACTTTTGCTAGGTACCTCTCCAATGTCTGATTAAATCGTTCTACCATTCCATCAGATTGCGGGTGATAATCCTCTCCCATGGTGCACCAACATTGTTCAGTTTCGATGCACCTCTACTACGAGTCTGAGGTGCCTTCACAGCCGCACAACTTGACACCAATCCTCGATATCGTCACGACAGTGGACCCATTAAAACCGTTCCCGGACCTTCAGTAGAGTTCGTTTAACTCCCAGATGGCCTCCTGAACAATCATTATGGTACAGCTGTAGAACATCTGATGCTTTAATTATTTCTTAAATATTCGCGAACACTGCACATAAATCTGCGTAAATCGGACCAAAAATTAATATTCAAAAACTGTAGGTAGCCGGCCTAACTATGACATTGGGACGTCAAACATCTCAGTCCCCCCCACGTGACCATGGGTGCTGTAAAGCACTCGAAACGTCGGGATATAAAAATAAGTTAAAGTAGTAATTAAACGCGATAAAATCCGTAAATAATAGTTTTATTCAATCTGATGCCACCCTCTTGTCTAGTACAATGCTTGTATTCTTCAGGACAAGGTCTTCTTGACAATGCATCTGCGTTGTCATGAGATTTCCCGCTGCGATGTTCGATCACAAAGTCGTATTTCCGCTGCTGCTGGCCGCACTACCCTCTCGAGATTGATCACCTCCCCTTTTTACAGTGCGCTTAGGGCAGCTGGATCAAAGATAGCCTCTTTCCCCACAGCCGTAGCACCTTGGGTTGTATTTTTTATCGCAGTCGCGAACTGTAGCTGCTGTATTACTTTTACTCCAAAGAACACAATTAACTGCAATTACTGGGTGAGATTAGCTTTGAATTTATTATTTATCTATTTGTTACCACCGTAGCGTAGCGTAGGTAGTTAAGTTTCGGGAGCGGTAATGAAGCTTTTTTTTTAAACTACAAAATATGTCTCGTTAACATTTAATAACTATTACATTACAATTATGTATAAAACCAATTCAGTGCAATACTCACTTAACTAAGTGAATACGTGACTACGATCAGTTCTATAATGCATTTTATTCTATATGCGACGGCTTATATAGCATGGTTAAAAAATGTCCGTTGACTGAAAGTATGACGTCTTTGTTTGACCAGCAATAACAATTATACATTGGAGTCAGTGTCTTCTGTAACGTTATAAGTACTTCATATTCATAAAACGTTTTCAGTAATTTAATATTAAAAACTTAATAGACACAATTCGTGATCAACACGTTAATTAATAAGAAAAGACTTAATAAGAGAGTTAGAAGACAGAAGAAAAAAATTGCTCATTTTAGTAATATTATTAAAGACTTAAACCGAAGTAAATTTATTTAATTCAGAATTTTATTTTGGGGGTGATTTGCATCGAAGTTAATATCAATACTCTTTAGTGTTTTTGATTTAAATTAAATTTTATTTTGACACATGTTTGAAGACTCAAAACGTTGAACCTGAGCGTTGAACTCACATAAAAGCTTGGTGCAATGCACAAACCAAAGAGATTTAAATATATATATATATATATATATATATATATATATATATATATATATATATATATATATATATATATATAAATATATACATATATATATACCATAGAGCAGACATTAGGAACGTTTGCATACAAAAACAGTGAGCTCGTGCGTGTGTACACTACGCTGATTATTTATACGGGAAACATTTCAGCTATTCCCCATTAGGTGACGCTAATAAATATAAGGTAAATATATAATATAGATAATAAATAATCGGTTTTAGTATCGGTTTTTTTAAAGTTTAATGTTCCTGTTTCAACATCAAAGTATCCATAACGTTGTTGAAGGTTACTAAGTTTGAAATGCATTACGATATAACAGTAGGGAATATGCATGATTGTATTTTCGTATAAATCTAATCTAATATTATGGCTTCTATCACACATAAAATTATATTAACTTTTTACGCCACTTCACACGCACACTACGCACACACACTGCCACACACTATTTTCTAGATCTTAGCGCTGTTAGTCTATACGACTTACAGCTTCATCTGACTCATGGCTAATAAAAAGCTAATTAAAAAAGGGAAAGGCAATGAGGTGAGGGCGATGATGAATGGTTTATGACTTGGTATTGTTACCAATTATCATGTCGCCTTTTTAAGCTTTTTCTGAGCTACCTAACCGCAGTCCGAGGGGGGGAGTGTGGACCCCCGTCTCTGACTGCTCAGCTCGTGTCGGTCGATGGTCTGCGATGATGGTGGTTCTCACCGCCCAGGAACGCGGGTGTACGGTGTATACGCGGTGTGAGCTAGAACGCGTCGTGCCCGTCTGTGGGTACGACGCGCCCCATTCATAGTCCTAATAATGTTTGTTCCATTTAGTGTGGGTGTAGTGTCATTGTGTGATGTGCATGCGACGTTTGGGTCGACTGGATCGACCGTATCGAGCAAGACTGCCACACACACTAAGTGTCTTGAAATAAAATACTTAATTTCCAATAACTAAGAATCAATTCAAACAGCAGTCACATTGGTGGCATCTTGGATGACGTCGCTCGGTCCAGTAGATGCTATAATAATAGCATATCATAGCACATCGAGATAGGCCAAATGCAATAAGAGATCGCCTCTATGTTTTTGACTAGCATACTTGTAAGCAGCTGGAGAGTAATAATAGAGAGTTAGAACAAATTTATGAAAAGAAGGATTAAGTTTACGACAAGATAATTCTGCTTTCGTCGATTGCTTATTGGTATTGAGATTAGATGATTTCTATCATAGACGGCTTGCGTTTCTACTGTAGCATTTAAGTAATTAACCATATTTTTTTATATCAAACTTTTTTTCTAAATGTTTAAATAATCTTTTAAGTTTAATATTTTCCGTTTGAAATATTTTTTTTTAATTTTAAGCCTTATGGCGTATATTTTGTTTTTGTAAACTGCGAACTTGCAACTTCAATGCAATTTTCCTCGGACTATCAAATATTGACTCAGAGTCTGATACAACAACACTGATTGGTGTAACTCTGGTAGCCTCAAGATTTGTTTCATTATTCTGAAATTATAAAAAGGTGACTTCAAGAAAAGATTGAATAAAATATGTGGTTAAGACTAATAGGCAAATGTTCAGATTTGCTTGGCTGTACCGCTATAAACAACATACAACTTACTTCACTTGCAAAACAAGGAAATGATCCTTTTTTTTAATTGTACGACCAATCTTTTCGTAGTACATATCTTCGCTTCTAAAGTGCTTTGAGCGTAATTTTGATATAGCAGATGGAAACCAATTTTCTTCTTTGCGCTCTATTTGGACAAACCGTATCCACTTTTCACGCACTGCGGTATTAACTGACGGAAACCTAAAATTACCAGATACGTGCTTATACAAAAATCATAATTATAATGCCGGTTCATAGAACTCTGTAAGCAAATGATTTTAATAACATGATATGTTTGTAAGCAGTTTGTAAATTTTATGTTATCATGTCAATTTGATGAGATACAATACTTATAGACATCAATAAAAAAACCGTCACTTCAAGTTTTTACCTTATTTCCTAACTCAGGCTTAACCTACAACTTCTTGCATCTTATATCTTTAACAGTGTAAATTGTTTTTAATGTAACAAACCTATAGCCCTCCACTATCAGTGTAAGCCAGGATCTATAAGGCTCCGTCTTTGAAAACCACCAGACAGTGAAGCCCGGCATGTAAAAGCACAGCAAGTATCCTCAGCATGCTCAAAAGCAACACAGAAAATCTTATCAGCATGCGTAAACAAACATTTTCCCACCCTTTCTCCACATAAAGTAAGCTACTTAGCATAGTTGATATGTGCTACTCATCTTTGTTAGTATGGGTACAGTATCGTTGTTTTTTTTTTACGCCCGAAGCAATTAAAGGGCTACCCTATATGCAGGGAGGCGGAAAATGCATTACGCATACCACGATAGCCGGTCTATCGTGATTATGAGGGACTCACTGACTACCGGGGGAACCTAAGTGTTACCCTCTAAAAACCGCCTTTGGGGACTGGCAACTGGCTGTTTAAGCTTTTTTATGCCGTATCGGGAGCGACCCTCTTTTGGGAAAAGAGGGCGCAGTGGGAAAATAGGGCGCAGGAGTATCGTTGACTGTTTCACCTTCTTAAATATTGTAGATGATTAAATCGGCATTCTGTATTTTTTATCGGTAACGCCAATCGTCAATCACTAGCACATTTGTAAATAAATAGTGACACTACTAGATAACAGAGGGCGCTTATGACAAAATAATAAATGTTCTAGAAAAATCAACTAGATATATTAAAATTAAAAGATTATTTTGTAAGCATGCATTATAATTACGATAATAAACCGAAATCACGTCAATTTTTTGCTCCATATCGTGACTTACAATATCTTAATGCACAACAGGGCATATTTTCTTTAAAAATAAATTTTAAATTTACGAAGCGATTGCGTCTTGACCTTTTGACGATGTCACTAAGACTAAATGACAAAAATCGGAGATATATCCTATAGGACAAAAGTTACAGACGATAATTTTGTTGCTGATGTCCGGTCTATTACTACTACTACTTAAATGTCTTTGGCACAAACTAACTAGATACACGGTGCAATGCTCTTTAACATTGGAATGTCAAATATATAAGAATTCGAAATTTCAGTTTTATTTATTCTTGGATCATTTGAATGAAAAACTTGCCTTAGACCTTGATTTTCCTTCGAAATTTACTTGAAAATCTCTTAGATTACCTGCTTAGCGAATATTTGCTAAGCTTTTGTAGGGGATGGTTCCATTTGAAACCATTTTGAAAGCAAGACGATTTAGGGATAAATTGTGGTGATTTGTTTGAAACTGTGACCGTTTAGGGAAGAAAATTAAATAAAACTAAAACATAATTAAATAGTGTTTATTTGGAATAAAAATATTTTTGGTATTTTTCACCTTAAATATTCTTAAATTATTCATTTATCTGACTAAGTCAATGTAGCCCGTTAAATTCAAATTGTCATAAGTACGCCTTTTTTTGCAAATTGCAGCTATGTATTAGTTCGTATGTTGATCATAATGTGATACACGACAAAAAGTAAACTATTATTAAAATAATTAGGTATATTTCATTAAAAAAATACCATCTACGGGCCATTTACAGAACCACCATAAAAATAAGTTCTACAGTTTATATGTGAGAAATGACGAACCTAGAAACAACTTAGATGAAAGGCATAAATAAGTTAGAAAACTTGGGGTATTTTTACCCACAGATAGTGTGCCGTGTTCTCACAATCTTTTATCGATGTTATTATTATAGAAATATCGATATGGGCTGCCCTATTACCCGCCATTTTATCCTCTCAGTAAAGTGTAGGTATACACGTTTTTCTTGTAGGTATGGCAGGTCCAAATGTTTTATTTACGTCTATGAGCGACACGCGCAGGTTCGTGGATCCCGCCACGTGTTCCGTCTCGCTCTAGCAAGATTAATAATAATGGGCTGCGATCCGATTCACGCCAAAATCGCTGATAGCGCTCGGCATTCCCGTTCCAAATCACCCATTCTCTAATGGGCGCGAAATTTAAAATGGTGTACAATAAATTTGGAACTTCAGATGTGCCAATCACAAAGGCTTGAACTTAAGCTCAATAAGTATAATAGCTCGCAGATACAAATATAATACCCATGTACAAAAGAAGATTGTGGTAATACAAATATCTTAATAAGTACATAAAATTTTTATATAATTATTTTTCATTTTTATTATTCTAATGGTTTTACTGTTGAACAACCTACAACAAAGGGCCATGTTCAGCAATGGACTCTTACAGGCTGAAAACAAAGAAAGTATTTTAATAAAAAAAATTCAGCTCAATTGGTTGAGGATAACTGCTTTAAAATTCTGCTGTAAAATTTGACCCTAACAATCATATAAAACATTGCAAGTTAAGTTTTTTAAAAAATGAAAATATTAAACGACAATAAAGTATGAAGGAATTCATTTAAAACACACAAATATTACAAAAGGATTTATTTATCAATAAGAGTCCCCCTAGGTCTTTTATCAGTGCTGTTATTTGCCGGGGTCTCAGCTTGTCTCTTATTCATTCCTTTCCTTTCTAGCTGTTTCTCGATTATTCGAGCATTGTTTGCATAGCTATCTGCCACTTCTCTTGCTTCTATCTCATCCTCTTCTTCATCTATTGTAGAGACCGTCACAGAGCTGAATTTACCCATATTCTTTGTGTGCTTTGTTACCATGATCTTTTTAGGCTGTGCGAGGGCCACTTGTTTATAAATATCTGTCATAGTACCTTCACCAGCTGACTGCACAAGTGCTTCATTCATGATGAATACAATATTACTGTCTTGTTTATGTTTGTAATAAATCGGTATTGCACACTTTTTACACTTTAATCTATATTGCCTTTCTATACCCTTTTCTCTCTTGAGGTAAATTGTTTCATCTGGATCTGCTGTTATTTTATGAGCGTGCTTCGATCCGTCTATAACTCTGGCTTCGTCTGTTGGTCGCAAAGGTAATCGATCTATTGTACAGTCCAAAATAAGAGACATTTGACCACAAAGGCAGTAATAAATGTGTAAAGGTTTTGTTTCGTTGTATTCTTCTTGATCTTTTGTGTCTGAGCAGACAATACTTCGTGATACAACTTTTGGCATTTTAGTGACCTTTATAATTTAATTGAGTTACTGACAACACTATTGGAAACTTCTTTAGTTTTACTCAAATGAGGATAATATCACAAAATTACAAAATAAATGCTGGTTATAATTTATTTCAATGACTTATTTTGGGCATCGTGTCATTGTCAAATGTTAATGTCAACTGTCAAAACACTTTTTTATTAAGATTTTTTGGCTTGAATACTTGTCTTTTAAGCTATGTCTTCATTTTATTCGAGATCTTCGTTTTTATAAATTTTTCTTCACAATATGCTGATGCATCACATTGTAAAGTTTATTGATTTTGACGACAGCTCAACTCAGTGGATAGTCGATCAATCCGTACCGACCGTCATCCAAGTTTGTAAGTCACCTGATTTGTCGAAATAACTTGAGATTTATATCAACATCAAAGCACTATCAAATATTGTTTCGTCCATGTCTCTAATACTTCATATGAGCAGAAACTTAATACACAAAATCGCATCACTTTTACGTATCAAAATGAACTTCAAACTATTATTTAAATGATAAAATAGGAGCAATAATCCATCAGCCGTCATTTCTTCGAGGCTTTCCTACAATACAAATCTAAGTGATAAATAGTGATTAAAGCTTATGTTTCACTTTTCACTATGATATAATATAATTAATCATCTCGAGCGATGGACCGAGTGATATTTTCATATTATATTTTGCCTCCAGGACCCCCGCACGCCCTTCTGCGCCGCCGCTAAGTCCTTAGATTGTGTTGAATTTTGATGAATTTACTTTTAGTCATCCGATGATAACCAATTTTCTTCATCCAATTCAGTAAAAAGTCTAAATTCACCATATTCCTCTCGAAAGTTTATATGCTTTTATATCCAGTATTGACGCTTTCTGTTAGGCTATCTAGCAAAACAATATCCATTTTGTTTGAAAGACAATTTTATTTGTGAACGAAGCGTGCGGTATGATCCAATGACGAACGCACACGCACTGGTTAAAATATATATCTCACAGTGTGAAGGGCAATCGCGGGATATAATTTATACCTCGGGATATAATATATTGTTACGCGATGACGCCTAGACAGGGGGCGTGGCCAATGATTGCGTCGCCGAGGTGGTGGGGTTTTGCGCCCAGAAAGCCGGTCGCGGTAGCAGGTTGCTGGGTCACTTTGGCTCGAATGGTCGGAGAGAGCAGTTGTACTAGGAATTAGATATTACCTTAAATCATTAATTGCTGATTAATATTGTAAAAGTGTTATAAAAGATTTATATTACAAGTTTTGTTTTGAGTGCATTTTTATTAAGAATTTTATCTCTAATCAGTAATATCAGAAGTGGGATAGTGCTTCGTTGCCTACCCGCTTTCGGAACACCTGACTAACATTAAAATTAAAAAGATTAGTATTGTTATTAGATTTTAACGATTTCGTAGTTTTCTTTTGTTTAGTTTTTGGTTTACAAATTTCAAAATATCCGAGCAACGATCACGCTCTCGTAAACGCAAGCGTGATTCGAATAAGGATGTGCTGGATGCTATCCTTGTTAGATTGAATACGCTCGAGGAACGTTTTACTTCGCCGCCACCGCCGTCCGAGCCACTTTTACAGGCTGCATCAACATCTTCGGGGTCGGCACCGCGTTCGGTGCTGCCCGCGCTCACCAGCGCGCTAGCAGCCACCGACGACGTACATGACGGCGATTCGACGGCAGGCCGCGCACCAGTTTTATCACAGGAAAGCATTGCCACAGGCGGGGACGCAACTGGCAGAATCGTGGAGGCAATCACTTCGCTAGTTAAAGTAAGGTCTAATAATTATTATATTTCTAACTTTTACCCTTATCTTCACAATATCGACGTTTGGTGGAAAACGGTCGATAGGGATAAAGAAACTAACGGATGGGACGATAACGAATGTCTGTCGCAAATCAGTATTTTTTTAAAAGGAGAAGTACGTGTGTGGTTTAACGAGTGGTCTAGCACCGATCGTTCGTGGACGAACTTCAAACGAGAATTTAAAATGTTGTGCCCGCGAACCGTCGATATTGCGTCTATTCTCTACGAAGTGATCACCAAATATTCTAAAAGCTACGCCACTTACGCCGAATACGCTAGACGTTCATTGTTAAGGTTGAGTCTAGATAAGGGACTATCTGACGAACTATTTGTTGCTATAGTATTCACAGCTGACTGACGGTTGGACAGGCATCACAGATCCTCATATTAAAGCTGCAGCTACTAATGCAAAACTACAACCCTACGATTTAGTGCAATCTTTGTCGATGTACATAAAACCAAAAAATGATTTTCCGTCTACCTGCGAGATATCTCGTGGATCGTGCCCTAGTTCTGGATCAACCATTACCCGACGGAATGAAAATAAAAAGGGAGAGTTAGTGTCACTTTTGTGGAAGATGTGGGCATAAACATATAGACTGTATGAGTGCTAAAGGAACGTGACTAGGTAATAGTTTGGGGTCGTCACTGTCTAACACGTAGTCCACACATTCTGTAACATGCTCATTTTGCAAAAAGAATGGTCGACAAAACTTAATCCGCACAATGTAAATTTTTGTAGTAAATTAGACGGTAACGTTTCGAGATTGTCAATCGATGTTACAAGCGCGGTAATTGAAGGCATACCGATTGATTTATTAGTAGACAGCAGTTCCTGCATATCACTCGTATCGAGTTCTTTGTTAAAACACTTTCAGGTTAAACAAAAATAAACTTATCGCGCCTTGCGTGGTATAGGAAGTCAGCTTGTTGAGTGTACCTCGTTTGTGACATTAATTGTGGAGCTACCTCGCATATCTATCGAAGCAGATTTTTATGTGGTACCCCACAATCGCATCAGTATTCCGGTCATTATAGCACCGATATTTTGAATCGTGAAGGCATCACATATATCCGACGGAATGGTATTCAAATTCTAACGCGTACTGCTATACCTATACCGGTAAACCATGCTTTCGGTATTAATAACGTAAACACACCTCTTACAGGTGAAGAGAAAGAACGACTTTTGTTGGTTATAAATAATTTTTAAGGGTTCTTTATAACTGGCACGGCTTCGTCGACAGTCACGATAGGTAATATGAAAGTAGAAGTTTCCAACAATGAACCAGTGTGCTTAGGCCGAACAAATTATCGTATGATGAGAAGCTTCGCGTTCGAAGTATAGTTAAAGACTTAATGGCTAAAGGCATTATACGTGAATCCGAATCACCATACGCAAGCCCCGTATTCTTGGTCAAAAACAAAGACGGCACAGATTGAATGTGCGTAGATTATAGGGTCTTGAATTCACGTACTGTAAAGGATAAGCTTCCTTTGCCACTCATAGAGAATGACATAGATAGGTTAGGATCAAGTATTTTCTTTACGAGTTTAGATATGGCGACTGGCTTTCATCAGGTACCTATGGAAGCAGGGTCAATCGCCAAAACCACTTTCGTGATCCCAGAGGGTCACTTCGAATACGTTAAGATGCCTTATGGCCTTTCTAATGCTCCAGTATTATATCAAAAGATCATTTCAAAAACGCTCAAATCTTTCATCGATTGAGGAACGGTCCTTGTGTACATAGATGACGTTCTTTTGCTATCCGACACTGTACCTGAAGGATTAGGCCTTCTACGACGAGTCCTAGAAACCCTTACTTCGTTAGGTTTCTCTATCAATCTCAAGAAATGAACCTTTCTTAGCAGTGAAATAGAGTATCTTGGGAGGGTTATCAGTAATGGTCAGATTAGGCCGAGCATGCGTAAGGTACAGGCTCTGATCAATTCCCCAAAGCCTTGAAGCGTCAAACAAATTCGACAGTTCCTTGGCCTTGCGGGCTATTTCAAAAGATATATTCCAAATTATGCCCAGCGAACAGCTTGTATCGCGCATTTAACTAAGAAGTACATGCCGTTTGAGTGGGGAGTTAAACAAGATCAGCTGTTTAACAAGCAAACCCGTCCTTACCATTTGACCCTCTGTTACCTACGAAGGTACATACAGATGCAAGCGCTGTTGGTTATGGTGCAGTCTTAATACAGATTTATGAGGGTGGGCTTAGGCGAGCTGTAGCGTATAAATCAACGCAAGGCGCGGAATCCAAGTATCATTCTTATGAATTGGAAACTCTAGCCATAGTTAAAGCTCTCCAAAATTTTAGAAAATATCTGTTAGGTGTATCTTTCAAAATTGTTACGTATTGTAACGCTTTAAAGCTAACCGAGCACGGATCGAGAACGGATGTTTGATAGCACCGCTTTTCAAGATATGGCAAACTCATTTGGTAGCGACATTCATTGCATTACGCCAAATATGCACCATGAGAATGCACAGGCTGAGCGTTATTGCCGAACTCCACTAAACTTTCTTCGTATTGAAGTCAGCCATAGAGGTCAAAGTCGGCTGATGTACTGTGGAAGACCCAACTTATTTTAAATAGTACAAAACACACTACGACTAATATGTCTCCCCTTCAATTGCTTATTGGAAGCGACTCTTCCACCCCTGTTATACGTGCTCTGGTCAGAGACGTTGCGGTAGATATTGCTACTCCAAAGGGCCAAGCGCTTATGACGCTGCGGAGACGAGTGTCGTCACTATTGTCAATTAACTAGCAAAAATAAGACGATCACGTGAATAAAGATCGTAGATTACCTTCACGAGTTTGCAGTAAACGACAAGGAATTTGTGATTAAGGCTTCACAGTCTGCGGGAAAATTAGATTCCTGTATGCGGGGACCTTACAAGGTATTGGAATGACTTCCGCATCATCGGTACAAATTGGAGCTGTTGGCTGGCTCATGCGAAAAGCGTACTGAAGCTGCAGCTGAAAACTTGGTGCCGTGGGCAGGAGTGGACTACCGAGACTTGTGCTGAGTTTTTTTGATTGTAAGTCACCGATGTTATTATGATTTGTCATGTAGGAGTTTTACTTATGTTTTGCTGTATGCATAAGCTGGTGTGTTTATACATATTCACGTTGACATTGAGATGTCTTCTCTATCACGGCAGATGGACTACTCATTTGGAGTTCTCATGTTCACGTTGGTATCGAGTGTAATTCTCTACCACGGCAGATGGAGGGTTCTGAAAGAATCTCTTCCATACTCACGCTGACATTTAGATGTTTTCTCTGTCACGGCAGTTAAAACCCCGACTTTAGAAGTTATATTATGGAAATTATTTTAGTCTAGTTTCTTCGAAGTCTACTTTCACTTTTTATTAAAGGTCTAGTTTTGTATATTAAATGTGTGTGCATGTAAACTATTGGTGAAAAGTGGAAGCGATGAAACAAGTGCTATGATGGTGTTCTGATTCTCAAATTAATTTTGGTTCTCTTTTTCGAGTGAAAGCCTTGTAGCCGATGCAACAATAAAAAAATCGTAATCAAAGAGAAATGCTGTCAAGTGTCAACTTCACGTCGATTGTCTTTTATTCTACCGATTTGTGTTTCACTGCACATTGCTGCACATGTTCATCGATTTCCTTGGATTATATAGAAAGTAAAACTAATTAGTCAATAAAATGGGTGCCATAGCAAGCAGATATCGTGTTTCTAACTCGGGGATAACTAGCGCCGACTTACAAAATATGGAAAATCAAAATAAACGTGATAACCCTGGAACTTTAGATGAATTGCACAAAAAAACCAAAGGTAAAGCTTCCGATACCAAGAAATAGGAACTAGCATCATTAGAAAACACAAATAGAATGTATAAATTTGAATTAAATTACTTATTCAGTCAGAAATCAATGTTGGAACTTTGGTAAAGCAATGGAAAAAGTTTGGTTACCTTATGATGTAACATAACATCAAGTCAACTCCTAAACATAGAGGTCTCCCACATAGATTGCCACTAATTGAGGTCCTGAACCTCGTGCATTAATCAACTACCTGCATGTTAATAAAAATGCCATTTTCAACTTGAATAATAATAGTATTCACAAATTCACTTATATTTGTTTAATGATAAGATAACATTACAAACACTAGTTGGTTGTTCATTTTAAAGTAAATTCAACTTCTCTACACTCATCATACATTTATCATTCATCATCATTTTATGTAATAAACAAGGATAGTAGAGAAATAACATTATCAGATTTTAAAAAGATTAGTTTATTGCACCCACATAAAACCAGCACAATTAATTAGTTTGGAATATGGTATGATACAATTTATGCACAAAAATGTTCACATTGTGTTTATTTCAGATTGATAATAGTTTAGCCTTACAGTATAAGTTTATATCACAATATTCCAAAGTGCCAAAATGTTTGAAATTATCAGAGGTTTTTATCACAATTCTATGTGGTAGAGCCGTACTGCAGCTATATTATGGTTGTAATACAAATGGGTCGGCTCAACTGGGGAAGGACCACTCAAGAATACCAGCTAAAATAGTGGTTTAATACAGCTGTGTTTCATATGGTGAGTGTAGAAAACTGGAAACCCTTATTACTAGATATGAGGTATTCCATCTAAGTCCTCAGGGGTGACATTGCATCAGTAGATTGATTCTTAACTGAAGATAGATGTAGATTGTAGATTTATATGTTCCACAGACTTACAATTAAGTGGGCCATGTTTCATCCTAATTCTATAAAAAAAAACTATCAACCACAAACAAACACTCATACATAATCATTTGGATATTAAATGTAAATGATGTACAGACATGCAAATATCATTGTCAGTCAAGTAATGCTTAATTTAATAACTCACCATTCTAAGAATATGGTTTTTGAATGTTTATAAATCTATTATTAATAACTTCAGTTTAGTTTCGCCAAAAGATTAAGTTAGGGAATGTAGAGTACATTCCGCTCTATTAGCCCATGCTTATAATGTAAAATTTTAAATTATAAGTGTGTTAATACATTGATAATTTTCAGTCTATCAAAGTGTACTGATGAATATATATAGGCTTTCCCATAGATTACATCATTATAGAGATATATTTGCCATAGTTACCACTATTGGCAGGTGGCAACCTCATTTCTGTATTATTTTTAGCTGTTATCAGGAAAATGCTGCTGCGCATCTCATACATACATACATAAACACTCACTCCTGTCACCCAGAGTGGTAGGCAGAGACTACAGACTTCCATTTGGCACGACCCTGACATACCTCTCTCGCCTCCTCTACATCCTTATACCTACGCATACATGCTCATCAGTTAAGGGTACTCCTAATTTGGCATCTTTTCAATATATCACCAATTTGATTTCTTTTTAGCAAACTTTCGCCTAGGACGACCCTGCTCATCTCTTTTCATAATAAGTGTATATTTTATTTATATTTATTATAATGCATTAGCAATATATTAAAGGTGGGCCAAATTAAGAGTACCCTTAACTGACAAGCATGTATAAATAGATATTATATAAATGTGAAGGAGAAGAGACAGATGTGTTAGGATCCTGTCGAATGGATGCCCATATAGTTTCTACCTGTATTTTGAGTCAGAGAGAATTTGTTTATTATAATGTATATACAAAGGCACTTACATTTTTATAATAACTTCTATATTATTTTTTTCAGAGGTAATGCCAGTAAACTTTGAGGGTGGTAAACTTATGGTCAACAAGGGAATTTCAAATCATTTTCAGGTAAATTATTCAAATTGGATTGAAGGATCCTAAAAGATAATTGCAATTCGTTTTAAGGCAAAATAGATAATTAAAACAAGTCAATAAACACACTAAAATCTGCAAAAACTGTTATATATTTGTAATCTACTAAGAAAAAGAGACTATGTAATAGAATGTGATGCTTGGTTTACTATTATAGTTAAACATAATTGCATTTATTAGGTAAAAGTTGTAGGTAAATGTAACTGGTTTGTCCACATATTCATGAAGAACAGCTCTGTTATGGATTCATACTGTTACTCTATTGTACCTATATGTTAAAGGCATGTCTGATTACAAGAAGAGATAAGCCAGTGGCCGGATCACTACTTTATTAATCAGCTCTTACCATATTATCCATTAAGTTGAAAGAGGGCAATGGATTCTCATCCATCACCATTACACAGCAAAATGTATTTACTTGAAATGTACACTATACCTTTTCAACTTTTGTTCATCATCATTATCATTACAGCCCTTCACACGTCCACTGCTAAACATAATCCTCATCCCTAGAAATACCACAAAGAACAGTCCTGGGCCACCTGCATCCATTGACTTCTCTTTTTTTAGCACAACAGTCCTTAACAAAAACTATATATATATATACTTGACATTGCCTAAAAAAGGCAGAGTGCCCAAATATTTCATATTTATCTTACATTATTAGACTCTTAAATCTAAGATTATTACTAGCTATGCTATACATAATGATTGCAAATCATGCATACATTATTTGCCGTGTCATGGCTACATAACAAAAGTTATTAGCACCCTCTCACGTCTCGTGTATGTCATAAGACCAGAAGCAGTATAACCCTCTCGCACCCATACCGGAAGTATCTAGACTGGCGATGGGAAGCAGCATCAAGGGTGCGAGACATCTGTAACCATGATCACAAATCCGCTTGCCACGCATAGCAATCACTGTGAGTACTCTCTACCACGGGAGAAGCACACGTAAGATGCACCTGGTAAAATGTAAATTACTCAATATCTTACCAGGTTGCCACTCTATCTAGTTAAAAACCAAAAATTATCTAGTTGAAAACCCATCTACCTCACCTACGAAGTTCCTTTTGCTTTCTTCTCTGGACAAAAGAACTGCATTTTGAAATTGTAGTAGATTATAAAACATGTTGATTTTTGACAAACACTGTTTTAATTTCTTATGTCAAAAGTAAAAGTTATCATTTCTTTTATATTCTTGTTTCAGATGTCCCACACCCTTACCATGAGTTCTGCACAAAATGGTTACAAGATAGGAGCAACATATATCGGTACCAAACAAATCTCACCAACTGAGGCTTTCCCTGTGGTTTTAGGGGATTTGGATCCTGCAGGAAATGTTAACTTCAACTTGATCCATCAATTAACCAATGAAATTAGAATCAAAGCAGCAGCACAGGTATGTCTAATTATGTTCCATCTATATATGTCCCGCTGGGCATTGGTCTTTTTTCTATTCTGGCAGTGTTCCCAACAATGTTCATTTCAGACATTTAAGTGATAAAGCATTGGCTAAACATGTCTTGGTTGGTCATGGTTAAACAAAAAACCAGTCACGAGTTTGGGTGTTCGAAAATGAGTTAAAGCCATCAAAAATTGTTCGTTCACGGAGTGTTGCAAAAAAAATGGTGGCTACGTTTGTCTCCAAAACCGGCCATGTTACGACTATTCCTCTTGAGGGACAAAGAACGGTTAATACAGAATGGTATGCTAGCATTTGTTTGCCACAGGTCGTTTCTCAGCTCTGTAAAGAGAACTGCAACCGCCGCATCATCCTCCATCACGATAATTCGAGTTCTCACACCGCACACAGAACAAAAGAGTTTTTAGAGCAAGAAACATAGAATTATTAGAACATCCGCCGTACAGCCCCGAACTAAGCCCTAATGATTTCTATACTTTCCCTAAAATAAAGAATAAATTGCGTGGACAGAGATTTTCATCACCTGAAGAAGCTGTGGACGCCTACAAAACGGCCATTTTGGAAACCCCAACTTCCGAATGGAATGGTTACTTCAATGATTGGTTCCATCGTATGGAAAAATGTGTCAAATTTCGCGGAAAATACTTCGAAAAGCAATAAATACATTTTTAAATAGTAATATGTCACTTCCTTGATTCCCGAAATTTTCAGTGCCGCCCTCGTAGTACAGAGCAATGATGAAGGTTGTACGAGGCTGGGGGCGGGCCGACCGTGTGCTGGCGCACTTCACTGACTCTGATAGACAATAGACAACAAACGCACGTACGTTTGGCGCGAGCGTTTTTTATAGTACTTATTTAACTAATTTTAAGTGCAGTTTTCGTAAATTTAAAATCTATAACAGTGAATTACTGTTGTAGTTATGTATATCTATGTGTGTTATTAAGTAAAATTGAATTCAAATGACGGCCATGCTTATTTTTCTCTCTTTTTTTTGTTGATAAAATTGTTATTCCAAATGCGAATACACTACATAATTAAATTTAATAATCGAAAACTGAAAACATCTATCAAAAGAGAGTTTTTTCTTGTAGTAATAAAAAATGATCTTGTTCGGTAAATGTTTTAAACTTAAACATATTGTTTATACTTTATACGAAATGATAATGAGTATTATAATATCCAAAATTATTTTATTTCCTTTTTCGTATCAACTAGCATACATACTGACTCATAAACACCTATGTGAGCGGCGGCAACATTTAAAATGTATAAGCTCTATCTTTCTTTCTTGTTGGTTGGTTTGAGTGAGTGCTTAAAGCTAGGCTTAAAACTACTTAAGGAATAAGAAAGATATGACTTTGCTCAACAATTGTCAAATAACAGATTCATTAAATACTTTTAAATACTAAAAATCTTTGTTTATTTACAAATGTAGGTACACATAATCAACGGAGAGCACACATCATGATGAAGAGTTATGAAGATATATTTTTTTTTCTTTATAACAGGTTCAAGAATGTAAACTAACGGCTACACAAGGCACAATGGAGTACAAGGGTTCTGATTATACAGTGGCTGTTGCAGTTGGCAAGCCTGACTTTAGTGAAAAGTCCGCTATTCTTGTTGGTCATTACTTACAGGTAATTGTAGCATTCCATGCTACTATTTATATGCTTTGTTCTGTTGTTACCAAACTAAGTTATCAGAAAACTCCAAAAATTATTTTTGATGTTTATAAAAACCACCCGTTATGAGTGAGTTATTATGCCTGATTATAAAAGAAAAAAAAAATAGCAAAAGAAGTCAAAAAATAATGTATTTAAAATAATAACTAACTATTGACCCATCTTTGGAATATTAATTTAAAAAAAAATCAAACACTATGAAAAATTTTGGTTTTCTCCTTAAAATTACCTAACATTTTGTGCACTATGATTGATGATCAATGATCCTACATTCATGTGTAGAGTCTGTCTTTTAGACGGCAATTTAGCAAGTATTTTTTACTTAAGTAAAATTTTGTAGTCATAGTACGGTATAATTTTGTAAATTACATTTTTCATTTATATTTTTAATAGTATAATTATAAGAATTTATGTTTTTAAACATACAATTTTGACATAAAATTGAAATGTGTCTTTGAGTCCGGGAGGTAGCGTTGCAATTTCTCTAGGAATTTTATACCGAATGAATTTTATTTCAAACAGTTGTTTATTAGTCTGAAATCAGTTAAGGGGATATAGTAAGTAAGCTCAAATTCTAATTTCGCCCCCACTTCCCTGCGCGTCGTATGCTATGTACCGACATGTTTGTAATCACTAATACTGTAAGTAGATAGGTCGTTAGATACTTATTCATTAGCTTTATCGTATTTATGTCTGTTTCTTAACGCCAACCCAGTCGCTTCTTATTTTTATCACGGTTATTTCCCATTTTAATTTTACGTCGTCCTGTTGCGTTGTGTTTGCCGTTTAGTGGTGGTTAAGAATATCCACTACCCCATATCTTCCCGTGGGTGTCGTAAAAGGCGACAGAGGGAGACAGGCAGGAGATGGGCAGCAGCATCTTCCTGATAACAGCAACTGTACAACAAAAAAAACTGTGGTTGCCAACCCGCTCGCCAAGCGTGGCAACTATGGCAATATACCCCCCATGAACAATTACACAAATAGACGGACACCAGTCCCCGGCGGCCCCGCTATTCCTGGCTACGGTGGCGACCATGGTAACGGCGGGGCATGCGGCGTTCGGTTGCCACCTACGACGACTCGACCTGGCAGTATTTAACGCACGCACCCTGAGGACTGACGAGAAGATCCTGGAACTGGAAGAAGGGATAGACAAGTTGCATCGGGATATTATAGGATTATCTGAGGTCCGTAAAGAGGGAGGGGGAGTACGCGATAATCTTCGAATCCGGCAACTTGTTCTATCACCAGGAGGGCGACCATCTGTCCCAAGGAGGTGTCGGATTTATCGTCCACAAGTCTCTCGTCAACAACGTTGTAAAGATTGGGAGTGTGTCGACGAGGGTCGCGTACCTGATACTCAGAATCACCAAACGGTATTCGCTAAAGGTCATACAGGTTTACGCACCAACCTCGGCACATCCCGATGAGGAGGTGGAGGAAATGTATGAAGATATTTCCAAAGCCATGAATTCCTCCAAAACCCACTACACGGTGTTGATGGGAGACTTCAACGCAAAACTAGGCACAAGAGAAAAAGGTGAGCTGCAGTTAGGGAAATTGGAGTAGGGCAACGGAACCGAAGGGGCCAGCAGCTGGCCGACTTTATGGAGAAAGAGGGACTCTTTATGATGAACCTCTTTCTTCCAGAAGCGGCCCCACAGGAAGTGGACCTGGTCGAGCCCCGACGGTTCGACAAAAAATGAGATTGACTTCATTATGACGACCAGACGCCAACTGTTCAGTGATGTCTCAGTGATCGCAAGGGTGAAAACTGGCAGCGATCACCGAATGGTTAGAGGCACACTGAACCTAAACGTTAAGTTGGAGAGATCTCGTCTAATGAAGTCAACGCTCCGTCCACCACGTGCTCTAATCCAGAATCCCGAAAACTTTCAGCTCGAGTTACGTAACCGCTTTCAGTGCCTACAAGATTGCAATGCATTGGACGATATGAATGACAAGCTCGTGGAAACTGTCCATGCGGTCGGAGCTAAGTTCTGCAAGACCCGCCGCAGAAGAACACAAAAACTCTCCGATCACACTCTTAATCTCATGGCTGTTAGACGGGAGATGAGGCTGCAATCATTAACAGATTTGACAGCATACAGGCAACTGAACAGACAGAACTCCAAATGCATGCGGCGAGACTTACGCAACTTTAATACTGCTCGTATTAAAGAAGCGATCGAGCGGAACCAGGGCTCCAAAGTCTTTGCCAGAGATCTGTCTGCCAGTAAGAGCCAACTGTCAAAGCTGAAGACTGAGTGTGGCAGCATCGTTTCCGGGACACCTGAGATTTTGAGTGAGATTGAGAGGTTCTATGGGCAGCTGTACACATCATCGCTGGAGCCACACGCAAGTGTGAGTAACACAAGAGCAAGTCTTATCCGACACTATTCCGATGATATCCCGGACGTCAGTCTAAGCGAGATTAGAATGGCTCTCCAGCAGCTTAAAAACGGCAGGGCCCCAGGCGAGGATGGAATTACAGCGGAGCTACTGAAAGCGGGTGGAACACCAGTACTTGAAGTCCTTCAGAAGCTCTTCAATTCCATCCTCCATGGTGGCACTACTCCAGAGGCGTGGAGCAGAAGTGCGATGGTCTTATTCTTTAAGAAAGGCGACAACGCTCTCTTGAAGAACTACAGACCGATTTCATTTCTGAGCCGCGACTACGTGCTGTTTTTGAGAGTCATTACGAATCGTCTCGCACGCAGACTCGACGACTTCCAGCCTCCCGAACAAGCCGGTTTCCGAAAAGGCTTCAGTACCATAGACCACATACATACCCTTCGGCAAATTGTACAGAAGTCCGAAGAGTACAATCTGCCACTTTGCCTGGCGTATGTGGACTATGAGAAAGCCTTTGATTCCGTCGAAATTTGGGCGGTGCTACAGTCTCTTCAGCGGTGCCTAGTTGACTGTCGGTATATCGAAGTGCTGAAGTGTTTGTACAGTAGGGCTACGATGGCTATCCGAGTACAGAACCAGAGTACGAAACCTATCCAACTGCAGAGAGGTGTAAGACAGGGTAATGTTATATCCCCGAAACTCTTCACCGCTGCGTTGGAAGACGTTTTCAAGCTACTGGACTGGAAAGGATACGGTATTAACATCAATGGCGAGTACATCACTCACCTTCGATTTGCCGACGATATAGTCCTTATGGCAGAATCGCTGGAGGACCTTAGCACTATGCTCAATGACCTCAATGGTGTCTCCCAACGGATAGGTCTTAAGATGAACATGGACAAAACAAAGATCATGTTTAATGTCCATGTCACACCTATGCCGGTAGTTGTTGGGAGCACTATGCTCGAAGTTGTTGACGAGTACGTTTACCTGGGACAAATAGTCCGACTAGGTAAGTCCAACTTCGACCGAGAGGTCAATCGACGGATTCAACTCGGCTGGGCAGCGTTCGGGAAATTACGACATATCTTCTCGTCAGGTATACCTCAATCTCTAAAAACTAGATTGTACAACCAGTGCGTGTTGCCAGTGATGACTTACGGATCTGAGACGTGGTCCTTCACTGCTGGCCGTATGAGGACGCTCAAGGTCGCTCAGCGAGCTATGGAGAGGGCTATGCTCGGAGTTTCTCTGCGTGATAGACTCAGAAATGAGGATATCCGCAGTAAAACTAGAGTGACCGACATAGCCCAACGGATTAGTAAGCTGAAGTGACAATGGGCCGGCCATATAGATCGAAGAACCGATAACCGATGGGGAAGAAAGGTTCTCGAGTGTCAGCCTCGTACCGGTAGGCGTAGTGTTGGGCGACCCCCCAGTAGATGGAGTGACGGCCTGGTAAGATATGCAGGAAGTCGGTGGATGCAGGTGGCTCAGGACCGTGCTTTGTGGCATTACTTGGGGGAGGCCTATGCTCAGCAGTGGACTTGTGAAGGGCTGTAATGATTATGATGATGATGACTTGCGTAATGTGTATTCTGAGCGTAAGCGACAACTTCTCCCTTCAAAAGCCTAAACGATACTAACGGGGCGACAGAAATCAAGCTTCAAGACGCCGATAGTTAAGGTAATTACTTTTTACAGTGAAAATAATGGTATTTAAAAAAAGTTAATAACATAAGCACTGCTTTATAGTTAGTTCAGTTAGTATGCAAGGTTTCATGATCTTATTTAAAGTATTTTATGAATAACAGCGGTTTATTGCTCAGTTTGGAGGTAACTTTGGATTTTTTTTTCTATCGAGAAAATTTTACGAAATCGTGTTTTCGTCTAACATAGTCCTTAACATTAATCCTCAACTTTACCATATATTTATTTCAAAATTAATTTCGGCATAACGGAGGATCTTGCTAAGCCATTTGAGGTTATATTTCCCCTTAAGTGAGCGTCAGTTGTCGCACCAGCGGTGGAGCTAAAGGAGACAGCATGAAAAAGTCATTGGAAAGAAATCAGCTCTGATGATTTTTATATCGAGCAAAAATGTATTATATTATTGTTTCAATCAATTTTTTTTAAAAGTCGTTAGCTGTATTGACGAGGGGGGGCGGGGGTTATATGTCAGTCACGTTCATGAACTCCATTGAAAATTTGACAAACAAATTTATTTTATACCTTATGAAATTTATACATCAAAATTTTTATACTTTTAAAATAATAAAAAAAATCGTCAGCTGTATTTTTGACGGGGGTAATACTATCAGCCAGTGTTTGCGCTCGATTGTTACAAGCGGTAGCTTGCGTACGCGCGTCTCGAGCCGGGAACCGGTTAGCGTTGAGGGGCAGAGGGGCGCTTGCTATGGGCATGCGGCGGCCAGCGAGCGAGTCGCCAGTCAGCAGCGAAGCCGGACGGCGGTCGGCGGAAGCCTTGAGCGGTGGGACCGCGCAAGTTGAACGCCGGCGTTCCCGGGTCGAGCTAGAGGTCGCGAGAATGATATAATTGTGCGTCGAAAGGACGGCCTACTTATGTTGTCTATATTACGTAACTTGATAACTAGGCTTATTTCTTTAGTTTGTTTGCGCGAAGCCCGGGTCGATTATGCGTTGAGGTATGTTTTGTGACACATACAGTTGTGCGCGGCAGGTGTTGATTCTAATGCCTAAGACTTGCGTTACGTGTGCGCGCCATTTTGACTTTACTATTGAATATTAGAATATAACCTAGACCGCCTCGAATTTAGTGACTGTTTTGAACGTGTTACGTGACGGAGGCCTACTTGGAATTTGTAGTGATTAAAGGAACTTTTATGTCGTTAATTGCATCGACGCGTTAGTAGTTTTGTGCTACGTGAGCCTGGGACATTGAACTTTGACCAACCGTCCTTGAGTTGTGCCGCGTGTCTCTGTTTAACGTTGATTAACTTGTTTTGGTTGAACTTGAAGTTAATTAATTGTACAATAAAGTGATAAACTAATATAGTGAAAGTAGGAGCGGAAGTTTTCCATTGTTGAACGCTCCTTGGATGGATCCCACATTGGAGGAAGGCAAGCCTTGGGATCTGCTGTCTAGGATCAGCGGGGATGTCAGGTTACACATTGAACACTTTACTGAACACAACTTACATACACCTCACTTTCACCTGACTATTCCTGTGGTAACCCCACTTCTGGAAGCAAGTAAATTTTGTGTTGCGTACCTAACCTTCCTAATTTATTTATCCATAGGCCATTTTGGGCCCGATCTCCTGTTACCCGTCGAGTTGGACTCCTGATGGGCCCGAGTTCAACGACCTTTGTCAGGGTAACCCTAGGCCGTAACAGTCGGTGTATAAACATTTTGCGCGCTCAATGCATTTGAGCTTTGTATAGTTAGTAGTCTTTGGAAAATAAACTGACGAACTTTATTTTTTATTTTATTTAACAAGTACACTTACAATACACATATATGACAATCACGAAAACATACATATTTCTATACTCTCTGATATGTATATTAATAACAAGAGTACATAAACTTCACAGATTGAGTCGTGCAATTTTGGGTTATTTTGGAGTACAAATATCATCCAATCAATACAATGCAAATTAGAACTATTCAAATAAATAAGAAAAATCTAAAGATAAAAAAAAACAGGTTTGATTATTAAAAGGGAATATGCGATTCCTCTTCAGGAGTATGTGTATTTTTAATTTTAGTGTAAGATATATTATATATATTGAAGATGTAATTTATATCAGGAACTCGGCGATTTACACCCACAAACAATCAGCTGACAATGATTTTTCGTTATTTTAACATTCAAATTATCTTGCACTTTGAATTCAATAAGTATAATACCAATTTAATATAAATAACACCACATTATATTTAATAATTTTGTGTCGGTTTCAAATTATATTAATATGTACTGTAACATCCAGGAAATATTGCAACCTATTGATAGACCACCGCAAATATGTGTTTCAAACGTATACCTATATACCTCCCGGAATAATTTATATACAAGTGTGGTAATTACTGTACTTACATAATATGACAATGCCAATGTCTATAATTTGCTGATATAAAAAAAAGTTTATGATGTGATGAACATTTCGGTATTGTTATATAATTAAAAAGATGATAAACATTATTGAAATTCCAGTCTGTGACAAAACGGTTGGCATTGGGTGCGGAACTGGTGTACCAGTCTGGTGCGAGGGTGATGGGCGGCGAGGTAGCCATAGCATCCGGTGCTGCGAGATACACAATGGATGGTGAGATTTAATTATAAATATCATATTATGTATAGAACATGTAACAAAAACCATGTTTCCCATTAAGTTTGTTATCAGAATCAGTATTCAATCATATAGAAATGACAATTTCAAAAAACTTGACCATGAAAAGTAGTTGTTATAATATATTTCTGAATGGGAGAAAGGTGAAAGGAGTGTCTTGCTTTAATTATTTAAAAAAGTATTATACATTATTAATAATGTCTTGCAGACCGAATTTCGGTCATGGCGGCCTGTCTCAACGGAGACCATGGCTACATAAGCGCAGGACAGGATTACAGTGTCCGAATATATGCGCACGCAGGTGCACTCGCTATTCCTTCACTCTTATAGTCTGAAGAGACTGTAATCCGACATGACCGAAGAGAGATCAGGCACAGGGCCAACGGGTTTGGGTGCTTTCCGAAGTACGAGGATTAAACACCATCAACTGTCTGACTCGAGGCTGCTACTGAGAATTTCTTTAGAGAAAAACCCAATTATTGATTTTGGACCGAACCCGGAATTCGAGCTCAGGACGTAGTCAGCTGTGGAGTTTACATCCGCTGGACCGAGGAGGCACTTGAATAGTATACAGTATACACATTCCATACATTAAGGTGACATTAAGCTGATAAATTAATAAAACTTTTTTGAGAGGGTTTTAAGACAGGAAGTGCCTGCTGTGTTGCTCTAATGTTTCATGGTGGGTTTTACGTTATACGTTATACATGTCCTATACCTGCATGTCTTAATCATGTTACTCTCTTCTAAAATATGCTGGTTTCCTCACGCTCTTTTAATTCACCACAACATTCCAGTGATACTGCCTGATAACTATTTATTTACATACTTAACAAAATTATAAAGTATTTTCATACCATATTTGATTTTAAGTGTTTCGGTTATGAGGTCAATGGATTACTTTTAGAACAGAGTACATTATAAGTTTCTATGCGTTATACTAGAAATTAAAAAAATTTGTCCGTTCGTCAAGCGTTCATCAAATTTATTACTCTTGGAGACTATAAAAAAAGTCAACAAATTCCCTTGAGCCTACACTGACCCAAATGTCAATCAATATATTTCTTTAAATTAAAAAGAAATATTTATAACACACTTAAGAATGTGTACATCCGCCGGGAAAGCCTCTGTTGGTGAGATTTGTTTGGTGCCAATTTATCTTGCCGAACCTATCTTGTAGCGATTTTATCCAGAACTCGTGGTAAGGGTGTGGGACATCTGAAACAAGGATATAAAAAAGAAAGAAATAAAAACTAACTTTTCGACGTAAGAAATTGAAACATTGTTTGCCAGTGTCATCATCATCAGAAAGACATATGCCATAGATTTACAATTTTATATTTGTTATTAAAAAGACGCTGTATTAAAATTAACCTGGATTTTTAAAATGCTTAGACATATTACTTCAGAATACGCTCATTAACAATATGTATGAAGCATTAGCTCAATTGTTAATAACTTTCTGCCTCCCGATATGGGGTGGAGCAACCAAAATAAAATTGTTGCAATTAGAAAGTGTTCAACGTGCCTAATACAATGTACTTTTTTTTTTAACTAAAAGCCTGTATTTAAAATCTGATGTACTAAGTATAATAAAAATATATATTTTATATAAAGGTTTTATTTTTGACCCAAATATTTTGAACAAAATAAAAAAGACATTGTACTTAACTCATTTTGCATTAAAACTGCATTTGCTAGATGTCAGTTCATTAACCAATCTCTCTATCTGTGTAATTTTGTTGACAAAAAGCTTAATATTTACTGTAGAAACACCAAGGACTGCAAGTTTTGATCATAAATTGGCTAAAGACCCTGTGTTACGAAGACACGGAAAAACTTATACATTTCAACACATAGGGTGAAAAAAAAATATTTTCACACACACACACACACATTTATTTTTGAATAATTTAAAACTTTTTTTTTGAGTATAATATGTAATCTCATGTCTTTAGAATGTTTTGGCTATGGCTATGGAAGAGTGGGAGTCGGACACAAGTGCCTTAGGTACTTCAAAGATGCTCCCTACCCTATGCAAATTGTAAAATATCAAATGAAATAAAAGATTATTATTATAATTGTCCTGATTATATTGATTAAAATCTCATAAAATCCTGGTTTGTTTCTCTCCGTTGCCTCTTACGACACCCACGGGACGATATAAGGTACTGGATATTCTTACGTGACCACTACAGGTGTATAGAAAGTATTGTGCAATAAATAAAGAACGTTTTTAACAGACTCCGAAGTGTCAGCAACTTTGGGTGCCGCTGGATTCCACATTTGTTACTTCAAACAGGCCAGTGAACAGTTGCAGGTGAGTTGCTTTGTAAATTCAAATGCTTTTATTATATAAGACTATGAGGTCCAGTAACTGAGATCAGAGGCTGCCAGTGTCTACGCACGAAGTATCACTAGGCCTTTCCTGTCGGGTCTCCTGCCATTGTCTCTAAATACAGCACAAGGCTTGAAATCCGAGGGAATATCATCTTATTTATAGTATTGTGTTGGCCCAACTGTAAGTAAGGTTTGTACTTAGTTATAAATAAAATCTGTTAAAAAAAAAAAAAAAATATATATATATTGTTATGTATATAAGATGCGACCGCTATTGAAATACATTCAGTGTGTCACCAGCCACAGCGCGTTTCACTCGTATCCCCCGCAACACAATATTTAACTGAGAGCTAAAACTCGTATTAAAAAAAATGTCGTACGGAAATTTCGGTATTTTGTCTGTTTTCGATCATAGTGTACAGTCTTGGAAAACTTACAAGAACAGACTTACACAGTGGTTCATAGCGAACGACATTGATATAGTTAATGATCCAGCGGGAATCAAGAGGCGAGCGATCTTGCTGAGCGCACTCACCGAGGGCTCATATAAGTTAGCGTCGGACTTGGCCCTTCCAAAAGAGCTACAAACAGTGCCCTAAGAAGACATTTTAGGATTACTAGACGCGCATTTCATCCCCAAGCAGGTTGGGTTTGGAGAGCGTCATAAGTTTTATACTGCTACCCAACTACATGGCGAAACACCGTCACAGTGGGCCGCAAGATTACGTGGACTTACCGCTAACTGTCAGTTTTCGAACGTGGAAGAGGCGCTACGTGATCGTTTTATTATAGGGATGCTGCCGGGAGTTGAAAAGGAACGCATATACGCACAAGATTTCACGACCTTGACCTTAGTGAATGCGGTTGATATGGCTGAAAGTATGCGCAATGCGCGCGACGCCGCGAGCAGCGCTGGGTCGCACGCCGCCGATAGCGTCGCCGCCGAGCAACAGCTTTTCAAAATGAAGAAGAGAGAAGGTGAAAAGGTGAAGTGTGCAGTGTGTGGATACTCAAATCATAAAACGGCTGACTGTCGCTATGCTGACTATACCTGTAAAAAGTGTAAAGTTAAAGGGCATTTACGTAGAATGTGCACAAAAGTGAATTATGTGTTGGCAGGCGATGTAGGCAAGGAGGACGACGGTGAGTTATTTAATATTTCGATCGCTTAAAGGTGAACCTATGGTAGAAACCGTATCTGTTAATGGGGTAAATTTAAGGTTCGAAATAGATAGTGGGTCAGCAGTAACGGTAATTTCTGAAAAAACATACAAAACTCATTTTAACGACGTGCCATTGTCAGCTACCGATAAAAGGTTAATGAGCTATACCGGTAGCGAGATAGCCTGCACGGGCGTCCCGACCGTGTCGGTGCGGTTCGGAGGCAGCACGCGCCCGCTGCGCCTGTTCGTAGTGCGGGGCGGGGGGCCGCCGTTATTAGGAAGAGATTTTATTTCTTTGTTTAGATTACGACTGACACCGGTTAATTACTATCAACAAATTCAAAATGAAATTGACTCATTACATTTACGGTATCCCGAAACTTTTTCAGGTAAACTAGGGTGTTTTAATAAATACAAAGTAACCCTTACCTTAAAAGACGATGCCCGTCCATGTTTTTTTTAAAGCCTGTCCTATGGCTTTCGCTTTGAGGGAAAAGGTCGACAAAGAAATCGATAAAATGGTGGAAATGGGAGTACTCCGTCCCGTAGAATATTCGGAATATGCGTCTCCCATCGTTCCATTTTAAAGCGAGATGGCACCGTGCGGATATGCGCCGATTATTCAGTTACCATTAATAAACAACTCGTCGTAGAACAATACCCCTTACCGACAATTAACGAGTTATTTTCAAAATTGTACGGTGGTAAACAATTCACAAAGTTAGATTTATCAATGGCTTACAACCAATTTTATTTGGACGAATCTCAAAAAATAACATGTATAAACACACACCGCGGCCTATACGTATACACGAGGCTCGTGTTCGGTTTGGCATCAGCTCCGGCGGTGTTCCAGCGCGCCATGGAGTGCGTGGTAGCGGGGCTGCCGGGGGTGCTGTGCCTGCTCGATGACGTGCTGATCACGGGCCGCGACGACCAAGAGCACATGGATCGGCTGAATGCGGTGCTGCAGCGGCTGCAGGATGCAGGCTTGACGTTGAACAAAGATAAGTGCGAATTTTTCAAGGACGAAATAAAATATTTGGGTTACGTCATTACTAAGAACGGACTAAAAAAATCGCCAGAAAAGGTTAAGGCAATCATAGAGGCACCAGTGCCTACGAACGTTTCACAGCTGCAATCCTTCTTAGGATTAGTAAACTACTACAGAAGTTTCGTCCCGGGCGCCTCAACAATTTTATCTCCCTTGTACGATTTGCTAAAAAAAGGGCACAAAATGAAATTGGAGTAAATTACATGAGAAAACTTTCAATAAGATTAAAAAAAATATTGATTTCGGAACGGACATTAGCTCATTTTAATCAAAATGCAAAACTCTATTTAACTGTCGACGCGTCACCAAATGGCTTAGGCGCGATATTATCGCAAATCGACGATGACGGATTAGAAAGGCCGATATCTTATGCGTCTCGTACCTTAAATAGCGCCGAGAAAAGATATTCTCAGATACAAAAGGAGGCAACTGCGATAATATTCGGCGTGCGTCGGTATCATCAATACCTATACGGCCGGTCGACTCCATTCACATTACGGACAGACCACAGACCGTTATTGTCAATTTTTGGTTCACATAAAGGCATCCCGGAGGTATCCGCAAACAGATTGTTCAAAGGTACGCACTGCTAAGTGCTTATAATTATGTAATAGAATATGTGCGTAGTTGTAATAATAGCGCAGACTTCCTTTCGCGAGCAAGTGTTGAGGACCCTGTCGAAGAGTCGGGACACAAGGAAGAGCTGGATAGGGCAGCCTATGTATGTTATGTGACGCAAGGTAGTTTTCCCGTGACAGCAGACCAGCTTCGGCAGGCTACGGCTAATGACGCGACCCTGACTAAGGTTATTCAATACATACAAAAGGGTTGGCCAAAGCGGGTTAAAGATATAGAAATTAATCCGTATTATCAATGTAGGTTACAACTATCGTACGAAAACGGGTGTGTACTTCGAGGCCATAAGGTGGTGATCCCCTTTTCCTTGAGGCAACGTGTTTTATCGGAATTGCACAATTCTCACCTCGGTATTGTAAAAACCAAAGCCGAGGCTCGATCACGGTTTTGGTTTCCGGGGATTGATGACGAGCTGGAAAAGATGATTGGGGCCTGCGAAGTTTGTGTACAGTTGCGAGCATCACCGCCGCGGATACCTATGTCACCGTGGCAGTTACCTCCCCGACCATTCTACAGGATACACCTGGATCTACTGGGTCCGATAAACGGCCGTATGTATCTGGTCATAGTCGATGCCTACTCGAAATGGGTCGAGGTATTCGATATGTGTACCACAACTACTTCTAGTGCGGTAATAGACAAAATGCTCGAGTTTGTGTCTAGGTTCGGAATACCTCACACCTTGGTTTCTAATAATGGCACTTCGTTTCTAATTCCGAAGAATTCAATAGATTTTGTAATTTAAATGGTATAAAACATGTGAAGTCGCCTGCATATCATCCGGCTAGTAATTGTCAAGCCGAGAGCTATGTGAAAATTGTTAAAAAGGGTATTAAATCTAGTCTCGCAACAAGTAAAAATTCAAGAGAATGTAAAATAAGTATTCTACAATATCTTTTCAGTTATCGTAATTCGATTCATTCTACCAGAGGTTCATCACCAGCTCACCTAGTTTTTGGACACAAATTAAGATCGCGGTTAGACCTAATTAATCCAATACAGCCGACCCCCTCGTCTACAGAACTTGCCAATAACGTAAAGTCTAAACAGTGTTCGCAGGTTAAATCTTATGGTGGTAAAATAAAAAAATCGTTTTCAACGGGAGAGTCAGTATTATATAAAAAATATTGTAATAATAATAAGTTTTCATGGGCTAAAGGAACAATTGTGAAAAAAATTGGTAACATGTTGTTTATTGTACAAGATGATGTAACTTTAAATCTAGTTCGAAAACATGTAGATCAAATTAGTAAAACAAACATTAATTTGAGTAGGGACCCTTATAATAAGCAACGTTGGCATTCACCCTTGCGATATAGAAGACCCAGTCATAATAGAAAGAAATGACGTGACACCATTTCCACCACCTCCACGGTCTCTTCCGCAATCACCTGTGTTGGAGCCGTACGCGCAAGACGTCTGCGCCACACTTGCCACCAGAATGCCACCCGTGCCATCACCCGTGCCATCTGAGAGAGTGCTCCACGACGGTTCGGGGAGAGATGGGGGCAATGAACAATCTGCAGCATCACACACTCCTACTGCCTCCGAATATGACCAGACGCCGTCAAAGGTGACGATAACAAGAGGAGTCCGAAGACCCGTTTATTCCGACGACAATGACGAGTTTTATGAGGGCGAAGAGAGTAACCAAGACGAGGTTCCGGCACATCGCAGGGTGCTTCGTCAGCGTCCAAAAATTAATTATAAAATATTTTATTATTCTTAAATATTAGGGGAGGAATGTTATGTATGTAAGATGCGACCGCTATTGAAATACATTCAGTGTGTCACCAGCCACAGCGCGTTTCACTCGTATCCCCCGCAACACAATATATATATATATATATATATATATATATATATATATATATATATATATATAAACACGTAACATAATGAACGTACTTTGAGAAAGTAGTCTGTTCAGAATCGTTTACTGAATCGATACCTATCAATTTAATATAGGTAATTTTTTATCCCAAAAATAATTAAAACTACGTAAATTATAGTCACACTAAGTCTGTACAGTCAAAACAAACTGAAATGGACCGTAACTTAAGGCAATAAGACTTTTAAGAGTGCAGTTTCATTTGTATTATTACTAATTCTTTCATTCAATAAAATAATTAAGATAAGGGTGACAAACGAGCAGACAGTCCACCAGATGCTAAGTGGACACTGTGACCCATAGACACATTTATCCTCGATTAAGATACAAAATTCAAATGCGTTGTCACCCGTGAGGACTAAGATGGAATGCCTCATTTGCCGGTTCTCTACACTCACCATACAACACAGCATTCGCTGATATTTCACGCTAGTATTCTATGAGAGCGTGGTCCTTCCCCTTTCGAGCCGACCCATTCGTGCTACAACCATATATCTGCAGCGTTGCTCTTCCACGTATATAGATAACTATAGACTATCTGCGGTCTCGTGCAGTAGTTTTTTAGAAGAAGGGGCAAACGAGCATGTCGCTCACCCGATGATAAGTGACTTCGCCACTTATGAATAGCTGCAACACCAGGGGAATTGCAGGTGCGTTACCGGTCTTATAAAAAATAGTAGGCTCTTAAGGTCTTAAGAAAAAATCGCTGGTAGTCGTTGATTCTACCAAGAAGTACGAAGAAGAAATATTTCTTTATTATTATTTTTAAATTCTGGTAATTTGCACGAAAGTGGACGGTAATAGAAAGTTTTTCTTGTACTTATTCACAGGTGGTAGCTGAAATGGACACGTCTTTCCGGGGAATGGAGTCTGTGGGCACCATTGGCTACCAGGTCACCGTACCCAAGGCTGAACTTGTGTTTAGAGGTCAGTACGAATTCTTGCATATCCGATAGTCGCCTCTTGCCCCACATTGGTTTTTGACTTATAGGTGCCATGTTCGTATGGGATTTAAAGAGTATGCCAATTGCCAATGAGGGATAGTATTATTTCACTCGCCAGGTGTCGCTACTTGACAATTGGTAAAGTTTTTTGTTACGCAATGTCATTTAATTGAGAAGTTAGTTTTAAATAAAAGTTTATCAGTTTCTAGAGTATTAAATTAATACACATAACACTGACTCATTGGTTTGCTCTTTAATTCTTTGCACATTTAATCTCTTTTTTTAATTTTTCTGCTTTTATGAATATCTGTGGTTTGGTTTATTTATTTTAAATCTAATTAATACACAATTAAACTAATAGTACAGAAATAAATGTTGACCTTTACATATTTCATACAAATTGAGTTCCCCGCTATGAAATCGGTCAAATATTACACCTCATTTTTAAGTGGCGCCCCCTCTGGTGGTAGAAAAAGTCGTGGATGCCCTCATTGTAAGTGGGTGCACCAGTAACAAACCAATTAAGCGATATTTTGAAACAAATTTTGATGATGTAACTCAATTATTGCAGCAATCATTGCAAAAAATATCATTGTACTGCTTACCTACCATATAATCACGTGGCTTATTCCGATTTCCTTAATAGCTATCGAGTTAATTTTTATTTAAATATGAATGTGGCAAGTCGCAATATGCCTAAGGTGGACCAGATTATACCAGTAATATACCAGATATTGTGTCAATAGTGAACCAGTAAAAAAGAAGATTTTTTTAATGAAGAATAATTAATTGTGTTATTAATATTCATGAACTTAATTAAGTTTTGTAATCAGTAATCATCACAGCTATAAATCAGTCTGTTAGTCTCATGTAATCATTAATGCTACAAGGCTCATAATGTTGTTTCGTTTTTCCAGTTTCATTTTATTTATAACGGTTGTAGGGAGACTAATAAAAGGGAAAAAGTTCCTTCGTATTTTATATACAAATTTAAGCAATTTTTTTTAGGTTTAAATACATTTAATTATAATATATATCTGCCATTTTGTTCTATGACTTGTTGCCATCTTGGCATAATCCATGCCAAGAATCCGTGACAATCCCGTTGCTGTAGAAATTTTGGGGTTTTTATCAAAAAACTCGACAAGTAGTTTGGACAGTCCTCTCTTGATGTTAACCTAACATTACCCATAGAATTCTGAAGAGACCGAAACAGGTGAAAATCTTACCAAGCTTTCTCTCAGCCTTTGCTGAGCGGACTAAACAAGGACCACTCCTTTTCCGTGAATCGATTGCGGCCGTTTTTTCTTAATTTCTTGCTTGAGTCTCATTAGTTGTTGGCAGTAGAGATCCGAATCGATGGTTTTGCACGGCGGCAAAAGCTCGTAATAAACGATGCCCTTTCAATGCCACTATACACACAGCATCACCTTATTAATACGGATTTCTTACCCTTGACTACCCTTTGACCATGATCTTCTTCGCACGTTCTTGTCGTAGGTGATTCACTTTTCATCACTAGTGATCAAACTTTTGAAAAATGATTCAGTATCATAACGTTTCGATAGAGAATCGCAAATGAGTACACGATTCATTAGGTTTCTTTCAGTGAGCTCGTATGGTATTTAAATATCGAGTTTTTTTTTAAAGAATATTAACAATGCTATAAACATTACTAATATTCCCCTTAACCACTCGTGGTAAGCTTAAATTGCTCGTGTTACGAGTGGTTCACGCCAGTAGTCGAATGTCTGATTCGAACCCACGTCCGCGTCCTGCCATTAGGCTACTGACGCTTTTTTTGTATAGCCAGACTTTTTAAATGGTTCAAAACTGTTATATAAACGGCTATATCATAACTTCATAATTAATATGCCGATCTTGCTCCACTTTTTCAAAAACGACATCAAAATTCCCACACTGAAAACGCTCGAACCAACTTTGCGCTACTCTTACTGATACTGCATTAAGACCAGAAACGTCACAAATTTTTTTCGGCTTGAGTAGAATTGAGTCGAACTCGAATTTCTTCGTTAGATTCACTCATTTTGGCGGACAGATAAACAATTGAAACATGGCGGAAGTGTTTTTTGATTTTTATTTTTCTTAATGTCCTTCCTATATGTATTGATATTAAAACTAGCCAGATATAAACCGTACAATTAAAGTGTTTTGTTCAATTTTGTACACACAAAATACGAAGATACCTTTTCCCCGACCTATTATATTTTCGGCGTGTACCTCTAACTTTCGGGCCTTTACTTATCTGATCTATCGCTTTTATGACATCTTATAATTAAAAAAAAAACTTTTCGATAGCATTTTGTCTGTAGAAAAGTGTTGGTGGTCAATTACTGGCATAAACTCATAGTATAGATATTACCAGTAATAAACTACTGGAACATTGTGAAATTTTGAAGAATTTGCTAGAATAACTTACTGAAGTATCTTAAGTGAATATAGATGTAAAACAAAAAATAAAAAATGTATTAATCACCAGTTCCACGGACCTAGAAAAAAGGGCGGACAGTGTCGCTAAGAAACAATAGACGCACCGCAATGGTGGCCGTTTAACTATGTGTGAGTAACTACGCGAGCGCGGATTGGAGCGTATGGCGGGCGGTAGAATTACTATGGTCACGGTAATATTATCTATACAGTATTGTAACTCGGCCGTATCTTTTGAAATAAATGCCTACAGTCGCGCGGTACGTAAACATACGATAGGGCTGCCTGCCTCCAGCATTTTTACATTTGCCTACTTTGTGTTTCCATTTAGTTTTATGATTGTAAATATTATAACTTTTTTATATAAACAAATATAATAGGTACTTTGTGAATTGAATAGGTAGTGTTCAATAAAAATTCTTGTCGTTTTTTGATTAGTAGATTTAATTAAAAAACCATGTTTATGTTTGAATAACAAATCGGTGTTATAAATTTGCGACCGAAAAATATTTGCGCCTCATGAAAAATTTGTAAGTATAAAATATCCGCATTCTAATATTAAAGCTTAATTAAAAATTGTTTTGGGAAACATGGACAAGGTGGAGAAAAGGAATATCTTTTACTTGGTTATAGATACCTGCAGCTACTTTACAATTTATATGTTTGGTTTTAAATGAAGTTCGGATTTATTATTTCTTTATTTCTATTCTATTTTGATTAAAACTACTTTTACGGATTTTATCGCGTTTTATTTATTTTATTTTTAATACCCGACGTTTCGGGTGCTTTCCAGCACCCATGGTCACGGGGGACTGGCCTGGCCATGGGTGCTGGAAAGCACTCGAAACGTCGGGTATTAAAAATAAAATAAATAAAACGCGATAAAATCCGTAAAAGTAGTTTTAATCAATGTATAGTGTTCGCGTAAATATAAGAAATCATTATTCTATTCTATTATTTATTTCCTCCATTTTTTTTATATATTCCACAAAATCATCACTGCGGCACAGTCACGACTGTCTGCATGCTGAGCGCATGCCGAGATCGAGGCGCAGAGGCATAGCTCTCCCTTCGTCCGTTTGTATGAAGTAGGAATACTGTATAGATAAAATTACCGTGCTATGGTGTGCATGATTGCGTGCCGGCTTGTTTGTATTAGCGAACTGACTTACTATGGGTGCGTCAGTAAATGTTTTAATAGACTGCGTCCGCCCTTTTTTCTAGGTCCATGCATCAGTTGCTGACCAAGTGGAATATTACTGGAAAATCATAGAATTCGTGTTCCAATGATTTACCAATGACAATCATTGATTTAAATTTGCATTTTCTCATAGAATAAGACGTAATAATATTATTGTTATACTCATTATATTATGCAATTAACTCGAAAATAGTTTACAATGATTAATAATATTATTGTTATACTCATTATATTATGCAATTAACTCGAAAATAGTTTACAATGATTAATAATATTATTGTTATACTCATTATATTATGCAATTAACTCGAAAATAGTTTACAATAATTAATAATATTATTGTTATACTCATTATATTATGCAATTAACTCGAAAATAGTTTACAATGATTAATAATATTATTGTTATACTCATTATATTATGCAATTAATTTGAAAATAGTTTACAATGATTAATAATATTATTGTTATACTCATTATATTATGCAATTAACTCGAAAATAGTTTACAATGATTAATAATATTATTGTTATACTCATTATATTATACAATTAACTCGAAAATAGTTTACAATGATTAATATAAACGCGTGCTTAGTAAAATGGCCGTCTGGAACGAAGTGAACAATTTATCGTTTCGGATTTTGTGTTTTGTTTTTACTGAGGTACTTGGCGCGTATATCGCTTAATTTTTTTTATATATATGAAGAAAAATAGCGACCATAACGAATAGAGGTACTTAACTCTGTAGTATTTACACATAGAGCTATATCAGTGTAAGGAATATGCTATAGGTCTGACAGACAGACTATTATATTTTTATAAAGTTATCTGCGTTAATAACAAACTTATACATCAAGAAGTTAAGATTTTTACCAAGTTTGAATTTAATGTATTTTTTTTTAAATATTATAAATATTATTTTATACACAGGTATGGTTGACTCCAACTGGAATATAGGAGCAGTCCTAGAGAAGAAGCTCCAACCTCTGCCCTTTACATTCGCGCTCTCAGGCATGGCGAATCAGTCTAAACAACAGTTTAAATTTGGCTGCGGACTCATCATCGGCTAATCTGTGTAAAGTGTTGACTGTAATAGTGATACGGTGCAATCTATTTAGTGCTTCTTGGTGTGGTTCCTGACGATGAAAATGGTTATTGTGGAAAAACTACACTAAACAGTAAGATACCATATACAATTAATTAAACTCTTAATTTTTCACCGCATATTCCGTGTACTGTAGGATTGCAGGTTTTTTCTAATGACGTTTCTTCACAATTTCAATTCTAAAGAGTCTAGGAATAGCTGAAAATGTGGCCATTATTTTAATTAATCTAGTATTTGAAGTATTTCACTACATTTAAATGCTTATAAGAATAGATTTCTTACAATTAGATATGAATAGAAGAATAATTTGAACTTAATATTTACTAAATTATGAATTGAAAAAATATTGTATGTGCATAATTGAACCTACAATATATGTAGCGAACCATACAAAAGCTATTGTGGATTTCATTAAAATTAAAATGCCATTGTAATGCATTGCCATGTGCGAATGTGTGTGATGATGTAAGATTTGTGTTTTGGACTTTTACTTGACAAATTTTAAATTAGTAATATGACATTAATTTCACCAATAAAATTTATCAGGAATATTATAATTATTGGAAACAGTCCTACCCTTTTTTTTATTAAAATACATTTATTTATATATCATAGACATCAATACAAATAAATAAATTTCAAGTGTCTGTTTTAAATGTCAAATGTCAAAAAACAGCTTTATCCTAAATGCATATATATGTAAATGTATATACGGTACCTATAACAAAAAACACTTTTTAAAGTTTGTCTGTCTGTCTCTTTATTTCGGCTTATGGCTAACCCGATTTTGACGGGATTTTCTCTGGCAGATAGCTGATGTTATAGGAGTAACTTAGGTTACTCTTATTTTAGAAAAAGAATTGGGGTTCCGCACAAAATTTAAAACCCATGAAATCGAAATCGTATTATATTCCAAGCAGACAAAGTCGGTAACTGCTACTTTATTTATATATCATAAACATATACAATAGTATGAGATTTGGGTCTAGTATACCAAGATGGTGTAACTAGCATTGTTTGGCAATCAGAGTGGCACCATGTGCAGGTAAGGTTTCCACTTGTTCCTTTAGAATAAGAAATTGTTAAATTATCACTTTTTAAAGTTCAAAACATAAATTATTTTTTATTATTTAATTCTAATGTAGCACAGATAAATCCTAATTTTATTATATTTTATCACAAAAGCTGGACGAATATAAAATATTCCTAACTAAGCGTATGTATTTTTACATATTAGTTATTTTTCTATAATATGCTGCGCACCAGAAAGCATTTACGACGCGATGGCTATTCTAGGGTAAATCCTATCTTCGAAAGACATCACTTCGTATCCGCCATTCGGCAGTCGTGAACTACTCCCTGACAAAAGCATATAACCTTACTTGGAATGGTAATGGTATCATGTTAGAGCATTACTTTTATTTTAATATAAAACAATAGCATATGAAATATGAATTACATTTATTGTTTAGTTGTGTCTAAAATGAAAGGCTTTTTCCCTCCAATCATTAAATTAGGTGGAGGGTTTTGCAGATATACTTTACATCTTATGTAGCATAGAATAGGATATAAAAATACTTTATTGCACCCACCAAAACATATATGTTTGAATGTTGGTACATTGGGCGGTACTATTACTATTAAAAGTCCTCAGCTGAATATATGCATCCCCCAAAGATTTACCACTAGCATAGTTACGTGGTAGAGCCACGATGCAGTTATATTAGTAGTATAGTTGTAGCACGAATGGGTCAGCTCGACCGGGGACGGACCATGCTCTTACAGAATACCAGCTTAAAATAGTTGCTTAATGCTGCTGTGTTTCGTATGATGAGCGTAGAGAACCGGAGACCCTTTTTACTGGAAACGAGGCATTGCATCTTAGTCCTCACTGGTGATAACGCATCTGCATTTTGTTTGGTAATTGAGGATAGATGTAGATGTCTATGGGCCGCAGCAACCACTTACCATCAGGTGGACTGTGTGCTCGTTTGTCACCCTATCCTATAAAAAAAGGGTTAGACTGCCATTACAAAGTCAGGGCGGTTCTTTTTTGTGTGATATATTCCCGACGACAACCTTCCAACGAATAGAATTTTACCAAATTAGAAATCCAAGTTTGTTTGTTATGCGTAATGAATAATGATAATGTTGAGTTTTTTAAACGTATTATTTCCATATAATTTGGATCTTTTGCGTATGCATGCATTTATGTAATTATTAAAACTATCTATAAATATAATAATTGTTGATGTTATTTAATTCTCTATATTATAGCATCTGGCCAAAGACTTAATTGGTCTTACTTAGTATTAATACTAAGCAAAAATAAATACTAAATTTGCTTAGTTTGTACACATTTTGAAAAAAAAAATCAGGCTCATATATTTTGTAGTTATTATTTTTAAGTTTTAAATACTGATATTTCGGTTATCCACTCCAAATAAGCTTAAATTGCTTGAAAGGAGAATGATACGCGACAATAATGCAATGGCGGGTTTTAATTCACGACTTGCGGCTGTGCCTTTAATGTTTAGCTACCCGTCTCTTAATTACTATATCAAATTATGCCACACTTGGCACAATAGTTATTTTAAATTTATTAGAAGCCTTTCTTAGTTTGTAATGGGTAACTACAATCATAGATTATAGATAACCAAGGGATCACCGGACCCTAATTTCACTCTAAACGTAGTGGATTATATTTAATTTTCTTTGGCGTGCTCTACCTTTTGTTTGAATCGCAATATGAGTGCCGATCTTCCTATATCATTTAGTTTTTTTTTATTATCATATATGTGTTAATATGTACGAGTGAAATAAATATTTCAAAAACGTGGCTGTTTATAGCTGCGTTGTTAGCGCTGCTGCAACATATTTGCAGCCAACTATCTTAGCAGCCTTTCAGTTAACAGCCTAGACATTACCCTGTTAATTCCATTTAAGACGGTCGTTGGTCTGTACCTAATTATGCGCTATGTGCTACCACGGCAATACATGTTGGCCAAGCCTCAGCCAACGCGAGCGTAGGCAAATTGATACAAGGCGAGTGCTACTGGGTTTCCAGTATACTACCGAATACAAATGACGTCATTAATTGACGCCCTATTTGTTCTGGCGTGCCGCCGCCATATTGTCGGATATCCGGCCATGTTAAAACAATTTTTAATTGTGTGTACGCTGAATGAAGCACGCCAAAATTTGTTTTTATTTATTCAAATACTAATAGTTGTAGAATAATTGCTGGTATCTCCATTAGGAGGATATAATGACTTGGAGCACAAAATGACAAAATAATCGCCAACACTTTTTCAATATGCCGCAAATGTATGATGTCATATACTGTCAAATGTTTTCAAACGAATCACTAGAATGGCGTCAATTTATGACGTCATTTGCATTGGACAGTACACTGGGTTCTATTTTGGAACATACCCACTATCTACCCATGATCAAGTTCAAAAGAGACCAATGCCAAGGTCAATGTTCACGAGTTTTTATGGAGCTATCTACATGTTGGCCGTAATTAGTTGACATTGAGAATTGGAACGATATGGACGACGTAGAAGTTATAGCAGCTATTTATTTAATGAGTGCATTAAATTATTATGTCAGTGTCGAAGTGGCGGAAAAGAAGGTAGTGGATGCTGAGTATTATAATTAAAACAATATCTTACCGGGACTGACGCCAAGCTGTAATGACATGGCCGACTAATGTGTGGACGCGACTTGCCAAGTGCAGGTGAGTGCCTTTGATTTGTGCGGAAAAACTGACACTTCCGAAGTGGACGAATCGTAGCGAGCGATCCTGAGTGGCGGCAAACGAATCATATACACGTTGGCGCTCGCCTACACTCGGCTAGCTAGGAGAGCGTCGAAGAGCAATGGCGAGGCTAGACAAATGGGCTGCCTTTACGTTGGTGCTCGTCTTCGCTCGGCCAACATGTATAGCCGGCTCTATATTATATAAAAGTACGCGGCTTTAGGGTGGCTCAAGGGCCACTTCAGCCGCACCATGACCGCCGCTGGTATTACAAGATATTTGCTATTTTGTATTACACGCATAGACTGAATGTTATTCAGGCCTTTTAGTAAAAAAGTTAACCGTCTAGACTGTTAACTGAAAGGCTAATTAAGGTAGTTGGCTGCGACATATATTACATATATATATATATATATATATATATATATATATATATATCACAAACAATTTTCTTTTTTTTTTATTGGAAAAGGATGACAAGCGAGCACACAGTCTACCTGATGGTAAGTGGTTGCTGTGGCCCATAGATAACTACATCCATCCTCGTTTGCGAATCAAAATGAACATGCGTTGTCGGCCTTGAGGACTAAGATGGAATGCCTCTTTACCAGTAAAAAGGGTCTCCAGTTCTCTACGCTCACCATCCGAACACAGCAGCATATTAAGCTGCTATTTGACGCTGGTATTCTGTGAGAGCGTGGTCCTTCCCCGGTCGAGCCGATCCATTCGTGCTACAACTATACAATTAATATAGCTGCAGCATGGCTCTACCACGTAAAACTTTTAAAAACTTTTCTTACTTAAACGCAACCATTGAAGTTAATCCCAATAATATTGTTTTTAAATATCATTATGGTTATAGTTGTAGCTTTAAAAAATTAAGTCAGGGTAATTGTTTATTTTATTTTATTTAACCCCCACTAGATGGAGTGACAACCAGTATTAGAAAATGTGACGTCTTTTCTTGTAGATTGTGAATCAACTCGTTAAATTGAGAATTCTTAATTTAATAATTATTTAATTGTCACTCCCCCATGACTGACTGGACACTGGCAGAATTCTATTAAGGTCGATTTACTCTTTGTAAGTACAGTACAGTGTACTTGTACTGTACTTACGACAGTACAGTAGTTAAATTGCGAACCTGACGAGTTAGGTAAAAAATCTCATTTGAACGGCAATCAGTGAGTTAAGTAGTAAATTCACAATTAATTTGAACGGGATAGCCGGCTGGTTTATTTTTCGGCGAGTCAAGTTGGAAGTGTTGCCTTTCCGTGCGTCTCTCGACACACACAATTAAACTCACCGCTGGTGTAAATGAGCGAGTTTAGTTTGTATTAGTATATAACTAGTTGCATCCTGTCAACATATATACTAATGTGTATATGTAATGCATCCTGTCAACATATATACATTAGTATATATGTTGACAGGATGCAACGTGTTCGCATCGACCCTCCGAAATGTACTTTTTTTAATTGTACTTTTTTAACTAAACTCGTCACGAAGACATTTGAACGCTCCTGCACACTTAACCGTTTACTGTCAACTGCCCTGTAACTAAACTCGCTACTGTACTTGTCAAATTGTAGACCATTAAGAGAAGCCATAATTTAAAAGAAGAAGAAAATATGCTGGTGGATGTAGGTGGCTCAGTACCATACTTTTTGACAGTATATGTGGGGCTTCAGCAAAGGACGCAACTGACTTGTAATGAACTGTAGTAATAGTGTAGTTATTTAGACACAACCTCAGCTATGTGTTTTATATATTTATCTGCATCTAAAATAATAACATTGACATATGTTTCTACTTTAAGGTCGATAGTAAATGATAACCAAATTAAATAAGGTTTAACCCTAGAATGGCCAAGAGTCAAAGACACAATGACGTCCCTTTGCAAGTGTCGCCGTATGAATGTAGATAGAAAATGGCAAACATGTACATAGAGCCTGTTGTTAAAATGTTTATTTTAAATAGAGTTATGTTAATAAATCAATCGTGGTTTTATTTCCTATTTAATCCTAATGTTACTAATATTATGTGGAAAGATAGCGGCGTATGAGAGCCATCACCATGTCGAAGCTTAAAGCCAGAAACAGCGTTGTTATGTTACGGACCAAGTGATTTATCAAAGTACTATTTATAATGCTCGGGCAATATGAAAAATGCCAAGTCAAATCGAGCTACGTAATAAATACTGATTTAAACTTTGTTATTTATTCGCAAGGACGGGTCATGTCTGACTCGCACCGACTAAAACCAATTTGTTTCGCACACATCCGCGGCTATACCAGCACCATAGTAAAAACAGAATAGTGGGACGACTCCGCGCCGGGCGAGCCTTAAATGCCTACTGTTGCAGGGTTCTCACTGTCTTTGTTTAACAGCTAAGTCTCGTAGTTATAATATTTACAAACATAATACATACGGATACGTAGCTATGCATGATATTTGTTAATCATTTCTTTAGTTTTCTCTCAAAAATCAATGTTTGTCAAAAAAAAATCCAACTTTACACTACAACAAATGCCAAATAACTAAAATACGAGTAAATTAACACTTAGCATATGGTGTCAGCTCAGATTTAATGTTTAAAATTAATTTGATATGATGATTAATGTACTTATGAGGTATGTATCCATGTATAGACATAGTAGTATAACCTATTAATAAAAAGCTAATTCACTCAAACAAACGCATATATTAATCTATTTTACATAAAGAGAAAATAAAATTAATAAAAAAGACTGCTAGCAAAATTTTATTAAAAGTCAACAAAGTCTCATGGGTGATTGTGGAGCGCGGTTGTGGGCGTTCCTGACTCGCCCCGATCTTCCCGACTTAGCGTCGTTGTGTGCGTGCTGTGGCTCGTGCGTACGAGTCCGTACTGTCACATGCCAGACACGCACACATATTGGCGGTGTTCGGTAAATTTCTTAGAAGATAGCCTACTATTCCATTTTTCTATGCGAGCGCCGGCCGCACCAAGCCAGGCTCTGCTCCGGAGAAAACTTCTCCTCCCCCTTCTGCCTCCAGATAAGGCGCACTAAGAACACTGGACGCGTATATAAATCTTAACCTAACCTATCTTTTTATTACTCTTCCCAATAAATAAGGGACTTTATTCATCAAGCCCGGTCAAATTATTAATTTCAATAGTTTTTATCATAATGGGAATTTTTCAAACTTCGAACATTATGGACAATGCCTTTTTAATCACTTGATCCATAACATACACTCCGTGTAATAGATACTCGGGGTAAAAAAAAACATCTAGACCGTCGACGGGGAATAGCGGTAAAACTTGCTAAACGTTTGGTAATACGATTTCTTATATTGGTAAGCGACGCTGCAACTATATTATGGTTGCAGCACGTATGGGTCGGCTCCACTGGGATAGAACCACGCTCACACAGAATACCAGCGTCAAAATAGCAGCTTAATGCTGCTGTGTTTCGTATGGAGAGTGTAGAGAACCGGAGACCCTTTTAAATGGAAACGAGGCATTCCATCTCAGTCCTCAGGGATGACAACGCATCTGAATTTAAATTCTTAATTGAGGATAAATGTAGATGTCTATGGGCTACAGCATCTACTTACCATCAGGTGGACTGTGTGCTCGTTTGTCATCCTTATTCTATATAAAAAAATTCGCTAGACCGCCTGCCAAGCTTGGCGATTATGTCAAACGATGAATTTTTACAAGCGAATAAACAGAAATTAATAGTTAACCCCCACACTATGAGAGTGGTTCACGTTAGTGATGCAACAGAACTCCGTTTATGTTTTCGCAACTGCGGAAGTTCTGCATTGTTTTTTAACATCCGTTTCTGCTTCTGTTTCCGCAAGTTTTGTAACGGAATTTTGAACGGAACTCAGCGACGCATCCGTATAAATAGATTTATTGTATTTTTAGTTAATTAGAAATTAAAGTCGTGGTTTTCTCCAGTTAAACATAGTTTTTAATAAATGCCTTTGTTACAACTTAGATTTGCAAATTAATTAGGTAGCAGTTATGTTTGCGTGAAGTTTATATAATTTATTTTTTACTTGAAGTTTATATTAATAATTTTTAACGAAACTTTAATGAGTATTTTGGATTGGATTGAAGTTTATTTAAAATTAATTAGGTAGCAGTTATGTTTACGTTAAGTTTATATAATTTATTTTTTACTTGAAGTTTATATTAATTATTTTTAAAGAAACTAATGAGTATTTTGGATTGGATTGAAGTTTATTTACGTCGTACTTTCGTAATAGGGCTGTACTAAATTACCTACTCGCTAAACCTAAACGCGGCTCTTTAAAAGGTTCGCCCAAATCTTAGTGCCCATTTGGCTTTAGTGTATAGGTGGTACGCAGCATCGCCAGTGAGCAATTAGAATCGCTAGTGAAGAACAATGGAACAGATTGTTAGGTGTAAAAGCGGCCGAACTACTTTTCATAAAATATAACTTACCGCTACTTAATTTTGAATGTTAATTAAAAGTTTTATTTGTAATTTTGTAATAAGTATTATTTCCGTTTCCGTATCCGTTTCTGCGTTTCTGCAAAAAAATATTTTTCACATCTGTTTCCGTTTCTGCTTCCGATATGACACTTCCGTTGCATCACTAGTTCACGTCCATGGTCTGTTTAAGATTAGTCAGGGCGTCCGCTGCGTTAATGTAGCCTATAGCAGGTACACCGCAACTGGCTCTGTCGTGTGGACAGTCGCATTCGCCCGCTGAATCACTGGTCAACATAGCACCTACTACGCATGTACAGTCGTGCCGTACTTTTTTAAAGAATAAAATTGACAAACAAACACATAGTTTCGCTGATGGTAATTGGGTGCTGTGGCACATCTATACACTTACCGCACAAAATTCCTCCACCTTCTTTCCCGAGAGCCGATCCATTCGTGCTTCAACTATAATATAGCTGCAGCGTGGTTTTACCACCATTTGTATGAAACAAGCGCACGGGTGAACTTTGAAGAAACAGCTTAACGCAACGAACACCTTAAGACGTTTCTAACAGTGAATTTGAATTTACTTTACTTACTTACTTTACTTATCTTCACGCACAATCCCTAACGGGGTAGCCAGAGAGAACAGATCGCCAAGTGTCACGATCCTTACATACCTCTTTCGCTTCTTTCAGGTTCATTAACTTCTTCATACATGCACGTCTAGGTATCCGAGTACTCTTGACCTTCCCCTCTTCGAGCAATTTGCTCACATGGTCTTCGAAAGTTAGTCTCGGTCTACCTCGACACCTTTTAATATTTACTTTCGCTCTATATATTTTCTTCACCATTCGGTCTTCACTCATTCGCTCAACGTGCCCAAACCATTGGAGTACGCCCCTATCAATTTTTGTGATAAGGTCATCTTTCAATCCTGCGATATTGCGAATCTCTTCGTTTCGCTTTCGATCGGCTATGGTAACGCCACACATTTTACGAAGAGATCGCATCTCCACTGCATTCAACTTGCTTTTATGCTTCTTCTGGCATACCCAGGTTTCGCTGCCATATAACAAAGTCGGTACCAACACTGCGTTATGTATTGCAAGGCGTGCACTCTTCACCACGCCTTGCCTTTTTGACTAATGCATTCAGGGCACCATTGACTTTGTTTCCGGCAGCGACACGCCTATCCACATCTAAATCACATGTTCCATCCCGGCTGAAAGCACTCCCCAAGTATACAATTTCATTTACCTGTTCTAGACATTCCTGATTTACCCATATTTCACATTTCGTTCTCTCTTCGTCCTTTTCAAATACCAGAACCTTAGTTTTATTAGCATTCAAACGGAGACCTTTAATTTCACATTCCTCTTTCATACACGTGACTAATGCCTGCAGTTCTGCTTCTGATGGTGCAATAAGCACTGCATCATCAGCATACAGCAGACAATTTACTTTAATGTCACCCAATTTCACACCCAAACAGCTATTTTTCAACTCCTGTAAACAGCTGTCGAGATACAGTATGAACAGCCAGGAAGACATGACACAACCCTGTTTTACGCCCGCTTGGACGCTAAACATGGGTGACAGGTCATGCCCTACCCGCACACAGGCTTTACAGTCATAGTAAAGTGACTGCACAACCCTTAACAATCGACCATCCACACCATATCCCGGCAACAGTTCCCACATTTTCTTCCTTATAACCTTATCAAATGCTTTCTCCAGATCCACAAAAGCACAGAAAATCCTCTAGTTAACACTCAGAAGCTTTTCCGTGATCATGCGGAGAGAAAACATTTGATCCGTGCATCCTCTTCCAGGTCTAAATCCGCATTGTGCCTCCCATAAGAATCTTTCCGATTTCTATTGCATCCTACGTGTCAAAACCTTCGAGTAAACTTTACTTGCTAAACTGGTCAAGCTGATCGCCCGATAGCACCCTCAGTCAAAATGTGAACCTTTACCTTTATATAAAGGCACAATGACCGCGGATCGCCAATCATCCGGGACATCTCCCGTCCGCCAGCACAAATTGCACAGCAGACGAAAGCTGTCCCAGACGCGAGGCCCACCGTACTTGACCATTTCAGCAGTAACTCTGTCTAGTCCCGCAGCCTTACCACATTTCAAACTTCGAATCGTACGTTCAATCTCTTTCATGCTGATGACCTCAGTGTCATCGAGGTCCGTGTCTGGCGTGCCAGTCATGGCGTCACCCCCGGATCCTTCACTAAGATCATGATACGCATACATTTCTCTATAAAATTCACTCCATCGCTGCATGACGTCCGATTTTTTTGAGAGGACGTCATTGGTTCTCGAAAGCACTTTGTTCATTCTTAAGGCTGTCGCACCACTCCGGGACCCTCCAACCTCTTTCCAGAAGAGTTTGGAGTTTTCCTTAAAGTTGTGCGACAACCTCTCGTCCGCTTCTATTCTACACCTTTCACGTACTTCCTCAATCAATGTTTTCGCATGGACTTTCTGCACCTTATATCTTCTTTTCATCTTCTCTCTCATATGCTTATCGTTACTAGAGGCCAAGTAGTCTAACCATGCTTTTTTCTTCTTTTTTACAGCTTCTCTCACTTCATCATTCCACCATGCATCTCTTCTTTTACTACTACCTCTTTTTGTCGTACCACATACTTCTTCCGCTGCACTTACCATTCCATCCCTAAGGTTCTGCCATGTTCTCTACACACATTCTTTCCTGCCATCGATGGTGTCAAGCTTTTCGGCTACCCTCGTGTGATATTTGTCCCTAGTATCCGCTTCCTGAAGCTTCCAGCTTCGGATGCGACAGACCGACTGTGGTTCTGTTACTGCCGTCCGGTAGCGCCAACCCGCGAACAAACCCCTAAATCTAGTAATTAATAGATAGTGATCCGTTCCCAAGGTCAGCACCCTTGAACACTCGTGTATCCATCACCTGTTTTCGCAGTCGGTCATCCACCAGGAACAAATCAATCATACTTCTCTCATTCTTTCTTTCTCTAGTGTACATATGGATTTTCCTGTGATTAAACATAGTGTTTGTCACAAGAAGACCCTTTTCCTTGCATACAGCCAGTATAAGCTTGCCAGCATCATTAACCCTTTTATCGCCAAACTTTCCAAGCACCGACTCGTATCCTGGTCGAGCGATACCTACCCATCCATTCAAATCACCACATACAACAGTTCTTTCGTTTCCCTTAACCAAATCTAGAACTTCTCTTACATTCTCCCAAAACTCCTCCAGCTCAGCTCTGGACGACGAAGCTACCGGCGCATAAACAGCCAAAAGGAATAACTTCGTCAGTCCCAGTTTAAAGCGAACCCAGAGAAGTCTTCAGTTCACAACCTTGTATTCAGCCATAAGATCGACCAACCGGGACGACAACAGCACCCCCACTCCCAGGCAGGCGTTCTCGCTTTCCGGGACTCCGGACCATATAGCTAACGTCCCGCCAGGGAGCTCTTCAGTACCACTGCCTTTCCGTTTGGTCTCCGACATACACACGACATCTAATTCTCTTTCTTTCATTATTTCGATCAACTCATTCGTCTTATCTCTCATGCCCCCTCTAACATTCCACGTGCCAACTCTGCACTCCGTCCTCCACCTTCCGCCGTGTCGGGCTGTGCGTGACGGGTGGCGGTCCCCATCGCCGCTTTGCGCGCTGCATTCCACACCAACGGGGACGAGCTGGTGTGCGTCGCCTTGGGGGGACGCCCTAACTCTCGTTTTCATTGATGCGCAGCTGTGTAAAATTGCAGCCCTGAAAAGAATTTGGTGAAAAAAAGTGCAGTGGACTTATATAAAATATTGACATTCTTACGTTAAAGCTAATAGACAACTATACAAAGTTAGTTACCGATAAGTAATCTGACTTGCTGTAATATAAGGTAACCGAACCCATAATTTTTACGACAGTTTAAGACCAATTTTCTATCTTTAAACTCTAATCTTTTGTAGATAAACGTTCATATGAATGCAATCGAGGTTGCAAGCGATTAAAGAACTTATTAGTAATAAGTCATTTATTGAAAACTATACTATTCTTACAACTTTTAGAAATATACTTAAAAAACCATTTAAAAACACCAGTGATGGACAGGGTCAGTTCCAGTTTTGGACATCCAATGTTCGAACAACCTCCAGTCATGAACGTCTAGTGACGGACACTGAACATTTATGAAAGGAAGAAAATAAAACAAGTAATTTATGTACCCTAAACATCAGTTTTTCATACTTTTTATTGAGCACAAAACTAATAGTTTTTGTAATCTTAATATACAGAGTTACTGGTAATTCGACGTATTCCCGCCAAGGCGTGATAGATGGGATCATAACCTATCAAATGAACTATAAAATGCATTATGCAAATGTGGACCAATTTCGAGATATTTAGATTTAATTATTTTTTTCAAAAATCCCAAAAGTCTGGTGTCAAAAATTTCTAAAAAAAAAACTTACAGCTGTATTATTTTCATTTTATTATTTTTACTTAATGAAAACCTGGATACTTATTTATCAATACTACAGTGTGCAAAAAGTCTCATCATTTTCGAAGTAACGCTACTAAAAGTACAACTTTTTCCAAACAGAAGATAAGTCATAAAAAAATTTGTGAAAAATAATTGTATGTGACCAATTGTGCAAATAATGTTAAAAACATCCCTACTTATCTAGCTACCTAATGAAGTATCAACTTTGTAGTTTGCTTATGTAGAAACAGAAAAAATTTTAAAGAATGAGGTCAGGTAATCGAGTTCTAAACAGAGAAAGGAATTTGTGTTTTATTTTTAACCAATATTAATTAAGGAAATGAAACAAAGCATTTGATTGAAATTAGCTTTATTTATTTTAACACGATTTACAAATTTTGCTCAATATGGGAGCCCCTATTCCGTATACAGATACGCATTCATTTTCTTAATTCGTTTTTAATAACGTTTGAGGTTAATGTTCGTCTTATGTCGTTTATAGTATATAAATTACGTGTCATGTTGTTTGTCCGCGATGGACTCCTAAACTACTTAACCGATTTTAATCAAATTTTCACATCGTGTGCAGTTTGGTCCAACTTGAGAGATAGGATAGTTTTTTTTTGCCCATGAGTGACCAACAATACTTTTTTGGGAATTTAAGGATTTTTAATATGACATGACAAAGGGTTGTCGAAAAGGGCAGAACAACGTCTGCCTCGCAAGCTAGTAGAAATATAAAAGCAAGTAAAATAATAAATTTAATTAATTTAATGTAATTCCCATTATTTTTTACAGTTTTTTATTGGCGTTAAAGATTGTAGAAAATAGAGTTGGCTAACTCCGCTGTACCATAAGTGGCGGATCTGGTCTATAGGTATAGCTTCGACTATGTTTTCTTAAGAGGAGTATTACAAAGAAACGCAAAATTACAAGGTTTGCTCGTTGAAATTATAATATGTTTTTCGTTCGTTGCTTGAAATAACAATTAACTTTGTAAAAATAGTTCGATTTCTCTACTAAAATAAGCTCAGAGCAAATTTTAGATAACTATATTTATTTAGTAATAATCATTCTGCCGATACATGTTTAGGACAAAACGCTGAGAGACATGATTTAGGAATTCTGATTTATAGATTCTATTGAAAATCGACCAACAAAGAAAATATTTTTATCTCATAAGTATCCTATTATCTTAATAATGATAGAATACATTTTCGTTATATGCCTTTCACGTAAGGAAAAAAAATCGACATAATTCAATTAACGACCGAAAAAGCTTCGATACGAGCCCCAATATCTCCGAAGTTCTACATCATTTTGACGTAAAATTTATGCCAAAATAATCATCAACATTTGCTTAAACTACATTATGATTTTTTCTTTGTAAATCGTTACTATTATTTTTTAATTAGTTTAAATAAAAGTACCATATATTTCACTGCGCCGACTGCGCCCTCCTTTCTGCCAAGGAGGGTCGCGTTCGTATACGGCTTAGAAATCTCTCGTCAGATCGGTAAGCCAATGCATAAAGGCGGTGTTTAGTTAGACAGTAGGTAAAAGTCTCCACATAACCACGCAGCCGGCTGCGTGGTATGCTATGAGCATTCACCGCCCCCCCTCCCCCACTTTCCGGAGGGTTGCAAATATTTGCTTTGGGCGCAAAAAAAACTGCGCCGACCATCTGAATTCATTACCCATCATTACCGCGCCAGCGCTTCTCGAGATTGGGCCTATGTCACTATTTCGCGCGCTCCGTCTCGTTTCGATATTATCGTAATGTGCGTCGATTGCCGTGGCGCTATTTTGTGCGTGCTAAAGCATCGTCAACTACGTCCGCCTTTTTTAATCGTCGGAAGTATTTACTTTCGTACAGTTCGAAAAATGTAAGAGGGATCTTAAACAAATTTTTAATATGTGTCAAATAAAATTAGACATTCTCAATGATACAATTTGTAAAATTATTAGCTAGAACTTTAAATTAGTAGTTTTACAGTTTAATATTGATTGTCATCGCGCCTGTCAGACAGTTAACTGTGTGTTTGTGCTCTGTGATCTTAATTTACGAGTTCATAATTTAAGTGTTTCTTTTTGGAAGTATTTTGCATTTTTCATACAATATAGACATACAACGTGTTTTCTTAAGTTTTGCTGTGACTTATTCAAGGCAAATTAAAGCAATATTAGCACAATATTACAACAGATATCAACAATATTAAGAAAAGGGTGAGGGTAAAAGTCATCGACCCGGTACGTGGCAACTTCACGGTTACGCGCTATACTTAACCGTGAAAGTCGTGTACACCATTTTCATATTATTATCGCTGATAAACGCGCTACTAACACCACAAAATTGTACTTTTTAAAGCAGCAATGAAGTGCGCTGGTTGCTTGAACCCTATTAGAGACAGACCCGGTATTAGTAAATGTACCTCTACTGCATGTGAAACAATTTTTTGCTCAGTGTGTATAAATGTTCCAATACTCACTGCTGAGCGGAAGATTTGGAAATATCCCGAATGCAGTGCCGCGCAAAAAAAGGTGTGGATAACAGCCTTACTCCAGTTCGAGGTGGTTCTGAAAATGTTACCACACGTAAAAAGTAGGACTCTGTGGGGTCTGAAATGACCCAACTCACTAAACAGCTGCGCAGCAGCAACCAGTGAATTGTGCTCCGTTAAAACGAAATTAAATGACCTGACCCAGTCAATTTCTTATACAAACGAGCGAATGGACTATATTATGGGTATTCTCGTAACCACTAATGAGAAAATAAAATACTTAGAAAAACGTGATGAAGGCGTCTAAAATTTGCAGGTTACAGTGTCACAACTGCAAAATGAACTAAAAATACAAGCTCAACAGAATATGAGAAATGATGTAGAAATTGTAGGAATTTCTGAAAACTTGGGTGAAAATCTGAATCATACCATACTCGTAGCAGCAACGAAACTGGGAGTTGATCTAGAAAATAAATATTTAGATTGGGTAACTCGTGTGGGCCCACGCCGACCACCAAAAACCGTTGCTCTACCAGAAGATAGCGGCAATATGCCGCGGCCAGTGGTCGTTAAGTTTCTGCGTCGATCTAAACCGGATCAAATCTTTAAAGCTGCAAAGTTAAGAAGAAACATAAACAGTTCTGACCTGGTAGCTGGTCTAACCCGGAAAGTTTATTTTAATGAAAGGCTTACCAAAGAAAACAGAGTGTTATTTCGAGACACTAGGCATAGGTCCAAGCAACATGGATACACATTCTGTTGGTGTAATCAAGGCTTTATTTAAGTCAGGCAACGTGAAGGTAAATCTGCTCAGCTTATTCAATCGCACAAGGATCTTGACCGTCTGCTTCCACCCACTTCTACCGTCTAGAGTACATAATGATAAACGTAATGATCTACAAAATTACGAAAGACCAAGGGTTGATGAAGTTTACTTAATGCAAGCTACCTTACATGACTTTATTATTGCTAAAAATGTATTGTTACGAGCTTAGGGTTCGTGACAATAAAAACTGCCGATTGAATTACCAAAATTAGCACTTTAATTCACTTTACACTAATTAAACCTAAAAGACACTATTAATTAATCACACTGATTCACTTTATTCCGCTCCGAAGCTTCGCTTGTCTCGCCAAATTCAATACGGCCTCGATCGCATCTTGCAGCGCCTTTAAATACACATTATCACCGAAATATCCAGAATATTCAAGTAAATACGCGCGCCAATCGACCAGGCGCCGAAAGTTCGTGTGTAGGGCTTCTTGAAAGCTTAGTTCTTCAATTCGATACTAGATGGCGCTGTTGGTTGAAAGACTAGTCATGTTATTTTCTGGAAAGCTCCCCTCGCTCTGTTACCCGACACTAGATGGCGCTAGTGCCAGACGTCAACTTGGCGCGCAACACTGCCCCCTCCTAAGACATGCTCGTCCGGAGCATTATCGGCCCAATAATAACGCGCCAGGCGATCCACATGGACGATCTTAGGAGTCCCTCTTGCGCCTTTCTGTATCCGGTAGGTTACATCGTTGATCCTAGTCACAATCCGGTACGGGCCGTCCCATTTAGCTTGAAGCTTAGGAGATTTTCCTTTGCTGCGGACTGGATTGTGCAACCACACTTGTGAACCTTCGTGGAACCCTTTGTTGTTCATTTTGCGGTCATACCGGGTTTTCATCTTTTCAGACATTTGCTGGCCCGATTGTCTGACGTGCTCCTAAATGTCATTCATTTTGTTCCGCAAGTCATTTGCACAATCGGTTATACTGAGTGGGGCATCAGGTGGTATCGCAGTGATCAGGTCTGCAGGCAGCCGTAATTCACTTCCAAAGTTTGCGAAAGCTGGTGTCACTGCTGTACTTTCGTGAACAGCGCTTCGATATGACAACAAAAACGGTTGTATATGCTTGTCCCAATCTCGTTGCCGATTGTCTACAACTTTTGCTAGGTACCTCTCCAATGTCTGATTAAATCGTTCTACCATTCCATCAGATTGCGGGTGATAAGAAGCCGTTCTTGTTTTATGAGTACCCATAACTCGGCAAGTTTCCTGGAATATTTGAGACTCAAAATTCCTTCCTTGATCGCTTTGAATCTCTAAAGGTACTCCAAAACGACAGAAGACTTCATGAACTAGTATATCTGCAACTGTTGAAGCTTCTTGATTTGGAATGGCGAAGACTTCTGGCCACTTACTGAAGTAATCCATCACAACCATGAAATACTTGTTACCGCTTTCACTCTCCGGAAACGGCCCCGCCACGTCAATGGCTATTCTCTCCCATGGTGCACCAACATTGTACAACTTCAATGCACCTCTACTACGAGTCTGAGGTCCCTTTACAGCCGCACAACTTGTACATTTGCGACACCAGTCCTCGACATCGTTTAGACAGTGAACCCAGTAAAACCGTTCTCGGATCTTCAGTAGAGTTCGTTTAACTCCCAGATGGCCTCCTGAACAATCATTATGGTACAGCTGTAGAACATCCGGTACTTTAGCTTTAGGGACAACCATTTGCAAATGACAGCTGTCTCCCCGAACATTTTCCCATTTACGGCACAGAACTCCATCCTGAAGCAGCAAGCTGTCCCACTGGGCCCAATAGCTTTTAGTGGTCGAACTCATCGTTGAGACGTCGCTCCACTTGGGCTTGGGAGCACTGGCCTTCATCCATTCCAGAATCGGCTTGATGTCCGGATCTTCCTGCTGTGCATGTGGTAAGCTGTCCTTCCACTCGTTGCTGAGGTGGTCTGTCCTGAGCATCCTCACGGATACCACTTCCTTACTCTCTTGCCTAGTACAATGGTTGCAATCTTCAGGACAAGGTCTTCTTGACAATGCATCTGCGTTGTCATGAGATTTCCCGCTGCGATGTTCGATCTCAAAGTCGTATTCCTGCAGTAGTTCAATCCACCTCGCAACTTGTCCTTCTGGATTTTTAAACTGCAATAGCCATTTTAGTGCAGCATGGTCAGTTCGTAAGTGAAATTTCCGTCCCAGAAGATATTTGCTAAAATGCTGCAAGGACTTTACCACAGCTAGCAATTCGCGTCTTGTGACACAATAGTTCCTTTCCGGTTTTGATAACGACTTGCTGAAGTACGCTATCACGACCTCTTGGTCACCATTCCGTTGAGACAATACATCGCCAAGTTCTATATCACTTGCGTGTGTGTCAACTATAAATTCTTTGCTTGCATCAGGATATCCCAAAATAGGTGTTTTGCACAGACGGTCCTTGAGCACCTGGAATGCGATATTGCAACTTTCATCCCAGTAGAAATATTGCTTCTCCTCGGTTCGCTTGTGCAGAGGTTTGGCTATATCTGCAAAGTTCTTCACAAATCGCTGATAATAGGAGCACAACCCCGAAAATGCTCTAACCTGCGTCTTGTCTTTTGGAACCGACCAATCCTTGACAGCGGCGATTTTCTCTGGATCCGTGCGGATACCTTCTTTCGATACTACATACCCCAAAAAGTTAACTTGCCGTTTGAATAGTGAACATTTCTTCGGACTCAACTTGAGGTTTGCACTCTGAATCTTCATGAGCACGCGTTCCAGGTTTTGAAGGTGTTCCTCAAACGTACGGCCCACGATGATGATGTTATCCAAGTAGACCAGACAGGCATCGCCAATTAGCCCGGTAAGTACAAGCTCCATCAGCCTTTCAAACGTTACCGGAGCATTGCACAATCCAAACGGCATCACTTTAAATTGCCACAGACCCTTTCCCGTCGAGAACGCGGTTTTCTCCTTGTCCTTAAGGTCAATTTCAACTTGCCAGTATCGACTTTTTAGATCCAGCGTGCTAAACCACTTTACTTCTGTTGGCATATCCAGTGTGTCATCAATTCTTGGCAAGGGATAGCTGTCCTTCTTCGTAACGTCGTTCAGACGGCGGTAGTCGACACCGCATGCTGCCATCTTTCTTCTTTATCAGCACCACGGGTGAACACCATGGACTAGAGGAAGGTTCAATAACACCATCCTTCACCATTCCCTCAATCATAGTTTCCACTTCTTTTTCACGTGCTACCGGCAATCTTCTTGGTCGTAGGCTTCTTCTCTGTGTTTATTTTGTGATGAACTAAGCCGGTCTTCCTATGTCAGCATCGTTTGACGAGAATACATCGGCATACTTGAGTAACAACTTCTTCGCCTTGACCATTTCATTAGGGGAGAAGACGCTGCGACAGTCTTCTAAAAGTGTGGTCACTCTCGTTTGTGCACCCTTGCTGGGGGTCCCACTCGATAGATATTGGCACCGACGTAACCAATCCACTTCCTCACAAGTACCAACCAGTGTGCCTTTTTCTATAATCTGTTCCTGGTCACAAATGTTCAGCACACGTACTCCTGAGATATCAGTGGTTCTAACCAAGGTTCGAGCTACTTTCCATGGAGGGTCATTGTTTACCCTTTCCACAAGTACACAACGGTGGGCTTGCCCAGGGTTTCGAGGAAGACTAACCGGCACAATCGTTTCCAATCTCGGCGAAAGAACAATCTCCTTAATGCTGTACACGTTCCCTGGTAACGCACCTTCCATAAAAAGTTCCTCCTGCCCACATTTCAAAACACCTTGCTTAACGTCGATCTCACAACAATTATTCCTCATAAAGTCTAGGCCCAGGATGCAGTCGTCCATTATATCAGCCACAATGACATTATGCAGGTGGATCACGTTGCCTAGCTTCAACTCCATCTCCTTCTCTCCACGGACGGGTATACGCTGACCGGTGGCTGTTACCAAATTAATGCGTTCTCTTTTGTATGCGGAGTCCCCAAGAAACTGACTTATAAGTTGGGAACTAACAACCGTACGAAAGGCTCCAGTATCTATGGTCAGTTTACACGATATTCCGTTGACCTCGCCCTTGATGATTAGCCTGTTCCCATCATGGGTTTGTGAGATCGAGACCATTGGGGCTCTTTTTACATCAGCCAGCACCCGCCCCGCAGTTCTGGCTTTTACTCGTTTCCCTGCAGCTGCTGGGCGGTGCTGTTGGCCGTATTACCCTCCTGAGATCGTTCACTTCCCTTTCCAGAGTTCGCTTAGGGCAGCTGGATCGAAGATGGCCCCTTTCCCCACAGCCATAGCACCTAGGGTTGTATCCTTTGTTGCGGTCGCGAACTATAGCTTCAGCAACCTCCCTGACGCGATGGGAACGATGATCCTGTCGCACGGCTTCCACCTCCAGTGCATGGGCCAAGGCGTCCTTAAGCGTCTCGTGGTACCCGATCATCACAGCAGCTCTGACTTCCAGGTCGCGGATGCCGTCGATGAATGTCTGCACCAGGTTCCCTTCAATGAGCGCAGGTACAGACCGGTATGCTTTTCGCACCAGCTTCTCCACCTCTAGAGCCCACTGCTGCAGGTTTTCGTTGATGCGCTGCACGCGATCTTTAAGCTGCGCGCGAAAGACGTGTTCCAGGTGAGCGTCGCCATATCTCGCCTCCAATGCCTCAAGGAGTTGCTCATAAGTGAGAACAGTCATGGCCTGACTTTTATTCCAGCCATTCGCCTTCATAACAGCCTCGAACTGGATTTTATAGGCTGACCAGGAAGAAGTCCCGTCAAACGGTGGCATTTTAAACCCACGTAGCGAAGGTGTTATAGCTACTACGGGAGCTGTAATTCCATCCCCCAGTTTGAGGTCGTCCAGCGTTTTCTTCACGTCAGCCATCACGTTGTCAACCCGATTGTTCACTTGGATGATTCGGGTTTCAGCTTTCTCGATTCGGGTTTCAGCTTTTGCGATTTGGGTTTAAGCTTCTGACAGGCGGTTGTCATGCTGAGCAACCCTATTCTTCACCTCCTTTATCTCCTTCCCGAAGGCAGCGTGAAGGTCCTTCATGAGGAGCATCTGCTCTTCCAACCGATGGGCCTGTTCCTCTTGTTCGCCCCGCAGCTACTCTTCCAAACGACGGACCTGTTCCTCCTGTCGGCGAGCCTGTTCCTACTGTCGGCGAACCTGTTCCTCCTGTCGGCGAACCTGTTCCTCCTGCTGCTCTTTCAACAGACGGGTCTGTTCCTCTCGTCCGCGCTGCAGCTGCTCCTGTAGCATCGCCATCAGAGCACCTAAGTCAGGTGCTGCAGATGCAGGAGCTACTAACGGGCCCGCAGCCTTCGTGGCTGGCGGTTGGTTATAAATATATTATTATTATTATTACGAAAATGATTGTGACTGAAAACCTGGGCCTTGAATTAGACTCAATTCAGGTTAAGTGTGAAATTATAAAAGATATATGTGATTGTAAACATGTCATCACTCCGGAATTTACCTTTAAGCTATTTTGTCTCAATATCAGAAGCCTAGGAAAGAATTTTAATATTTTAATGGTAGCCTTACAACGTTTAGAAATATCCATGGATATTATAATTCTGACCGAATGTTGGCTCTACGATGGTATAATAATTCCGCAAATACCTAGATATAACGCTTTTAAAACGCATAGGCACTTAAATCAAAATAGCGGGGTTGTTATACCTGAGTTATACCTGAGTGATATATGGCATGCCACAGTTTCGGAACTATGAATTGATGAAGCCGATTGCCTATTTGTTCAAATACCCGAAAAGTTAAATATTGTTGGAAAATATCGTTCACTATCTTTTAAGAATCTGGAAAAATGTCTAGCATCCCTTAAAATGCACAATAATAAAATAAATATAATGGAAAATATATGTACTCCACAAAGCTAATATCAGTGCTGTGTGACCGAACACGGGTTCACTAGCCATAGTAAATCTAACTAGGAAGTCTGCTTGCTTTGATCACATCTACGTTAGAAACTTGGATAGTTGCCAAGCACTACATGGCATTGTATGCCAATGTGACATAACAGACCACTTCCCAGTTATGCTTGGTTTGAACTCCAAAAAATTTAAGCCTCCTAGACCTACTCGTTTCACATCTAAAAGAGATCTTAATGCCATAGAACATAACCTTAAAAACATCGACTGGTCTATTCTAAGCAATATATCCGACGTAAATATAGCTAATGAAATATTCACAAAACACATTATAGATGTCCTAAATAAACATACCAAAGAAGTTAAAATTAGAAGAGCCAAGTATAACATAAAACCTTGGATAACTCCAGGTTTAATTCGTTGTATGCGCGTCCGTGATCGTCTGCATCTTCAATCTCGGAGTGATCCGAAAAATAAAAACTTAAAAAAAATACCCGTTATCAAAAATTTTTATAGATTTATTACGCAAGGTTAAAACTGAATATGAAAATAAATTTCTTATTGAAAACAAAAATAACCCGAAAAAGATGTGGCAGTCAATCAAAAATATCTGTCACCTTCAACATTGTTACGGCCCGGAGTTACCCCGACAAACGCCGATTGAGCTAGGGCCCACGGTAGCCCAATACGACGGGTAATAAAGGGGAGGGTCCGACGACCTATGGGTAATTAAATTATAACGGCTAACAAAGAAGCAAGCAACACTTACCGATTGGCGGAGGTAGGGTTGACAACGGGGCACCTGTCCGGTGAAAGTTGATGTGCATGTAAGTGGTGTGCAATAATATGTACAAGGTGTAACCTGACTTCCCCGCTGATCCTGGACAGCAGATCCCAAGGCGCTGCTTCTCTCCAAATGTGGGATCCATCCAAGGGGCGTTCACCAATGGAAAACTTCCACTTCAATTTTCACTGTATTAGTTTATCAACTTTATTGTCCATTTAATTAACTTCAATGCAACCAAATCAACGTTAATCGACATTAAAACACAACTTAAGGACGATTGGTCAAAGTTCAAAGTCCCAGGTTCACTAGCACAAAACTACTAACTCGTCGATGCAACTAACGGCATAAAAGTTCCTTTAATCACTCCAAACTCCAAGTAGGCCTCTTGTCACGTAACACGTTCAATAGTAATTCAAAATGGCAGACACAATTAACACAGATTTAGGCCTTCAATCTAAACACCGGCCGCCCGCAACCGTATACCAGTCACAAACAATACTTAAAACTGTTACAACAATAATTCTATAATCCCGACCTTGTTATCACGAAACAAATTAAGATAACACTGGAAGAGGCTCGCTACGTATAAACGACCCGGGCTTCGCGCAAATAAGGTCAAGAATAAGCCTCGTTGTCACGCATATTAACGACAAATACAACACAATAGAGGCCGTCCTTCCGACGCATATTTATATCAAACTCGCGACCCCTAAATCGACCCGGTAGATTATGTAACGCCCGACGTTTAACTGGCACGGGCTCAGCGCCCAAAGGCTTCCTGCCGACTGCCCCGCTTGCTGTGCGCATACGCCACAGCAAGCCTCCGTCTCCCACGCAACGCTAACCGTTTCCTCACCCCGCTCGAGGCAATCGGGCGTAAACAAACATAATAAAAATGAACCCAAAGAATTGTTAAGACTACATGGTCTAAATGTGCAAGAATCAATGAATTCACAAATCATCATTTTTCTTCTGCTGGTAAAAAGCTCGCAGAAAATATTCTCTCTCATATGAAGCTAAATGAGGCTGATCTGGCAAGGTCCGTTCGAACTCCAAATGCACAAATGAATTCGTTTTTCATGTATCCCACCGATCACGAAGAAATTGGAAAACTTATATTTCAGTTGCAAGATAAGGCATAGGGTATAGACGGAGTTAGCAACGCGCTTGCAAAATTTATCAAACATGAAATTATGACGCCGCTTGCGTACATTTTTAACCTCAGTCTCTCAAGCGGTACCTTTCCAGATAGTTGGAAAACAAAAGGTTTCAGCTTTCTCAATTCGGGTTTCAGCTTTTGCGATTTGGGTTTAAGCTTCTGTCAGGCGGTTGTCATGCTGAGCAACCCTATCCTTCACCTCCTTTATCTCCTTCCCGAAGGTAGCGTGAAGGTCCTTCATGAGGAGCATCTGCTCTTCCAACCGATGGGCCTGTTCCTCTTGTTCGCCCCGCAGCTACTCTTCCAAACGACGGACCTGTTCCTCCTGTCGACGAACCTGTTCCTCCTGCTGCTCTTTCAACAGACGGGCCTGTTCCTCTCGTCCGCGCTGCAGCTGCTCCTGTAGCATCGCCATCAGAGCACCTAAGTCAGGTGCTGCAGATGTAGGAGCTACTAACGGGCCCGCAGCCTTCGTGGCTGGCAGTTGGTTATAAATATATTATTATTATTATGTGGGGTATCTATATAGTTTTCTCATCTGGTTGGGATGTATAAATATATAATTATAAATGAAAATGAAAAGATAAATATACATAAATATCAATAAAATAAAATAAATACAAAAATACATAAATAAATAAAAGCCCAACCAGATGGAAGCCCTCGGCAGGGGAGACCAAACGGCCAAGGGTTAGGGGGAAAGGGAAAGAAACCGGCGGACGATGCGGGCAGTATCAAGGAGCACCGCCTTCTGCATTTGAGCCCGGAGCGGTCCGTCACGGAGTCCCAGTCGCCTCAGATGATCAGAGAGGCTAACTGGGATTAGCCCATTCGCAGAGACGACTACAGGAATAATTTTGGTCGGCACACCACCCCACATGTCGGTCACCTCGTGAGCCAGGTCCAGATACTTTGATTGCTTATCTGTTTCGGCTTTCACGAGGTTCTCGGCATACGGGACGGTAATATCGACCAAAAATATCCTTGACTGTGCCCGGTCCATCAGCACAATATCAGGCTTATTCGCAAGAATAGTCCTGTCTGTGATGATGGCCCGGTCCCAGTAGAGCCTGGCGCGGTCATTTTCGAGCACGGCTTCCGGCAAGTACTTGTAATACGGCAATTTCCGGTCCACGAGACCGTATTTCAGAGCGAGCTCCTGGTGTAGAATTCTGGCTACTAGGTTGTGCCTGTGCAAGTACTCAGAGTTAGAAAGCGCCGAACAACCGGAGATGACATGCCTAAGTGACTCACCGGGATGGCGACAAGCTCGACAGACGTCGACGGTGCCATCCTTTAGGATGTATCTCCGATAGTTGTTGGTCTTAATAACCTGATCCTGTATTGCACAGACAAAACCCTCGGTTTCCCCGAAGAGGTCACCGAAACGCAGCCAGTTGAGGGAGGCGACTGTGTCTACGAAGGGCTCATGTAGAGCCCTGTAGTACCTCCCGTGGAGCTCTTTCTCCTTCCATACGGTCTCCCGGTCGGAAATGCTAAGCACTGCTGGGTCCTGCCATTGCTCGTTGGCTAAGGATAGAGGGGTAAGCCCTTTATCACTAGAAATGACGTCATTATAGAATGGATCATCCGATCTCGCCAGGAAGTAATGACGGAGGCTGCACACTTCACGATTATGCATGGTGAGCGCGCTCAGAAAGCCACGCCCACCATGCTTTCGCGGCAAGTACAGCCTCATTACCGACGATCTCGGATGATGCATTCTATGGGACGTCATGGTAGTGCGGACTTTTCTATCCAGGGCGTTAAGTTCAGTCTGACTCCACCTGAGTATGCCAAAGGTATACATAAGGACAGGTATGACCCAACCGTTATATGCGTGTGTCTTATTCACACCGGACAAAAGGCTATTAAGCACTTTGGTCAAGCGTGCATAAAACACGTCGCAAACTGACTGTTTCATACCAGCCTCATCGATACCGATGTTCTGTGACATACCCAGGTATCGGTATGTTTCAGCCTTTTATTATTATTATTATTATTATTACGAAAATGACTCTTTCAACAGACGGGCCTATTCCTCTCGTCCGCGCTGCAGCTGCTCCTGTAGCATCGCCATAAGAGCACCTAAGTCAGGTGCTGCAGATGCAGGAGCTACTGACGGGCCGACCTCCGTTGCCTGCGGCTGGCCCTCCGACATCTGCGGAGTTGCACCACCAAATCTCCTCTGGTCCGTCTCCTGCTGGCGTTGACTTCGGGTACGGACACCCTCCGATTCCTCCTTCGGTAAAATCGGCATGATTTGATCCCACTTCTGACACCAATTGTTACGAGCTTAGGGTTCGTGACAATAAAAACTGCCGATTGAATTACCAAAATTAACACTTTAATTCACTTTACACTAACTAAACCTAAAAGACACTAATAATTAATCACGCTGATTCACTTTATTCCACTCCGAAGCTTCGCTTGTCTCGCCAAATTCAAGACTGCCTCGATTGCATCTTGCAGCGCCTTTAAATACATATTGTTACGAGCTTGAGGTTCGTGACAATAAAAATTGCCGATAAAATTACCTAAATTAACACTTTAATTCACTTTACACTAATTAAAGTTAAAAATAATATAATAATAATAATAATAATAAAATGGCGTAGGGAATTGACGACCCCATCGCCCGCTGACGTAACAGTTAAGTGACAAAACTGCTACGTCAACGCAGTCAGTCAGCGCCTTGCGAGAGGTGTGAGCGCCGTGCCTCGGCAGAATTCAGGGTGCAAAGGCCCGTTTGTGCTTATGGCCGTCCACGATACGGTGCCGGGCCTGGACGTCTCCCGTTAATGGACGCCCATATTATGGATGATGGAGAAAAAGATAGTGCGCAAAGGGCCGCTGCCTGGAGGTCGCCAGGGCGCGTCTGGAGCTGGCGCTGGACGCGACAGCATGCGGGCCGCCAGCCGAGCGCGGGGTGTTGCAAGACCACCTAGCAGCCCCCCGCATCCATCATCCCCACCAGAAGACTTGGTATCGGCTGGGTCTTCTCGGACTCAGCAAGCGGCACCCGCCGCTGGTGGAGCACGTCGCATGCGTTGGTCTAAATCAATGAATGAAAACGCACTGCGGGCGTATTTTAGGGCAAAAAGGGGAAGAAACTGGATGTTTGGCGTATCGGGCTCGGATGCATCGCTTTTTTTGCAGAGCTGGAGCCATCTCTATCCGTCACTGAGCAAAACCTGGCAGACCGAGTTAGGTACATCCTGCGCTCCAACATATTTGGTGACGCCGAACTCGAGCGACTACGACGTGAGGCTATTCCTTCATCGAATGGAAATGCTACGGCTGGGAATGCGGCGCCACTAGATGCGCAACAAACTGCATATGTGGATGCTGCCGTCAACATTCCATTTGTGGCTAATTCAGACGATGATGGAATAGTCTCCCACGAACTAGAGAAAATGAGGAGCATATTGGAAGAGTCGATGCTGGAAACGCGCAGCATGCCTCTCGAAAATCGACCGCGACTTCCCCGCATACCACTTAGCAAGCGAAATCGGGCTGTCGTGCAGGCTCTTAACCCAAAGCTGGTGACCTATTTGGAAGCCAGCCGGGACCTTTGCGAGACGGACTCAATTCTTTTTGGCGCCGCACTGGCAGTATGCCGTATTATTGGCGCCAAACTTCCCGTGGCTGGACGTGCTACTCAAAAAAGTAGCGCCATCCCAGCCTGGAGAAAAAGAATTGAGGACCGTATCGCAAAGGCAAGGGCCCTTATCGGCAGAGTGACAAGCTTCAGGTCGGGTAATAATAGACCGAGGATTATGTGCACCGTTAGGATGGCGTTTGCTAGGACAAATATCAGTTTGTTCCAGCCGGATATCATGCAAAAACTAACGGAGCGCATAGATGACCTGAAGCAAAAAATCGCTGCTTGGGGGGAAGCGGATTCGACGATTTAGCGAGAGGTCAAGGCGGTTCAGCCAGAATCGTCTCTTCCAGAGTGATCAGAAGAGGCTCTATAAATCATTGGAGCGACCAGAGGTGTGTGGAGCGGGCCCAGGACCGGATCAGGCTGACACTGTCGCATTTTGGCGTGGCCTGTGGTCAGAGCCCGTAAACCACAGCGAGGGCCCTTGGATGGAAGTTGTGGCGAGCCAGAGTGCAAGTGTTACGCCTATGGACCCCGTCACCATAACGCCTAAAGACGTGGCTGAGGCGGTCCGTAGGGCCCCGAACTGGAAAAGTCCGGGGCTCGACGGGCTGCATCATTACTGGCTGAAGGGGTTCGTAGTGTGTCACGCTGTGCTCGCCCGACAGTTTCAAGAGGCTCTCGATCAGAAGTCGCTCCCGAGCCTCTTCACTACTGGGATCACTCATTTGGTTCCTAAAGATCAGGATACCACAGACCCGAGCAAATACCGCCCCATCACGTGTCTACCCACCATATATAAGACACTGACATCCATTTTGAGCGCGAGAATCTCTCGTCACCTGGAGCTAAATCAGGTGATGTCACGCGCTCAAAATGGATGCCGGGCCGGTGGTCGTGGAACCAAGGAACCACTCCTCATTGACGCGGTCATTGGCAAAGTGGTGAAACGCAACCGTCGGAATTTCTCCGCCGCCTGGATAGACTACAGAAAGGCATTCGACTCGGTGCCCCATACATGGCTAAAGAGAGTCCTCCAGCTGTACAAAATTGACTGTACAGTTGGAGACTTCCTCGAGCAGTGTATGGCGCAATGGAGTACGATCCTTTGCTATCTGGGCGAGCGGATGATGGCTGCGGAGAACCACATAAGGATAAGAAGGGGTATCTTCCAGGGCGATTGTCTGAGTCCAATCTGGATTTGCCTCTCCCTGAACCCTCTCAGTACTTTACTGGAGGGCTCCGGGAGGGGATTTCAGCTTCGGAAAGGAGGTACAAAAGTGACCCACCTTTTCTATATGGATGACCTCAAGTTATTCGCCTCCAGTCGCTCCCATCTTATGGAATTGCTAAACATCACTTGTGAATTTAGCAATTCTATTGGAATGGAGCTGGGAACGGATAAGTTTGCGGTCCTCCATGTTGAAAGGGAGAGGGTTGCTAACTCTGAGGGCATAGACTTATCTATGCCCGTCAACTTAAGGACCCTTTCCGACGCTGAAACATACCGATACCTGGGTATGTCACAGAACATCGGTATCGATGAGGCTGGTATGAAACAGTCAGTTTGCGACGTGTTTTATGCACGCTTGACCAAAGTGCTTAAAAGCCTTTTGTCCGGTGTGAATAAGACACACGCATATAACGGCTGGGTCATGCCTGTCCTCATGTATACCTTTGGCATACTCAGGTGGACTCAGACTGAACTTAACGCCCTGGATAGAAAAGTCCGCACTACCATGACGTCCCACAGGATGCATCATCCGAGATCGTCGGTAATGAGGCTGTACTTGCCGCGAAAGCATGGTGGGCGTGGCTTCTTGAGCGCGCTCACCATGCATAATCGCGAAGTGTGCAGCCTCCGTAATTACTTCCTGGCGAGATCGGATGATCCATTCTATAAGGACGTCATTTCTAGTGATAAAGGACTTACCCCTCTATCCTTAGCCAACGAGCTCTTACTCCTTATATATGGCATGCCACAGTTTCGGAACTATGAATTGATGAAGCCGATTGCCTATTTGTTCAAATACGAAAAGTTAAATATTGTTGGAACATATCATTCACTATCTTTTAAGAATCTGGAAAAATGTCTAGCATCCCTTGAAATGCACAATAATAAAATAAATATAATGGAAAATATATGTACTCCACAAAGCTTATCAGTGCTGTGTGACCGAACACGGGTTCACTAGCAATAGTAAATCTAACTAGGAAGTCTGCTTGCTTTGATCACATCTACGTTAGAAACTTGGATAGTTGCCAAGAACTACATGGCATTGTATGCCAATGTGACATTACAGACCACTTCCCAGTTATGCTTGGTTTGAACTCCAAAAAATTTAAGCCTCCTAGACCTACTCGTTTCACATCTAAAAGAGATCTTAATGCCATAGCACATAACCTTAAAAACATCGACTGGTCTATTCTAAGCAATATATCCGACGTAAATATAGCTAATGAAATATTCACAAAACACATTATAGATGTCCTAAATAAACATACCAAAGAAGTTAAAATTAGAAGAGCCAAGTATAACATAAAACCTTGGATAACTCCAGGTTTAATTCTTTGTATGCGCGTCCGTGATCGTCTGCATCTTCAATCTCGGAGTGATCCGAAAAATAAAAACTTTAAAAAAAAATACCCGTTATCAAAAAATTTTTTATAGATTTATTACGCAAGGTTAAAACTGAATATGAAAATAAATTTCTTATTGAAAACAAAAATAACCCGAAAAAAGATGTGGCAGGCAGTCAATCAAAAATATCTGTCACCTTCAACATTGTTACGGCCCGGAGTTACCCCGACAAACGCCGATTGAGCTAGGGCCCACGGTAGCCCAATACGACGGGTAATAAAGGGGAGGGTCCGACGACCTATGGATAATTAAATTATAACGGCTAACAAAGAAGCAAGCAACACTTACCGATTGGCGGAGGTAGGGTTGACAACGGGGCACCTGTCCGGTGAAAGTTGATGTGCATGTAAGTGGTGTGCAATAATATGTACAAGGTGTAACCTGACTTCCCCGCTGATCCTGGACAGCAGACCCCAAGGCGCTGCTTCTCTCCAAATGTGGGATCCATCCAAGGGGCGTTCACCAATGGAAAACTTCCACTTCAATTTTCACTGTATTAGTTTATCAACTTTATTGTCCATTTAATTAACTTCAATGCAACCAAATCAACGTTAATCGACATTAAAACACAACTTAAGGACGATTGGTCAAAGTTCAAAGTCCCAGGTTCACTAGCACAAAACTACTAACTCGTCGATGCAACTAACGGCATAAAAGTTCCTTTAATCACTCCAAACTCCAAGTAGGCCTCTTGTCACGTAACACGTTCAATAGTAATTCAAAATGGCAGACACAATTAACACAGATTTAGGCCTTCAATCTAAACACCGGCCGCCCGCAACCGTATACCAGTCACAAACAATACTTAAAACTGTTATAACAATAATTCTATAATTCCGACCTTGTTATCACGAAACAAATTAAGATAACACTGGAAGAGGCTCGCTACGTATAAACGACCCGGGCTTCGCGCAAATAAGGTCAAGAATAAGCCTCGTTGTCACGCATATTAACGACAAATACAACACAATAAAAGCAGTCCTTCCGACGCACATTTATATCAAACTCGCGACCCCTAAATCGACCCGGTAGATTATGTAACGCCCGACGTTTAACTGGCACGGGCTCAGCGCCCAAAGGCTTCCTGCCGACTGCCCCGCTTGCTGTGCGCATACGCCACAGCAAGCCTCCGTCTCCCACGCAACGCTAACCGTTTCCTCACCCCGCTCGAGGCAATCGGGCGTAAACAAACATAATAAAAATGAACCCAAAGAATTGTTAAGACTACATGGTCTAAATGTGCAAGAATCAATGAATTCACAAATCATCATTTTTCTTCTGCTGGTAAAAAGCTCGCAGAAAATATTCTCTCTCATATGAAGCTAAATGAGGCTGATCTGGCAAGGTCCGTTCGAACTCCAAATGCACAAATGAATTCGTTTTTCATGTATCCCACCGATCACGAAGAAATTGGAAAACTTATATTTCAGTTGCAAGATAAGGCATAGGGTATAGACGGAGTTAGCAACGCGCTTGCAAAATTTATCAAACATGAAATTATGACGCCGCTTGCGTACATTTTTAACCTCAGTCTCTCAAGCGGTACCTTTCCAGATAGTTGGAAAACAAAAGGTTTCAGCTTTCTCAATTCGGGTTTCAGCTTTTGCGATTTGGGTTTAAGCTTCTGTCAGGCGGTTGTCATGCTGAGCAACCCTATCCTTCACCTCCTTTATCTCCTTCCCGAAGGTAGCGTGAAGGTCCTTCATGAGGAGCATCTGCTCTTCCAACCGATGGGCCTGTTCCTCTTGTTCGCCCCGCAGCTACTCTTCCAAACGACGGACCTGTTCCTCTTGTCGGCGAGCCTGTTCCTGCTGTCGGCGAGCCTGTTCCTCCTGTCGACGAACCTGTTCCTCCTGCTGCTCTTTCAACAGACGGGCCTGTTCCTCTCGTCCGCGCTGCAGCTGCTCCTGTAGCATCGCCATCGAGCACCTAAGTCAGGTGCTGCAGATGTAGGAGCTACTAACGGGCCCGCAGCCTTCGTGGCTGGCAGTTGGTTATAAAATATTATTATTATTATTATTATTACGAAAATGACTCTTTCAACAGACGGGCCTATTCCTCTCGTCCGCGCTGCAGCTGCTCCTGTAGCATCGCCATAAGAGCACCTAAGTCAGGTGCTGCAGATGCAGGAGCTACTGACGGGCCGACCTCCGTTGCCTGCGGCTGGCCCTCCGACATCTGCGGAGTTGCACCACCAAATCTCCCCTGGTCCGTCTCCTGCTGGCGTTGACTTCGGGTACGGACACCCTCCGATTCCTCCTTCGGTAAAATCGGCATGATTTGATCCCACTTCTGACACCAATTGTTACGAGCTTAGGGTTCGTGACAATAAAAACTGCCGATTGAATTACCAAAATTAACACTTTAATTCACTTTACACTAATTAAACCTAAAAGACACTAATAATTAATCACGCTGATTCACTTTATTCCACTCCGAAGCTTCGCTTGTCTCGCCAAATTCAATACTGCCTCGATTGCATCTTGCAGCGCCTTTAAATACATATTGTTACGAGCTTGAGGTTCGTGACAATAAAAATTGCCGATAGAATTACCTAAATTAACACTTTAATTCACTTTACACTAATTAAAGTTAAAAATAATATAATAATAATAATAATAATAAAAAGGCGTAGGGAAGTGACGACCCCATCGCCCGCTGACGTAACAGTTAAGTGACAAAACTGCGACGTCAACGCAGTCAGTCAGCGCCTTGCAAGAGGTGTGAGCGCCGTGCCTAGGCAGAATTGGATGCAAAGGCCCGTTTGTGCTTATGGCCGTCCACGAAACGGTGCCGGGCCTGGGCGTCTCCCGTTAATGGACGCCCATAAAATGGATGATGGAAGAAAAAGATAGCGCGCAAAGGGCCGCTGCCTGGAGGTCGCCAGGGCGCGTCTGGAGCTGGCGCTGGACGCGACAGCATGCGGGCCGCCAGCCGAGCGCGGGGAGCTGCACGACCACCTAGCAGCCCCTCGCATCCATCATCCCCACCAGAAGGCTTGGTGTCGGCTGGGTCTTCTCGGACCCAGCAAGCGGCACCCGCCGCTGGTGGAGCACGTCGCATGCGTTGGACAAAATCCATGAATGAAAACGCACTGCGGGCGTATTATAGGGCAAAAGGGGAAGAAACTGGAGTATGGCGTATAGGTCTCGGATGCATCGCTTTTTTGCAGAGCTGGAGCCAGTCTATCCCGTCACGGAGCAAAACCTGGCAGACCGAGTTCGGTACATCCTGCGCTCGAACATATTTGGTGACGCCGAACTCGAACGACTACAACGTGAGGCTATTCCGTCATCGAATGGAAATCGGCTACGGCTGGGAATGCGGCGCCGCATTCGCAACAAACTGCATCCACACGTGGAAGCCGCCGTCAACATTCCATTTGTGGCTAATTCAGACGACGATGAAATAGTCTCCCACGAACTAGAGAAAATGAGGAGCATATTGGAAGAGGCGATTCTGGAAACGCGCAGCACGCCTCTCGAAAATCGACCGCGACTTCCCCCGCATACCCTTAAGCAAGCGAAATCGGGCTGTCGTGCGGGCTCTTAACCCAATGCTGGTGACCTATTTGGAAGCCAGCCGGGACCTTTGCGAGACGGACTCAATTCTTTTTGGCGCCGCACTGGCAGTATGCCGTATTATTGGCGCCAAACTTCCCATGGCTGGACGCGCTACTCAACAAAGTAGCGCCATCCCAGCCTGGAGAAAAAGAATCGAGGACCGTATCGCAAAGGCAAGGGCCCTTATCGGCAGACTGACAAGCTTCAGGTCGGGTAATAATAGACCGAGGATTATGCGCACCGTTAGGATGGCGTTTGCTGGGACAAATATCAGTTTGTCCCAGCCGGATATCACGCAGAAACTAACGGAGCGCATAGACGACCTGAAGCAAAAGATCGCTGCTTGGGGGAAGCGGATTCGACGATTTACCGAGGGGTCAAGGCGGTTCAACCAGAATCGTCTCTTCCAGAGTGATCAGAAGAGGCTCTATAAATTATTGGAGCGACCAAAGGTATGTGGAGCGGGCCCAGGACCGGATCAGGCCGACACTGTCGCATTCTGGCGTGGCCTGTGGTCAGAGCCCGTAAACCACAGCGAGGGCCCTTGGATGGAAGTTGTGGCGAGCCAGGGTGCGAGTGTTACGCCTATGGACCACATCACCATAACGCCAAAAGACGTGGCTGAGGCGGTCCGTAGGGCCCCGAACTGGAAAAGTCCGGGGCTCGACGGGCTGCATCATTACTGGCTGAAGGGGTTCGTAGTGTGTCACGCTGTGCTCGCCCGACAGTTTCAAGAGGCTCTCGACCAGAAGTCGCTCCCGAGCCTCTTCACTACTGGGATCACTCACTTGGTTCCTAAAGATCAGGATACCACAGACCCGAGCAAATACCGCCCTATCACGTGTCTACCCACCATATATAAGACACTGACATCCATTTTGAGCGCGAGAATCACTCGTCACCTGGAGCTAAACCAGGTGATGTCACGCGCTCAAAATGGATGCCGGGGCGGTGGTCGTGGAACCAAGGAACCACTCCTCATTGACGCGGTCATTGGCAAAGTGGTGAAACGCAACCGTCGGAATTTCTCCGCCGCCTGGATAGACTACAGAAAGGCGTTCGACTCGGTGCCCCATACATGGCTAAAGAGGGTCCTCCAGCTGTACAAGATTGACTGTACAGTTGGAGACTTCCTCGAGCAGTGTATGGGGCAGTGGAGTACGATCATTTGTTATCTGGGCGAGCGGATGACGGCTGCGGAGAACCACATAAGGATAAGAAGGGGTATCTTCCAGGGCGATTGTCTGAGTCCAATCTGGATTTGCCTCTCCCTGAACCCTCTCAGTACCTTACTGGAGGGCTCCGGGAGGGGATTTCAGCTTCGGAAAGGAGGGACAAAAGTGACCCACCTTTTCTATATGGATGACCTCAAGTTATTCGCCTCCAGTCGCTCCCATCTTATGGAATTGCTAAACATCACTTGTGAATTTAGCAATTCTATTGGAATGGAGCTGGGGACGGATAAGTGTGCGGTCCTCCATGTTGAAAGGGGAAGGGTTGCTAATTCTGGGCATAGACTATCTACGTCAACTTAAGGACCCTTTCCGAGGCTGAAACATACCGATACCTGGGTATGTCACAGAACATCGGTATCGATGAGGCTGGTATGAAACAGTCAGTTTGCGACGTGTTTTATGCACGCTTGACCAAAGTGCTTAACAGCCTTTTGTCCGGTGTGAATAAGACACACGCATATAACGGCTGGGTCATGCCTGTCCTCATGTATACCTTTGGCATACTCAGGTGGACTCAGACTGAGCTTAACGCCCTGGATAGAAAAGTCCGCACTACCATGACGTCACACAGGATGCATCATCCGAGATCGTCGGTAATGAGGCTGTACTTGCCGCGAAAGTATGGTGGGCGTGGCTTTTTGAGCGCGCTCACCATGCATAATCGCGAAGTGTGCAGCCTCCGTAAGTACTTCTTGGCGAAATCGGATGATCCATTCTATAATGACGTCATTTCTAGTGATAAAGGGCTTACCCCTCTATCCTTAGCCAACGAGCAATGGCAGGACCCGGCAGTGCTTAGACAATTCCGACCGGGAGACCGTATGGAAGGAGAAGGAGCTCCACGGGAGGTACTACAAGGCTCTACATGAGCCCTTCGTAGACACAGTCGCCTCCCTCAACTGGCTACGCTTCGGTGACCTCTTCGGGGGAAACCGAGGGTTTTGTCTGTGCAATACAGGATCAGGTTATTAAGACCAACAACTATCGGAGATACATCCTAAAGGATGGCACCGTGGACATCTGCCGAGCTTGTCGCCATCCCGGGGAGTCACTTAGGCATGTCATCTCCGGTTGTTCGGCGCTTTCTAACTCTGAGTACTTGCACAGGCACAACCTAGTATCCAGAATTCTACACCAGGAGCTCGCTCTGAAATACGGTCTCGTGGACCGGAAATTGCCGTATTACAAGTACTTGCCGGAAGCCGTGCTCGAAAATGACCGCGCCAGGCTCTACTGGGACCGGGCCATCATCACAGACAGGACTATTCTTGCGAATAAGCCTGATATTGTGCTGATGGACCGGGCACAGTCAAGGATATTTTTGGTCGACATTACCATTCCGTATGACGAGAACCTCGTGAAAGCCGAAACAGACAAGCAAACAAAATATCTGGACCTGGCTCACGAGGTGACTGACATGTGGGGTGGTCTGCCGACCGAAATTATTCCTGTAGTCGTCTCTGCAAACGGGCTAATCCCAGTCAGCCTCTCGGGTCATCTGAGGCGACTGGGACTACGTGGCGGACCGCTCCGGGCTCAAATACAGAAAGCGGTGCTCCTCGATACCGCCCGCATCGTCCGCCGGTTTCTTTCCCTTTCCCCCTAACCCTCGGCCGTTTGGTCTCCCCTGCCGAGGGCCTCCATCTGGTTGGGCTTTTATTTATTTATGTATTTTTATATTTATTTTATATTATTGATATTTATGTATATTTATCTTTTCATTTTCATTTATAATTATATATTTATAGAACCCAACCAGATGAGAAAACTATATAGATACCCCACAATAATAATAATATTCCACAACTATCACACAACGCCATCTAGTCCCAAGCTAAGCAGAGCTTGTGTTATGGGTACTAGACAACTGATAAACATACTTATATATTTCTAAATACATAAATATTATAGATAAAAACACTAATAATTAATCACACTGATTCACTTTATTCCGCTCCGAAGCTTCGCTTGTCTCGCCAAATCAACACTTCCTCGATCGCATCTTGCAGCGCCTATTTATATAAATTAGCAGCGAAATATCCAGAATATTCAAGTAAACACACGCAAGGTACCGAGAGTTCGTGTTTCAATTTCAAGAAGTTTAGTTCTTCGGTTCGAGACTAGATGGCGCTAGTGCCGTCGACTTGAGCGCGTAACACTGCCCCCTCCAAAGACATGCTCGTCCCGAGCATTATCGGCCCCATAATAACGCGCCAGGCGATCCACATGTACGAACTTAGGAGTCCCTCTTGCGCTTTTCTGTATCCGGTAGGTTACATCGTTGATCTTGGTCACAATCCGGCACGGGCCGTTCCATTTAGCTTGAAGCTTAGGAGATTTCCCTTTGCTGCGGACTGGATTGTGCAACCACACAAGTGAACCTTCGTCGAACCCTTTGTTGTTCATTTTGCGGTCGTACCGGGTTTTCATCTTTTCAGACATTTGCTGGCCCGATTGTCTGACGTGCTCATAAACGTCATTCATTTTGTGTTCTCGGTTGTATGCGGAGTCCCCAAGGAACTGACTTATTAGTTGGGAACTAACAACCGTACGAGAGGCTCCAGTGTCTATGGTCAGTTTACACGGCATTCCATTGACCTCGCCCTTGATGATTAGACTGTTGCCATCGTGGGTTTGTGAGATCGAGATTCTTGGGGCTCTTTTAACATCAGCCAGCACCCGCCCTGCAGTTCTGGCTTTTATTCGTTTCGCTGCTGCTGCTGGGCGGTGCTGTTGGCCGCACTACCCTCCTGAGATCGTTCACCTTCCCTTTCTAGGGTTCGCTTAGGGCAGCTGGATCGAAGGTGGCCCTTTTCCCCACAGCCATAGCACCTAGGGCTGTATCCTTTGTTGCGGTCGCGAACTGTAGCTGCTGCAACCTCCTTGACGCGATGGGAGCGAAGATCCTGCCGCACGGCTTCCACCTCCAGTGCATGGGCCAAGGCGTCCTTAAGCGTCTCGTGGTGCCCGAGCCTCACAGCAGCTCTGACTTCCAGGTCGCGGATGCCGTCGATGAATGTCTGCACCAGGTTCCCTTCAATGAGCGCTGGTACAGACCGGTATGCTTTTCGCACCAGCTTCTCCACCTCTAGAGCCCACTGCTGCAGGTTTTCGTTGATGCGCTGCGCGCGATCTTTAAGCTGCGCACGAAAGACGTGTTCCAGATGAGCGTCGCCATATCTCGCCTCCAAAGCCTCAAGGAGTTGCTCATAAGTCACTTCCTCACCGAGAGCTTCCAGAACTGTTAAGGCCTGGTCGCGCAGGCCTAGTGTGAGAGCAGTCATGGCCTGACTTTTATTCCAGCCGTTCGCCTTCATAACAGCCTCGAACTGGATTTTATAGGCTGACCAGGAAGAAGTCCCGTCGAACGGTGGCACCTTGAACCCACGTAGCGAAGGTGTAGTAGCTACTACGGGAGCTGTAGTTCCATCCCCAAGTTTGAGTTCGTCCAGTGATTTCTTCATGTCAACCATTACGTTGTCAACCCGATTGTTTACTTGGTCGATTCGGGTTTCAGCTTCCGACAGGCGGTAGTCATGTTGAGCAACCTTATCTTTCACCTCCCATATCTCTTTTCCGAAGGTAGCGTGGATATCTTTCATGAGGAGCATCTGCTCTTCCTTATCGCGTTCGAGCAAACACAAACTTGTGTCTGAAGTCACGAGTCTCGGACTGAGGGCGACTAAATCTAGTCCAGTTTAACCCCCAGAAGACACAAGTTTGCGCGTTAACCGCTAAAAAGAACCCCTGTGTCGTATCCCCTCAGTTTCAAGGCACTCCCCCTTGTTGCCTCAGCCAGTATCGGAATCCTCGGCGTCGACATATCGAGTGGCGTGCAGTTTCGTGGTCACTTGGAAGGGAAGGCCAAATTGGCCTCTAAAAAAGCTTGGCGTGCTCAGCAGACCGGGACAGTATTTCATGCAGGCACACCGCCTGCAACTTTACAAGGCGCAGGTTCGGCCGCTCATGGAATACTGTTCCCATCTCTGGGCTGGGGCTCCCCAGTACCAGCTCCTTCCACTTGACCGCATCCAGCGCAGAGCGGCTCGAATCGTCGACGACCGAGTGCTTTCCGATCGGCTCGATTCACTGGCGCTGCGAAGAGATGTTGCATCTCTTTGCGTATTTTATCGCATCTATCACGGGGAGTGCTCTGAGGAATTGTTCGGATTAATCCCAGCCGCCAAATATCGTGAACGCACTACACGGCAAACGTCCCGATACCATCCACACCATCTGGATGCTTGGCGGTCCACCACTGTACGTTTCAAAAGGAGTTTTCTTCCGCGTACAACCTCTCTGTGGAATAATTTACCACCGGCGATTTTTCCGGACCGATACGACCTGGGGACCTTCAAGAAAAGAGCTTACTCCTTTCTAAAGGGCCGGCAACGCACCTGCAATTCCCCTGGTGTTGCGGTTGATCATGGGCGGCGGTAGTCACTTAACATCAGGTGAGTCGCATGCTCGTTTGCCCCCTCTTCTATTAAAAAAAAAGCTGCTCTTCCAAACGACGGACCTGTTCTCCCTGTCCGCCCCGCAGCTGCTCTTCCAATCGGCGGGCCTGTTCCTCCTGTCCGCGCTACAGCTGCTGCAGCATCACCGTCAGAGCACCTAAGTCAGGTGCTGCAGATGCAGGAGCTACTGACGGGCCGACCTCCGTTGCCTGCGGCTGGCCCTCCGAAGTCTGCGGCGTTGCACCACCAAATCTTCTCTGGTCCGTCTCCTGCTGGCGTTGACTTCGGGTACGGACACCCTCCGTTTCCTCCTTAGGTAAAATCGGCATGATTTAATCCCACTTCTGACACCAATTGTTACGAGCTTGAAGTTCGTGACAATAAAAATTGCCGATAGAATTACCTGAATTAACACTTTAATTCACTTTACACTAATTAAAGTTAAAAACACTAATAATTAATAACACTGATTCACTTTATTCCGCTCCGAAGCTTCGCTTGTCTCGCCAAATCAACACTTCCTCGATCGCATCTTGCAGCGCCTATTTATATAAATTAGCAGCGAAATATCCAGAATATTCAAGTAAACGGTACCGAGAGTTCGTGTTTCAATTTCAAGAAGTTTAGTTCTTCGGTTCGAAACTAGATGGCGCTAGTGCCGTCGACTTGAGCGCGTAACAATATTATCACCGAAACATCCAGATTATTCAAGTAAATACGCGCGCCAATCGACCAGGCGCCGAAAGTTCGAGTGTAGGGCTTCTAGAAAGCTTAGTTCTTCAATTCGATACTAGATGGCGCTGTTGGTTGAAAGACTAGTCATTTCATTTTCTGGAAAGCTCCCCTCGCTCTGTTACCCGACACTAGATGGCGCTAGTGCCAGACGTCAACTTAGGCGCGCAACAGTATGTATGTATAATATTTTAAATTTCACTTTTTATAAGTCCTTATTTTAGTTTCCTAAAGTAAAGAAACCAAGTTTTTTAAGTGTAAAAATGTTTTGGCTCATATTAGCCCACTTATACCTGTTTTCGGATAAAATTCGACTACGTTGGCCGTTTTTTCTCTCCTAAAAATAATCCTATCAAATTTAAATAATAATCACTTAACTACAGGGCTTTTCTTTGACCTGTCTAAAGCTTTCGACTTAGTTTCACACGACCTCCTGCTACAAAAACTTGAAAAGCTAGGGATTAGAGGGCCCACTCTTCAATGGATATCTTCATACCTTAGTAACAGACAGCAATGTGTTACAATTATGAAAATGGATGAAAATAAGGATTTCATACCGTACTCGTCTGGATATAGACTCAATAGGTATGGCGTTCCACAAGGAAGTGTGCTTGGTCCTATTTTATTTATATTATATATAAATGACATTGTTAATATAACAAATCATAATTGCATATTATTCGCGAATGATATTTCAATAATTGTTACTTCTAATAAAAAAGATTAATACTATTAATGACCATGATACTGACATAAATAACACTATAGATAAATTAATTGAATGGCTTGACATAAACAATTTAAAAATAAATCTTGACAAATCTGTATATATACAATTCAATAAATGTAATAATAAAAAATATAATGTTAAGCTCAACATACCAAAAATAAAAGCAGTAACAAATACAAAATTTCTAGGAATAAATATAGATGAAAATTTTAACTGGAAATTGCAAGTAAACGATGTATCTACGAGATTAAATAAATTTGCATACGCCCTTAAACATTTAAAAAACGTTACCAACATAAAAACGGCTGTTCTGTCCTACCATGCATACGTCGAGTCAATACTGCGCTATGGACTTGTAATCTGGAGTAATAGCACGGATCAAAATAGAGCATTTCGCGCACAAAAAAAAAAATGTATTCGAGCAATATGTGGGCTTAAACCAACTGAATCATGTCAACTGGTGTTTAAAAAACTTGACTTATTACCCCTACCATGTCTTTATATTTATGAAATATGCATGTTTGTATGGAAGCATAAATATTTATTTAACACGGCGGATAATGTAAACCCTCGGATGCGGCGAAACCCATACAAACTCATATTAAGTGACAATCCTAGAATAAGTAAATATAATAAAAGCTGTTTATCTATGTGTGTACGTTTATATAACAAGTTAAAAAATAATATTAAAATGTTAAATACTAGATTATTTAAATCAAAATTACTGGAATACCTAGTTAAGAATAATTTTTATAGCATTATGGACTATATTAATCATAAGTCTTAACGCACGATAAAAATCTTTTGCATGCTATGTTCTCTCTAGCAAAACATGTTGTTCGAATGTATATTTGTAAAATCTTTTTCATACCATGTTTTAAGCAAATAAATATATTATTATTATTATTATTACGAAAATGATTGTGACTGAAAACCTGAGCCTTGAATTAGACTCAATGCAGGTTAAGTGTGAAATTATAAAAGATATATGTGATTGTAAACATGTCATCACTCCGGAATTTACCTTTAAGCTATTTTGTCTCAATATCAGAAGCCTAGGAAAGAATTTTGATACCTTAATGGTAGCCTTACAACGTTTAGAAATATCCATGGATATTATAATTCTGACCGAATGTTGGCTCTACGATGGTATAATAATTCCGCAAATACCTAGATATAACGCTTTTAAAACGCATAGGCACTTAAATCAAAATAGCGGGGTTGTCTTATACCTGAGTGATATATGGCATGCCACAGTTTCGGAACTATGCATTGATGAAGCCGATTGCCTATTTGTTCAAATACCCGAAAAGTTAAATATTCTTGGAACATATCGTTCACTATCTTTTAAGAATCTGGAAAAATGTCTAGCATCCCTTGAAATGCACAATAATAAAATAAATATAATGGAAAATATATGTACTCCACAAAGCTTAGAGTATCAGTGCTCTGTGGCCGAACACGGATTCACTAGCCATAGTAAATCCAACTAGGAAGTCTGCTTGCCTTGATCACATCTACGTTAGAAACTTGGATAGTTGCCAAGCACTACATGGCATTGTATGCCAATGTGACATTACAGACCACTTCCCAGTTATGCTTGGTTTGAACTCCAAAAAATTTAAGCCTCCTAGACCTACTCGTTTCACATCTAAAAGAGATCTTAATGCCATAGCACATAAACTTAAAAACATCGACTGGTCTATTCTAAGCAATATATCCGACGTAAATATAGCTAATGAAATATTCACAAAACACATTATAGATGTCCTAAATAAACATACCAAAGAAGTTAAAATTAGAAGAGCCAAGTATAACATAAAACCTTGGATAACTCCAGGTTTAATTCGTTGTATGCGCGTCCGTGATCGTCTGCATCTTCAATCTCGGAGTGATCCGAAAAATAAGAACTTTAAAAAAAATACCCGTTATCAAAAAAAATTTTATAGATTTATTACGCAAGGTTAAAACTGAATATGAAAATAAATTTCTTATTGAAAACAAAAATAACCCGAAAAAGATGTGGCAGGCAGTCAATCAAAAATATCTGTCACCTTCAACATTGTTACGGCCCGGAGTTACCCCGACAAACGCCGATTGAGCTAGGGCCCACGGTAGCCCAATACGACGGGTAATAAAGGGGAGGGTGCGACGACCTATGGGTAATTAAATTATAACGGCTAACAAAGAAGCAAGCAACACTTACCGATTGGCGGAGGTAGGGTTGACAACGGGGCACCTGTCAGGTGAAAGTTGATGTGCATGTAAGTGGTGTGCAATAATATGTACAAGGTGTAACCTGACATCCCCGCTGATCCTGGACAGCAGATCCCAAGGCGCTGCCTCTCTCCAAATGTGGGATCCATCCAAGGGGCGTTTACCAATGGAAAACTTCCACTTCAATTTTCACTATATTAGTTTATCAACTTTATTGTCCATTTAATTAAATTCAATTCAACCAAATCAACGTTAATCGACATTAAAACAAGTGACACGCTGCACAACTTAAGGACGATTGGTCAAAGTTCAAAGTCCCAGGTTCACTAGCACAAAACTACTAACTCGTCGATGCAACTAACGGCATAAAAGTTCCTTTAATCACTCCAAACTCCAAGTAGGCCTCTTGTCACGTAACACGTTCAAAACAGACAACTAAAGTGTCGAGTCTAATTAGACCCCAATGTTCAATAGTAATTCAAAATGGCAGACACAATTAACACAGATTTATGCCTTCAATCTAAACACCGGCCGCCCGCAACCGTATACCAGTCACAAACAATACTTAAAACTGTTACAACAATAATTCTATAATCCCGACCTTGTTATCACGAAACAAATTAAGATAACACTGGAAGAGGCTCGCTACGTATAATCGACCCGGGCTTCGCGCAAATAAGCTCAAGAATAAGCCTCGTTGTCACGCATAATACAAATACAACACAATAAAGGCCGTCCTTCCGACGCACATTTATATCAAACTCGCGAACCCCTAAATCGACCCGGTAGATTATGTAACGCCCGACGTTTAACTGGCACGGGCTCGGCGCCCAAAGGCTTCCTGCCGACTGCCCCGCTTGCTGTGCGCGTACGCCACAGCAAGCCTCCGCCTCCCACGCAACGCTAACCGTTTCCTCACCCCGCTCGAGGCAATCGGGCGTAAACAAACATAATAAAAATGAACCCAAAGAATTGTTAAGACTAGATGGTCTAAATGTGCAAGAATCAATCGACTTCACAAATAATAATTTTTCTTCTGCTGGTAAAAAGCTCGCAGAAAATATTCTCTCTCATATGAAGCTAAATGAGGCTGATCTGGCAAGGTTCGTTCGAACTCCAAATGCACAAATGAATTCGTTTTGCATGTATCCCACCGATCATGAAGAAATTGGAAAACTTATATTTCAGTTGCAAGATAAGGCACCTGGTATAGACGGAGTTAGCAACGCGCTTGCAAAATTTATCAAACATGAAATTATGACGCCGCTTGCGTACATTTTTAACCTCAGTCTCTCAAGCGGTACCTTTCCAGATAGTTGGAAAATCGCATCGATTTGCCCAATTTATAAAAAAGGACCTAAAAATTCTGTTAACAATTATAGACCCATTTTAGATGTATTGTCAAAATTACTTGAAAAACTAGTAAATAAAAGCCTTGTGAATTATCTGGAGAAATGCAACTGTATCTCTCCAAAACAATTTGGTTTTCGTAAGGGTAAAAACACCGAAGACGCGGTGAACCTACTAACGACCACTCTGTCTGCGCATCTTGATAGTAAAAAATCCTGTATTGGGATATTTCTGGCCTATCCAAGGCTTTCGATACCATATCTATTTCTATTCTCTTGAAAAAACTAGAAAACATAGGTATTCGAGGGGTGGCCTTGGAGTGGTTTAAAAGCTACTTAACAAATCGCAAACAGTGCGTAAAAATTGGTAAGTCTATCAGTAGCTTACAAAATGTCAGTTTTGGAGTCCCACAGTAGCAGTCCAGCAGGTAGCATCTTGGGGACCTACATTATTTATCTTACATATTAATGACATTTTTTTTATAGAAGAGGGGGCAAACGAGCATGCGGCTCACCTGATGTTAAGTGACCACCGCCGCCCATGATCAACCGCAACACCAGGGGAATTGCAGGTGCGTTGCCGGCCCTTTAGAAAGGAGTAAGCTCTTTTCTTGAAGGTCCCCAGGTCGTATCGGTCCGGAAAAATCGCCGGTGGTAAACTATTCCACAGAGAGGTTGTACGCGGAAGAAAACTCCTTTTGTAACGTACTGTGGTGGACCGCCAAGCATCCAGATGGTGTGGATGGTATCGGGACGTTGCCGCGTAGTGCGTTCACGAAATTTGGCGGCTGGGATTAATCCGAACAATTCCTCAGAGCACTCCATGGTATATGCGAAATAAAATGCAAAGAAATGCTACATCTTTTCGCAGTGCCAGTGAATCGAGCCGATCGGAAAGCACTCGGTCGTCGACGATTCGAGCCGCTCTGCGCTGGATGCGGTCAAGTGGAAGGAGCTGGTACTGGGAAGCCCCAGCCCAGAGATGGGAACAGTATTCCATGTGCGGCCGAACCTGCGCCTTGTAAAGTTGCAGGCGGTGTGCCGGTATGAAATACTGTCGCGCTCTGCTGAGCACGCCAAGCTTTTTAGAGGCCAATTTGGCCTTCTCTACCAAGTGACCACGAAACTGCACGTCACTCGATATGTCAACGCCGAGGATTCCGATACTGGCTGAGGCAACAAGGGGAGTGCCTTGAAACTGAGGAGATACGACAAAGGGGTTCTTTTTAGCGGTTAACGCTTAAACTTGTGTCTTCTGGGGGTTAAACTGGACTAGATTTAGTCGCCCTTATCCGAGACTCTGTTCAGCAAAGACTCGACTTCAGACACAAGTTTGTCCCGGCACTCGGAGACGTTTTCCCGAGAAATATTGGCTCGGCCGGTGTAAAGAGCATCACCAGTGCTGTCATCTGCATAGCAATGAATGTTACGGGTTTGCAACATATCATTGATATGCAGAAGAAACAGCGTTGGCGATGGCACGCAGCCTTGTGGAACACCAGCATTAATAGGCTTGCAATCGGAGCTTGCACCGTCTACAACGACAAGTGATCATCTACAATGCAAGAAAGCTGGTGATCCAATCGCACAATTTCTCGGGAAGCCCTTACTTAAGAAGGGAGCTTCGAAAGAAGCGCTTTGTGCCAAACCCGATCTAAGGCCTTCGCAATGTCCAAACTAACGGCCAATGCCTCCCCCTTGGACTCTACTGCATCCGCCCATCTATGAGTTAGGTTGACCAGGAGATCACCAGCTGACCGACCACGGCGAAAACCGTATTGGCGGTCACTAATCAGCTGGTGATCCTCTAGGTACCTCATGAGCTGGCAGTTTACAATGGACTCCATTGTTTTGGAGAACAAGGAGGTGATGGCGATAGGCCGGTAGTTGGACGGGTCTGAGCGGTCGCCTTTTTTAGGGATCGGGTGGACGAAAGCCGTCTTCCATGATTTTGGGACTACGCCTAAGGAGTAGGAGTACCGAAAAAGACGCGTTAAAACCGGTGCCAACTTTAGAGCACACATCCTCAGCACAATTGGGGGGATTCCGTCAGGCCCACTCGACTTGTGGATGTCCAGGGAGAGGAGTGCTTTGCGAACCGAGCGCTGTGCTAATTGCACTTCCGGCATGGAGCACTCACACCGCGGGATGGTCGGCGGCGTACTCCCCCCGTCATCGAGAGTCGAGTTGGACGCAAAGAAAGAGCCTAGAAGATCGGCTACACATATACTACTATATACTCCTTTGCGGTATGGGCCAGTGAGTCGTCCTCCCTGTGCAGAGATGGAAGAGATGGCTGACAGAAATTCCCCTGGACAGCCTTGGCAAGAGACCAGAATGCACGGGTTCCAGAAGAAAGGCGAACTAGTTTCTCGCCAATTCTGCCTATGTGCTCTGACTTTGCACTTTTGAAGGACCTAGAGACGGAATTATACTTCTTTTTTACAGCGCTGGTGTTTACATCCCGGGACGCTGATGCGTCAGCCCAGGCTCGGTAGCACTCCTGCTTGTAGCATGATGCTATTTTACAGGAGCGACCAAACCATGGCTGAGATTTGCCTCTAATGGGCACCACAGAGAAAGGAATAAATTAGGAAAACAAAAGTATAAAGGGAAAAAAAAAAAAAAAAAAAAGGTTCCATACCCTGAAGTACCACATCAGCGACAGAATCCGCAACAACGTTGGGATCTTTCGGCGAGAATCAAACCCGCCCCCAAGGGTGGGATGCAAAGAAAGACCGCATCCAATCCCAATCGGCTGACCTATAGTGCCAAACACGGCGGCAGCCTGCAGAATGCAACTGCGATTTCAGCGTGAATGGCACCACACTCCAGACAAGACAATGGTCCGAGAAGCCTAAAGGGGCTTCGACGGAAATCTGATATCCGTCCGGGTGAGAGGTCAGCAGAAGGTCCAACAGGGAAGGTGCATGATCCTCCACATCTGGAATCCACGTAGGCGAAGTAACCAGTTATGTCAGACCATATGCCAAGGCAAAATCATGAACAGATCTCCCCCGCATGATCGGTTAAACGTGAACCAAGCCATTCGGCGTGATGGGCGTTAAAGTCGCCCAGGATCACGATCTCTGCGGAGGGTATCTGCTGTAGCAACGAATCTGTAGCCATTTGGACGTGGTCGAAGAGTCGGTCTGTGTCAGCATTACCGCTATGGGACCTATAGTGGCACCCGTAGACGCGCGGATGGTCGTCGCTGTCTACGCGTAGCCGAAGGATGGACAGGTCCGAACCTTCAAGTCTGCCGAGGCGTCGAGAACAGATCACAGTCCTCTCGGACGTAAACGCAAACTCCAGCCCGTGGCACAAAGGAGTGTTCCAGTTTGTACCCCGGGTAGGAGAGATACGAGACATCAGCCGGAGAGGACACCTGCGTCTCGGTCAGAAAGAGCAGAGCCGGCTTCGCCGTCTCGAGACGGCGTTTAGGTTAGAGTGAAGTCTGCCTGATATTGCAGAAATTCACGGACAGCGTGGCAGGGGTCGCCTTGGTCTTGTTGCTCCGTTTGCCCCGAGCAGTTGTAGTCTTGAGCGGAATTTTATGCCGAATACGTCTTTAGCAGTACATAAATACATATTATCTTCAAATGACCGCAAACTACCGACTAATCGCAGGGTATATAGGGTGTCCGGTTTCCGATGTCCGATACTTTAAGGGGTTAAAATACAATTAACTTTATCGACAAATCAGGGATCAATGATTTTTTTTTCGCCATCAATAAAAAAATGGCAGCATTAAAAAAAATTGTTGGCGAAGCATAGATGCTTGTATTAATTTAACAATATCTACCCAAGTAGAAGACTTTCAAAAACAAAATTGGTCTCAAATGTTAGTTAATAGTGTAGACAATAAATCTAGATCCAAAATATTATTTTTTTATTTTTCAGTATTAGTAAAAAACATTTTTGAAAAAATATATTAGACAACAAATTGATGTTGTTTTTCAGATTCTTAGCTTTAAAAAAAACCATCGTGTTAACCAATTTTTTTACTTGTTTTTATTATAATACAGGATATTTGCTATAAATGCACATTTAAATCTTAACTCTGAGTTAGATAGTTTAGGAGCTATGATAATTTGAATGTAACTGTTCAAAGTGCCTCTACCCCGATATTAGATAACTAAACACCCATTCCAGTGAGTAAGATAAAATTCTTCAATAATTCAAGGAATCGTAAGCAAGCACAATAGCATCCTTTGTGTGAGCAGGTAAAAAACGCTGTGCACAACAGTGCGAGCGAGACAGAATAACGGCTGTCTCCAGGTAAAAAAGGGTGCAGTGTGCGCTTGTGCCGTCGAGCAGTCGTCCCTCGCTCTGCGTTGTGATAACATTCCTGGTTTTAAGTAAATCTACTTACTGTACATAATTATTGTTTGTTGTTAGACTTTGTTACGTTTTTGTTTTGTTGTTGAACTGTTACTTTTTGTTTATTACAATGAACGAGTACTCAAGCCAGCATATCGCTGACATCCATTTCGTGTATGGATTGTGTAACGGGAGTGCAAATAGAGCTGTTGTAGAGTATGCACGCAGATTTCCTAACAGACGTACGCCGAATGCTCGCACTTTCGTGAGAATTCATTTGAGACTTGCGGAAAATGGAATAAGAAGGCTCGGTAACGAACGTACTCGTGTTTTGTCGCTCCAAGATGAACATCAAATATAGCAAATGATTACTCAAAACCCTAGCCTGAGCATTAGACGCATAGCTAATCGTCTCAGTCTATCAAAATGGTCGGTGTGGAAAATTTTAAGAAGAGAAGGATTACATCCTTACCATTTTCGAAGGGTGCAAGAAATACTGGAACCGGACTATGTAAGAAGAGCAATATTTTGTTCGTGGATATTGAGAGAAACGCGATATGATCCAAACTATTTAAAAAGAATTATATGGACAGACGAAGCTACTTTCACGCGATGAGGGTATACGAACTACCGTAACGAACACCTGTGGCTTCAAGAAAATCCACATGCGATCCGCCCAAGTTCTTTTCAACATAAATTTTTTGTCAACGTTTGGGCCGGAATGATTGACGACATTCTAATTGGACCAATCATTTTACCGGAGACAATGAATAGCCCAAGATTCCTAAATTTCCTGGAAACGAATTTTTTGGATGCTTTATTGGAGTTACCATTGGCCTACAGGGCCAGAATGATTCTGCAATTGGATGGTGCTCCGGCACACTTCGCGCTTCTTGTGCGGAATCATTTAAATGCACACTATTCGTCGTGGATCGGACGCGGAGGAACAATTGTTTGGCCACCGCGGTCGCCGGATTTAACACCTTTTTTTTTGTGGGGCACACTCAAACGAAGAGTGTATGTAAATGTGCCAAATACACGAGAGGAGTTAGCAGAAAAAATAATTCAAGCAGCAAACGAATTGCGAGAAGACAAGGCAATGATCCAGCGCTCTACGCAACACGTTGCACTAAGAGCAACAGCATGTCTGCAGAGAGAAGGAGGTCACTTTGAGCAGTTTTTGTAATTATTTTGCCAAATTAAATGCAATTGATATAAATTATTTTGTTTTATTTCACTTGCTAGTGTATCCGCGCTTTTCAAGTAAGTATGTTTACACTGTCATAGCTCCTAAACTATCTAACTCAGAGTTAAGATTTTAAATGTGCATTTACAGCAAATATCCTGTATTATAATAAAAACAAGTAAAAAAAATTGGTTAACACGATGGTTTTTTTTAAAGCTAAGAATCTGAAAAACAACATCAATTTGTTGTCTAATTTATTTTTTCGAAAATGTTTTTTACTGTAATGTAGGGTAGTAGGTTAAGACTGATTATATAGGTGGCGGGTAAATTAAGATAATACAGGGAATTCATTATGGAATAAACTGTTATAGATTGCGTTACGTTCTTTGTGTTCTCTCCGGCTTTTATATACATCACATTGGCGACGAGGATAAAAACGTAGTTTTATTGTGTTTTTAATCGTTGTGAGTAAAAGTTTACAAGTTAATTCGAGGACAATGTCGATTGGAAAAGTGAACGAGTTCGATGTAAAAACCGGGGTGTGGTCGTCGTATGTCGATAGACTTGAGATGTATTTTACGGCAAATAAAATAAGTAGTGATCTCAAGTTGCCCACGCTAATAGCGGTCATGGGCGATGAGGCCTACGAGTTGCTAGTGAACCTGGCTAGCCCCGTGAATCCGTCGGAATTAAAATACGACGCCGCCATTAGTCTATTGCGCAACCACTTACAGCCGGCACCATCCGCGTTAGCGGAAAGGTATCGTTTTAGACAAAGGAGGCAAGCAGCGGATGAGAATATAGCAGAGTACGTAGCAGAGTTAAAAAAATTAACACGTCACTGCAAACTGGGCGACGGTCTTAGTGAAAGTCTACGGGATCAATTTGTCTGCGGATTAAGGAGCGATGTTATTCGGCAGAGGCTGTTTGCGGAGGATGACACATTAAGTTTCACCAATGCGATAAAGATTGCCAGCTCGTTAGAGGCCGCGGAGCGAGACGCTGCGGCGGTAGATGCAACCGAGTCAGCAACATCAGGAAGAGATATGGCGGGGGTGCACTCGCTGGTGATGGGGAAAAATGGACCGCGGAGAACGTGGGGGGGAGGCGGGCGCGGAATGCGCGGAGACCGCCAGCCACAACACAATCGGCCGGGATCGTCTACAGCTGTAAGGAGGCCCGATGCAATTAGCAGTCAAAATTGCAGCGGATGCGGAGGGACAGGCCACGGTTATGAGGATTGTCGGTTCCGGGAATACGTGTGCAGCAGGTGCAAGCGCACGGGTCACCTACGACGCGTGTGTCCGGGACAGGGCGCGGCATGTGTTCGCACAACCAGGCATACCGCTTGTCATCAGGCAGACGTGGCACGGCATGATGAAGACGGGGGTCAATTAGAGGAGTTTCATCACCTATGTTTAGGTGACTATAAGGCGGTGAGTTTGCCAGTGACTGTAAATAATAAAGTCATCAATATGGAGGTTGATACGGGAACGGCAGTGTCATGCATTAGCGAACAAACTTATAAGCTATATTTTAGTACCATTAAGTTAGATAACACAAGTGTTAGTTTGAAGTTCTATGACGGTTCGTCACTTAGACCTTTAGGGTTAATCACACCGGAAGTTTGTTACGGTGGAGAGAAAAAAAGATTAGAATTGTTTGTTGTCAAAGGAGGGACCACGTCCTTGTTGGGCAGGCAGTGGTTATCTGAATTAAAAATAAAATTACCATTATTTACCAACTGCCATAACTTGCAGAGTAACCGAGGTAAATTAGATGATCCATTGAAAAATTTGTTTTCCAGATATAAAGAATTGTTTAATGGAGGGCTGGGACGGTACACGGGCGGCAAGGCGACGTTAAGAATCCGCGAGGGGGCAGCGCCGGTGTTTCACCGCGCGCGGCCAATACCGTATGCGCTGCGCGAGCGCGTCGACGCCGAGCTGGACGCGATGCTGCGCGACGGCGTCATCGAGCCCGTCGACTGCTCCGACTGGGCCTCGCCGCTGGTACCGGTAAACAAAGCTGACGGTTCGTTGAGAATTTGTGCTGACTATAAGGCGACGATAAACCCTGTTTTGTTAGTTGATCGATATCCCTTACCTAGAGTTGAGGATTTAATTGTTAGGTTGAGTGGGTCGAAATATTTTTCAAAAATTGATCTGTCTCAAGCCTATAATCAGATAGAGCTAGACGATACTAAAAAGTTAACCGTAGTTAATACGCACCGCGGCTTATTTCAGTATAATAGGTTAGTGTACGGGCTAGCATCGAGTGCTGGAATATTTCAACGTATTATGTATAATTTGTTAAAGGACATCCCCAATGTCGAAGTATTTTTAGACGACGTCATAATCGGCGGGAAAAATGAGTTCGACCACCTTCAAGCCGTAGAAGCTGTCTTTAGCAGGTTACATAAGAACGGATTGAAATTAAAAAAAATCATAAATGTATATTTTTTGTAAACGAAGTGCAGTTTTTAGGGTATGTACTTAGTAAAGACGGAGTAAAAACAGACCCGAAAAAGATAGAAGCAATTGCTAAGCTACCTAGGCCTAGTAACGTGACCGAGGTACGGTCTTTTTTGGGTTTAGTAAATTTCTACGCAAAATTTATTAAAAACATGAGTAGTAGGCTCGTACCATTATACCAATTACTGAAAAACGGTCAAAATTGGTTTTGGTCGAAGGAATGTGAGCGCGCGTTTGTTGAAGTCAAAAATGTATTAATCAGCGCGGAAGTATTAGCTCACTACGACCCCCAGCGGCCGGTTATAGTAACGTGCGACGCGAGCGCCAGAGGGATAGGGGCCGTGTTGTCGCAGCCGAGCGACGACGGCAGTCGCGAGCGCCCCGTGGCTTATGCGTCACGCACGCTTAACGACGCCGAGAAAAACTACTCGCAGATACATCGCGAGGCATTAGCGATTATATTTGCCGTAAATAAATTCCATCAATATTTGTACGGTCGGCATTTTACTCTGCGCACCGATCACAAGCCGCTAGTGTCCATTTTTGGACCGAACACAGGTATACCAACTATGGTAGCGAGTCGGATGCAACGGTGGGCAATTATTTTATCCGCTTATTCGTTTGATATTGAGTACATACGTACCGATGTGAATGGAGCGGACGGCCTGTCGCGGCTGCCGCTGTCGTCTAGTAAGATGACTCATGCGGCGCCCGAGCAAACGTATTTGCATTTCGTTCAGCAATCATTGTTGTTAGATTATAATAAAGTTAAAAATGAAACCGCTCGGGATCCAATTCTCTCGAAGGTTATTAGCTATATTCGGGATGGTTGGCCAGGGGAATGTAATATTAAGGGTTTACAACCGTTTTTTAATCGAAAGAATGAATTATATGAGGAACTAGGCTGTGTGATGTGGGGGCATAGACTAGTTGTTCCGGAGGCCTGTAAGGAAAAAGTTTTATGTATGATTCACGAACCTCACATGGGCATTGTCAAATCCAAGGCTATAGCTCGAAGCTATGTTTGGTGGGCCGGGGTGGACGAGGCGGTGGAGCGGATATGCCGGGAGTGCGAGATATGCGCGGCGCAAGCGGATGCTCCGCCAAAACAGACGCCTCGTATGTGGCAATGGCCCAATCGTCCTTGGTCAAGGATACATTTAGATTTTATGGGGCCCGTTTTTGGAAAAACGTACTTGGTAGGGGTCGATGCGATGTCAAAATGGCTAGAAATCTATCAAGTAGCGAGTACGGCAGCCACGGGGGTAATAGATAAGTTAAGGGAACTTTTCAGTCGTTGGGGACTACCCAAACAAATCGTGACGGACAACGGTCCCCCGTTCTCAAGTATAGAATTCAATAACTTCATGTGCAGTCACGGTATCGATCATATTTTCACGGCTCCGTATCACCCTGCTTCGAACGGTTTAGCTGAAAACGCGGTAAAAACCTTGAAGCGGGTTATAAAGAAAGCGGTGCAGGAAAAACAAAACGTAGACAGGGCACTACAAACTTTTTTGCTATATTATAGGAATACGGAGCATTCAACCACCGGCGAGAGTCCCGCTATGTTATTGTTAGGTAGACGACTGCGCACTAAGTTAGATATTTTAAAACCAGACAGGGAAAACAGGATTTATAAGGTGCAACGACACCAGAAAGACTTAGCCAAAGGAGGAGACAGGAAACTGAATCCTTCGGAAGATGTTTGGTATAGACAATACTTGAAAGGGGAAAAGTGGGGCAGTGGTCAAGTAGTAGACGTTAGGGGTCCTAATAGCTATACAATTAAGGGAAAAGGTGGCGAAATAATTCATAGACATATAGACCAATTAAAAAGGAGATCTTTAAGGGCATCTATGACATGTCCTTACAATGATCCTCAGTCAGGTTGCAGCACAAATTCAACCAACGAGCCGACGGTGACACCAGAGGTGGGAAAGGCTCAGCCGGGTCCGTCGGCGGATCGGGATGACCGGGGGGTGGTAGAAACCTCAGAGGCTGAAATCGGCTTAAAGGAGTCGGCAAGGGAGACGACCAGTGAGAACCCGGGTTCACAGGCGTATCAGGATACCTTGCCAAACGTTGTACCGCCCACAAAGCCTCGGAGTCGCCCTATAAGGCAATGTAGACTCAAAAACCTTAATATTGATTAAGCGCTGATACAATAATGTTAAGTAATTAAGTTATATTTAAGATTAGCATAATAATAAATAAGTGTAGAGGAGTGTAATGTAGGGTAGTAGGTTAAGACTGATTATATAGGTGGCGGGTAAATTAAGATAATACAGGGAATTCATTATGGAATAAACTGTTATAGATTGCGTTACGTTCTTTGTGTTCTCTCCGGCTTTTATATACATCACATTTACTAATACTGAAAAATTAAAAAATAATATTTTAAATCTAGATTTATTGTCTACACTATTAACTAACATTTGAGACCAATTTTGTTTTTGAAAGTCTTCTACTTGGGTAGATATTGTTAAATTAATACAAGCATCTATGCTTCGCCAACAATTTTTTTTAAAGTGCTGCCATTTTTTTATTGATGGCGAAAAAAATCATTGATCCCTGATTTGTCGATAAAATTAATTGTATTTAACTCCTTAAAGTATCGGACATCGGAAACCGGACACATTGTATAAACTATTCATACTTTCTGTCAATACGAAATTTGCGCAACGTTTTGGCGACTTTATCAAAAGACTAATTTATAATAAAGTCGTCAAACACTGTAATATTATAAATAAAAAATATGCATCTGCAAAATTAATCATAAAGAAATCGTTGGTCACCCTATGACATGAGGAAAAAGAAGAATTGTTAAAAACTGACTTTTACTAATTGATGGTATTTGTAAAATTTATAGGTAAATATATTTGTTGTTTTAATTTTCTTTTCTTTTTAAATGTAAATACATATATAGTTAATACATTCCAGTTATATAAAACTTGGCTTGGTTGTTAAAGGTTTCTTTTTTTATGTTTTTAGATTTTGAGCATTAAGCAGTTCTTTTATTGCTGTTTTGTGTAGGTATATTAAGACAGATTGTCTGATTAACATGTATAAAATAATGCCTAGTGAACTTTGGTCTCAGGTTTCCTCGATACAGGCTTGCCTAGTAACCAACAGATATTAACCTATTGTATATATTTTTCTGTTAATAAAACATTTTTCATTTCATTTCATTTCAATATTATTACTATTATATATTATAATATTATTAGTTTTAACAAAATATGGGAAATTCACAGGACCCAGGACGTAATCGAGCAGGATGTCATAGTGTAAAAGATCAGGGCATTTGAAGATGATAGACAGTTACTTCGTCTATCCCACATTCACAGATTGGGCTAACGCTAATCCTGAGTTTAGCGAAGTGTACTGGGGACTACAAGCATGACCAAAGCAGAGGCGATAAACATTTGAGATGATAGCTTTACTGAAGAGCCGATATTGAAATTGACATAGTGTATTTGGAAATGTCTTTTTTGGTTGTAGATTGTGAATTCTCTCGTAATATAATTATTTACTTGTCAATTCCATGTCTAACCAGGTCCATCAAGTAGCGGGCTCGAGAATCTTTTCCCCCCCCATCAGTTGTTGGAGTGACGACCTGGTAAGAAATGCAGGAAGTGGTTGGATGCAGGTGGTTTGGAGCATTCTTTGAAGGAGGCCTATATTCAGCAGTAGACTTGTGAAGGGCTGTGATGATGATGATGTCACTCCCTTGACACTGTCAGAATTTTATCCAGAGAAGCCACAAATCGAAAAAAAGAAGTAGAACATTAAATAAAACAGCAGGATGTAGTTTAAAAATAACGTAAGTTTATTACATGTAATGAAATAAAAATAAACTATAAACTTTTATTCTGTTACATGTGTATAACGGATGCCACAATCTCCGGGCACTTGACCCGTCTTATTAATTTGGTACGTATCATTAGCTCATCATAGATTATGATAAAACCGAAGATCAATCGTGACGTGACCGACTTGAAAGAGAAAGAGATGCATACAATGTTACCAGCTATTTAATAATTTCATTGTTAAGTAACCAACCATCTTTTTCAAGTGCCCAATGAAGCTGGCCACCTCACGATCGCCTTCAGGCAAGAATGCTCTGAACCGTGTTCTAGAACAATCCATACATATTTTAGATTTGCAGTTCAGAGAATAAAACACCATGTAGGATTATTCTATAGCTACCAACAGAACAGGCATTTGCCTCCAATATATTATGTAACACTAAACATCGATACCACAGCGATTTTAAAACTAACATCTCTGTGCAATCCGAAATTAGAAGCTGGGTGGACGTGAGAAAGCTCATAAAAACTACCAAAAAATAACTATTGAAAACATGACCTGTCAACCCAACTTTTAAATTAAAAACTAAGAATTTTAATTTGTTACCTCCTTATACCAAAATATATTATTATGGCTTGAGTTATCATTTTGAAGATACATAATATGTCTATAATATTAATAAGTATTTTTTTTTCGTATTATATCTATACATAACCTAGGCTTAATAATAAAGACGTATGCAACACTTTTAGGTTCGCAACGTGTCATTTTAGAGATCTGTATCGTTAGTCATTTTGAGATGTTCTTTCAGACATTTTTTAAAATATTTGATCGAATTTTTTTTTTTAATTAAAGTTGAGGTATAAAATGATTCTTTTTTTTTAAACAGGTACTTACTACTTTTAAGAAAATATTTTATGATGTAGGTTTGTATATTTAAAATTGGAATATAGTAAGAAAAGGTTCGATATGACAAATTTAAGTGTTTTTTCTACATTGTTGCCAAAAAGAACATGCCAAAATTAGCCAAAAGGAAAATTTGGCAGTATCAACTCAGCGTCAACTTTTGTCATCACCGAATCATCACGACACATTCAAAACAAAATGCCAGTTATTTGGTGAGTTAATATTGTATGCGGGAAACTTGTTTAGTACAAATTTTACATTTTAAAGCAGATAACAAATAAAGTAATTATTTTATTTTTTTCATTCTAAAAATAAATAGAAATGTCGATATTAAGGGTAGTAAGTTTGTATTTCCACGCAATCACAATCTGCTTTAAACAGCTTCCGCAACAAGTCTACCCACAGTAGAATAAAATCTAATGTAATTATCTTAAAATTCGAAGATATCAATAATATTTTTTCATAGAAATTCATCCGAATAATAAAAATATCGATAAACATTGATTGTGCTAACAAATAAACCATTCACAAGCAATAGAGCAATTACACTAAGTACTGATGGTTTATATTAAAATTTCTCAACCTCTTTAATGACAATTGACATAATTTTCCCCCTTGATAGGGAAAACCCGATCACAGAATTTATTATTTGTTTTTTGATGACACCAGTGAACTGGCCAAAATTATTTTAAATTCCCGTGTTGCTATTAAATAAATTAATGCCACCAAATGGTAGTATTGTCAGAGGGAGATGAACGAAAACACAAAAACATGACACATCAATTGTTTAAAAATTAACACTACAATAAAAAATAATTAAATACCTATGAGATATAGTGATGACTGTAGTCCGCTTCGAGGGACGTTTCATAGATTTAAGTTGGATTTATGCTATGGGGACAGATTAAAAATATTTACAAAATGCTATCTCGCTCACTCATGTAACCGTTATGTTGCCAGCATTATATAATTCTAGAGCAATATATTTTCTATTAAATAGGTTTTAAAAACAATACCACGTAGTATGTAAAGGTAACTTAAATACAGGTTATTGTATCAGATTTTTGTTTAATTATAGTTGTAGAATAAATAAATATAACGCGGACATGTATTTGCCCACATGCTTTGAGGCAGTGCCCTAAAACGCCTACAGAAATAAAAATTATCCTCAAACCAGCATTTTATAGCCGTATAATTCAAATTATTTTAAATTGAGGTATAGAAAGAAACGCTTATATAAATTAGTAAATGTATTTCTAGATTTAAAGTGTTCATAATGACAAACAAACAGTTTAAAATCAAACAATGACCAACCATCATGATGATGATGATGATGTCTTGATTTGAAATGATCATATTGCCAACCAATGTTCCTTCAATTTAGTAGTAGATAAGCCGAATTTCATATCCATTCCCTTTTTTAATACACCAAACATAGTGAACACTTTTTCTATAATATATTGCTAATCTTAAGCGTAAGATATACATATATATATATAATGATCGAAGACAAGCCATAGACAACCTTAACTTTTCCTTTACACAGTGACTATCAATTTGGAAAAAGTAATTTATTGATTATTTCATAATCATGCAAATTTCTCACACGTTTTACGGAGTAAATAATCGAAAATCACATTTTTAATTTATGTTCACTGCCTCGAAAACTTTACAATAATACTCATTATTATATGAGAGCAATTCATTTTGATGCTAAGCTAACTTTCTAAACTTGGCATTTCGTGGTCCATAAAACATGAAACTGTTATTGATTTTACCTCTGATAGGCAGGGAACATGAGGTTAGTTTTATACAGATTATATAAGTACTGGCTTCTACTGACACGTCATGGGCTGATTATAGTCTACGTAAAACTGAATCAACTCTAGTAACGTACATTAGTCTGTTCAAAGTTGTGCCATGTGCGGTCATATGAAAAAGTCCATAAACAACATGTAACAAAAACTCTGTGGTTCCGGTTAAGAGCGTTATCAGAAACGTATAAAATAGTTGTATTCTCTATTGGACTGTAGATAGAGTATTATCAAAGATATATTTTTACAGATGCGCGTGTCAGTTAGAGGTAACAAAACCACATACAATTTGCAAATAAAAAGATTAATTTAATTTATTTATGGTCGAGTTTTCTGAAGTAAAGTAATTTCTACATGTTTGAATGTGAATTCTGAGAACCAGTGTTTTTGTCACAGTTGGATAATAGAAATATTTTGAACCAAAAGCTGTTGCGTTAAGGTTTATATTACAATATTATTGATAGATTGTTATTATTAATGTGTGAGTGAATTAAACTCGGTATTTTCAAACTTTTATAAATATGACCGTATAAGCAAGTTTATTAATGTTATTTTATGGTGACACAACATTCATTACTTGTGCATTATTTTCTAGCAAATTATTTTGTTAACTCCAACGCCAAAATAGAGACCTAGACACAGAAGTCTAGAGTTCTGAAGTGTGTACGCTACACCGAGTGATGACATTTGTGTAGTATTCAAGTCATCGGGAATATTTACTGCATCCTATTTTAAGGTCTTGTTTTTACACATATGGTTACAAACCGATCCTATTGCAGTTTTCTGGTATCAAAAAACTTTGACATAATTTAAATAAAAGTACAGGAAAATCAAAAGGACTAATGCGCCAGAGCAGCGGACTTTCTTAGTATCAGACAAGTATAGTTCAATGAAATTCATAATTTAACATGCTCTAACCGAAGCACAGCGAGCTTAGGTAGGCACTGAGTGAAGATTGGGTGAAGTCTGCGTTAATTGAGAGAGGCGCGTGTTCAGTAGTGGAATGCCGTATACCAACTGCTGGGGACTAATTTGGACAATTTCTTTGGAAGAAAAACACAACTATCACAACTTTAAGACAGGTTTACATATGATGTAATGCTTTCAGCTTTACGTAGACAAAGCTAATACAATGTTGGTCGTTGTAAGAACGCGGCCGCGGCAAAGTTCATTCAAATGCTCATTTAACCCCAAAAATAACATAATACTTTGTATAGAGGGAAAAGGGACAGAGATGATAGCATTAATTAGTACTGCTACAAATTGAGAAGGATAAACATTGCCAGGGGGATTTTGAGAGGTGGTAACTGGCACAATTCTTAACTTGTCCAAACCACGAATGATAATTACGAGTCAGAATGGTGATTATAGTATCAACAGGGGATAATATCAAGTTGGAGAAGGACCAAAATTGAGCCTCTTAATATCCAATTACCCATGGTTTAATAGCTTGAGTTTTAGTAATGAATACAAGTAAAGGCGAATAAATTACAAAATTCAAACACAACTACATTCAGAATAATTCCAAAATCAAAAGACAAGATGCAATCTTACTCCAATATACGAACGATTGAGCTATGAACCGGCTCCACAAGAATTGCGTTCCACCTTCCTTCCCCTTAGCATATTCTCATACAATATAACCTTTAGACAACGTTTAACTTAACCCTAGCATTCCCTCCCCTTTCCCCGTAACACAAAGAGACCGAAGAACACAAAACTCCACCGCGGCCGCACTACAGACCGTGACGTGTCAGACGCGTACAATCGCGAGCGGGCCGAGGGCGTATGTCGTCACCAGACGTTATAATTCCATGTCATGGGCGGCGTCATCGCTGAATTCGCTCATAGAGCTCTCCGTATCGCTGGCGTGCGCTCCGTTCTGTTTACCTGATGAGGCCGGGGCTCCACCCATGCCTGTTATCGCGTCCTTCTCGAGGAGCGCCTCTTCAGTGGCAAATCTTCGCACATAATCTGCGAGAATTAACCGTGACTTGAATAAACAACTTTCACATTTTACTTTTCTATCAATATTTAGATTGTTAGATATCGACTTATCCAAGAATCGAGTTACTACTTGGTAGAGCGCCACGCTGCAAGATAAATGAAGACATATAAAGAAGTATGCTCGCACAGAATACCAGCGTGAAATAGCAGCATACACCTACTGTTTCGTATATCGAGTGTAGATAACCGAAGACCTAGTCTTCGAAGGTGGCAAAGCATCTCTATTTTGATTCTTAATCAGCATCCACTTACCATCAGGTGGATTGTGAGCTTCTTTGTCACTTTTACTACATAATCAAAATAACGTATGTAAGTTTTGGTTTAAAGAGTTTATTCACAAAATAGACAAAAGGCCACATACATGAGAATAAAATATAATTTTTTCATTCATCAATTATACAGCCCATGAAAGTCCATTAATTCATTTCAGTTCACCCAAGTCAGCTAAACACAGGCCTCTCCCACAGATTGTCTCATGACATAAGACATCTGCCATAATTACCACGGTTGACAGGCGTATTGGCAACCGTAGTTTTCTTATTAGTTTGTATTTTTATCAGAAAGATGCTGCAGCCCTTCTCTTGTATATTTTCTTACGCCGCCACTTCACGGCTTACAAGAAAAGTATTTAGCCAAAATCTAAATAATATCACTGCATACCTGAAACCTTTTTCTTGTACTCCTCCGGTTTGTGCAGATACATGGCAGCGGCGTCACCATTCAGTGGATCGATCGGATTCGGGTAAGTCAGAAGCTGCGGTAAGAATGACTCGAAAATATTTGACAGATCTGCAATGAATAAATACGCGTGAACATTTTTTAAAAGACTAGCTGTTTTCCCGCGATACATTTTATTATCTTGTCAAATCTGTTTCAATGTGAATTAGTGACATGACCTATGGTGGCGACAGGCCTCTGTCACTCTTGCTACCTGCATGATATAATTACCTACAATCGCTAGACGGCCCGGGCCGCGTACGCAGTCGGGGCTAGCGCGTTGTAGGTGATTGAATGTTTAAGTTTTTTAACGCTGTTTACGTAAATAGTTTTTTGTAAATACTTGTTGAAATAGTTTTTGTTTAGTGTTGAGTATGTATGTTACCTATCTATATTATGATGAATTATATTGGCAAAACGTCGTTCCTACTATAATTGTTGCGTGAATGGATGCCAAATGATCAACAAAATGTTTCAGATATATCATCCTTTAAGTTATTGAAATATTTTAGTAGAAAGTTATGAAAAGTGAATTTATTTCATATTTTTTTTGTTAGATAGGTACTTATAGCATAAGAGAATTAAGTAATAATTTAACTACAGAAGTAATACCTAAGTACTTTATTACAAAACTTAGTTGAAATTTACTTTACTATCCAAGTACCTACTTACATACCTATACTGGTCTTTTGTAATTAAAATATTTTAAGTTATAATAAAACAAAATACTGAAATTAAAACTTTGTTTACTAACAAGATTTTTGACTAAGTAGAATACGATCACATTTCTGTTAAGAATCTCGTTTCAGGCTTATTTGTTGTTTGCACTATCTACCTATTTCTTCAGAGTCAAGCATCGCGATTCCCGACGAATGGCATTGCAAGTTGCATGCGTTGAGCATCACAGAACGCACGTACGTGCGAAAATATGGTCAGGCGATCATAGTCAGAATAGGTACTTTACCTAAGTAACCTAAATTAGTTCAAGTTTCATTTTGCGTGCGCGATTTTTTTAATTTATAATAATTATGTAGAATGTTAAACGTCGGCAAGCAGTCAACAGCAAAGGAGTGCAACTTCTGTACGTAGTACTATTATTTATTCTGTGGTGGCGGGTACTTTCTCTCTAGAAATCATAAAGTAAAAAGTTAAAAAAAATATATTCAAAATTGGCCTCTACAAAGCACTTTTTGTAATTCAAATGCTATGCTAACGCTTTAACAAGTCCCTAGTGCGGTCACCTCGAACTGTAACGAAACTGAAAATAAACGAACGAACGAACGAACGAAGTGTGTAAAGAAGCAAGAAATTTCCAGTTTCTTGCTTCTTTTCACACGTCTCTTGTGAGAAGAAAAGGAAAGAAACTTGCAAGTAGACTATGTTTCTTACAAAAGTTACCATTTAAGCTTATATAATATATTAAGTACAAAAGTCAACAAAGACCAAAAAGGGAAACACAGGTCAGGGCAAGAGATATCGCGTATGTTTCCTGCTTTTTGTTATGTTATGATTTAAAAATAAGGTATTCTATCTTAGTCATTAAACTAGATGGTAGTACCCTGTTTCTGACTAGCAGTCGAGACTTTTCCGTCTGGATAAAGAGACAATATATTTACAAGCTGTGAAGCATTATATCTCAATCCTCAAGCATGAAAACGCCATGGGCAACAGTAGCCATTTACCATCAGATGGACCGTAAGAACGTTTGTGACTAATTTTATTTAAAAAAAAATCTCACAAGAGTGACTACACATCCACGGCCTTCTTTGTTTAAAGTTAGTTGCAGGTGTCTTTGAACTGCAGTAGGCACTTATAATCAGGTGGACAGTGAGCCTTTTTTTTTCAGAACTTGGCGTCAGTAAAGTTTATTTTGATCAACGACAAAAAATACACATTACAATTGAAGCTCTATCTTACAGTCCTTTTATTTGTATGGTAAAGGAGATCTATACTATATCGCCAAGATAAACAGACAGAGTATAGTCACATAAAACTATTCTAAACCTCTACGTAGGTTCACAAAAAACTACACATTACGACGAAAACTGAACAACTGAAATGAACTCACCATACAGCGCTGTCCAGGCTTGGTTAATAACGTCCAGGCAGACAGTGCCAGAAACCTCGTCAATGTTCGGATGGTACACCTTGTTCATGAAGCCGATAGACGGCGATTTGAAAGGGTAATGATCGGGCAGGTGGACTCGAACGCGCCACACGCCACCCTCATACGGAGCTGGAAGTATAATAGCATTGTAATCAATAGGTATCCGGCTCAAAGGACCGTTCAAAACTTTAGTCTTGCTTATGTAAAAAAACGAAAGCAGTATTTCTTAAAACAAATAAAGAAATGTCTTGTAGTTGCAATATAAGTAAAAAATAACTATTTTCATCGCGCAGTTATCGTAGAAGTCAACTTAGTTGAATTCCGAAAAATGTTCGTGACTTTTGGCGGATCAATTATCCACACTGGTGATTACGAAATTCAAACCGCTTAACAAGAATGGCGATCCCAGAGAATTCTCTTCAATTGGAAGTGGATGGCTAAACAATTTAAGCTAATATTAAATATTAAGCACAACTTAAATATTAATGCTTAAGGGTAATTAAAGAAAGATAAGTATCACGAAATTATTCTATTCTCCAAATTCATGTTACGATCACTTCCGATAGTAACAATTTTCTTGATATAATAGTTGAACGACCGCCTGATAATTGGTATCTGAATACCGTACCGCGAGTCTTGTGCCAATACACAAATTGTGGGTCTTGTGCCAATACACTGCATTTTATCCAAAAAGTTACAGCAAGAAAGTGTTCCTGTGTTAGCTCGTACAATATCTTCTGTACAGACAGTTAAAAAATCTGGAAGATAGTGGAGTGATAAACGTTAAGGTTTCGATCCATCGTAAAAGCCCACAACTGAACATAGGTCATCCCAAAGACTGCCACAGAACAGTACTAAGTCACCTACATGAATCGCCTTCCTACCTGTCTTACCAGGTCGTCACTTCATCTTAGAGGGCCGCTCAAAGCACCAGTAAGAGAACCCTCCACGAAACATATTACTAAACCGCGTGCCAAGTATGGCAACTATGACATTAAAATATGCCTGGCCTTACTTATAAAAAGCCACTGGTAATGAAACGATTATCACTTAGCGATTACGACTACGTTATCATTGCGCTTAATAATCTACGATTGCGATTATTGCTGTTTTTAAATAAAATATACATTTATCGATAAAGGAGCATAATATTGTGAAGCGACAGTAGCCTAATGGCAGGGCGCGGACCGCGAACTCAAAAAGGTCGTGGGTTCGAATCCGCCATTCGTAACACAAGCAATTTAAACTTACCACGAGTGGTTAAGGGGAATATTAGTAATGTCAATAGAATTGTTAATATTCTTTTTTTTATAAAAAAATAAAATATTACCATAAACTAATTCAAATAATTTTCGCTGATTAATAATCAAATTAAAGGAATTTTAATTTTTTTTAATAAAACAACATTTCTAGATTTTCAAGTGTCAATCAGTGGCGAAGCTAGAGCTCCAAGCTAGGGCAAGCCCAAGATATAAATTGATAAAAATATAGATTGTTGTTTTTAGCAGTTTTATAAAAATACACCAATCTTGATCTGTCTCCACGCTTCAGTTTCATATTCAGTGCTGTCAAGGACGTGTTTAACAAAGCACACAGAAGGCATACCACTGCTAGATAGATTGTATTACATATCAGCAATTGCATAGCTTCGGTGGCTTTGAAGAAAGCCGTTTGGGTTTGTTTAAGCGAAAGAAAAAAAATATTTACATCCAATACAATACATGAACAAAAGTAAAACACGAACAAAGTACAAACAAACATGTACAAAATTAAAAAAAAATTATTTACAATAATACTAATGGACAAGAGATAAGATAAGATAAGTGGAATCGTCTCGCTTTCTTATGGAAAGATTTAAAATTACGTCCACGTAAAATGTTGGTGAACGTTTTAATTGTACCAATAACTGTTTTTAATTGCGATAATTGATAAGTCTGAAATACACTCTTAACCTTGTGTATTATCTCAACAAAGTTTAAAGATTTCCTCTCCGATTATCACTTTAACACAATTCAATTCATCACAAGGAACACTATTATCCTCCATTTTCATTAAAAATCTTTAAAAAAGCATAAATTTTGAACTCGTAATATTAAATCGCTTAAGATAAGCACACAGAGTAAATAAACATTGAAACGTGAAATGAACTTGCAAACGTATTGCCCGCGCGCCTCCGCTTTTAACAAATTTATTCCCAAAAGCCTGGCTTTAAATCTCTATACTAATTGCTATATAGACAATCGTAGTTATATTTCATTATAGAATATTTTGCCATAGGTTAGAAAGAGAGCGATCGTCTTCTAGAAAGCCCCGTAAAAAGCCCACGCGAGCGAGGGAGACAACTATTAGCTCTATTAAAACACATTTTTTATGACAGCAGCAGTATCGCTAAGGCAATACGAGGTCATCGGTCGACATGTGTCAAACACTGGAGTGCGCGGGAAATTTGAAATAGCTTGAAACATTTTACGAGTTATTTTATTAGTTGATATTATTGATTGATTCAGGTTTAATAAGGCAAGCCCGGCTTTTCGGCTTTAATGGAAGCTTCGCCACTGGTGTCAATCTATTCCTATTTTCGGTTTGAATCAATCTAGTAGAGGAAAATAACCTCTCTGAGAAGATAATTAGATTGAAAGATGTTTTTTGATATATCAATTACGATAAATCGTAATCAAAATCGTTTCATCGCTAAAATCAACGTCAAGTTCGGAAATGCTTCGGCGGCTCCATAGCTTTTGATTAAATGACAAAGGAAAGAGACAGTAATATAGAACATTAATAATTTATTTTAGTAAACGATAAATAACGAATGAGAGTAACACTATATATATCTTTACAGATTTAGTTTTACGGTGGCTGAGCGGATTAATTTATTCGGATGTTCTCTGAACGAGTTGACAAAGGCCACCTTGTTATTTCTTTGTTTTAGTTTATAGACTTAATATTTAATATAACTAGTCTGATTTATCTATCATAAAAGGGCAATCCTGTGATGATATAATAAATAAATACAAAATTCCGGTACGCGTGTGTTCGTAATTTTTATCCATAACGGTTTGACCGATTTTGATGAATATTTTATGGGTAACATGAATGTTTCTTAGCTATAGTTGGACCCGGTAGGTGGTGCTGTTGACGAGGTTCAGAAATCACCCATGCGAAGCCGGGACGTATCGCTAGTTTAAACATAAATATACTCACTGCCAGGTGGTCCAAAGAATTTCACGCAGAACTCGTTGAGACCACCGAGGATTGTTACTTCATGCTTGCTCTCGATGCTAGTAAATGCTTTAAGTCAAGGAAATCATTAACAAAGTAAACTTTATCATTACTGTCTAAGATTGAAACCCGTTTTCAAGTCTACGTTTTTTTTCTGTTAGTGACTGTGAATTAAAAATAACTTGTAAAACGCAATTTCATGGAACTCAAAAAAAAAAAATTCGGTACTTTGGGATTACCCCGTCGATTTTTCAACACTATTTTAATTTATTTATGGTTAACGATTATATCAATGTCAATATAATGTACGCGGCTACCGGATGGAGTCGCACCTCAACCTATTGTTACTGATATTGCAAGTCTACTGTTTTATTGAAGTAAAACTTCTTTATGCACGCTTGACTTGGGGGGTAAGCTGGCGTACGCGTGACCAAAGCGTTACGAAAAGTGTGATCGGGCGAGGCGAACGCGAGATGAGTGAGGGATATAAGCAAGAGAGAGCAGTGCGCGCACACATTTTCTTTCTCTCTTTCTCCCATAACCAGTTATTTATCGTAATTTTATTTCGTTTTGAACAATTTTATGTATTAGTATTTTGTTCAATACATTAAATATTCTACGTTTAAAGTGAATAAAATTGTAAATTCATTTCAAGTTCATGTTTTGTAAATTTTCGGATGAATAATAACAAATTATGGAAGGAAGCCGATAATAAATTTAAATATTTGTAAAAAATTAATATATTATATAAAAATATACACACAGATGGAGCACACATAAAGAAGTTTTACTTCAGTCGTGTGGTCATAAGTTATGACTCATAAGCACACAAAGTTTCACATTCTGAAGTCGGTGCTAAGATATTATAGTGTAAAGTACAACTTTACTCTTTGGTAAAAAAAAACACCTTTTTAAGTAGACTAAGGTACTTTTACGTGGTAGAGCAGTTATTGCTGCAGTTATATTAGTAGTATAGTTGTAGCACGAATGAGTCGGCTCGACCGGGGAAGGATCACGCTCTCACAGAATACCAGCGTCAAATAGTAGCTTATGCTGCTGTGTTTCGTATGGTGAGTGTAGAGAACCGGAGACCCTTTTTTACTGGAAACGAGGCATTCCACCAGACAACGCATCTGCATTTTGATTCGTAATCGAGGATAGATGTAGATGTCTATGGACCACAGCAACCACTTACCATCAGGTGGACTGTGTGCTCGTTTGTCATCCTATCCTATAAAAAAAATATCACAATCTCAATGTCACCTACTATATGTCAGTTACTATACTATATAGAAACTGCATCCCCTATTATTCTACCCTTAGGGGTGGAATTTCTTATCCAAATTTATATGGGACAATCCTTGAAGTATTACCTATAAATATAAAAACAAAATCAAAATAGATCCACAATTTACATAGAAATCGGTGAACATACATTAACAAAAACTCATACAGTCGAACATAGCACCTCTTCCTTTTTTAACGTCAGCTAAAAATTAGAATAACTGTTGTTGTCAGGGTTTAAGCCTTAGTCAAGGCCAACAATAAACACCAATATAAAGATACGTGAGAGCTTAGGGTAAAGATTTAAGTCGTTAGATGCGCCTTCACCTTGAAAAATTGTTGTATTATTTTTGAATGTGTGCGTATGCAGGACGCTGACGCGCGTAATGCGTGCGCTAGCGCTATACCACGGCATTTCCGTCTCTTATGTCCATTTATAGATGATCCCTTTGTAAACCATTTCCTTGGATACATCCGAGTATCTAACTTAATTGGTTATTAGAAGAGTACTGAGACAATAGTGTAATCTTTTATGGAAATTGTGTATACTACTTTCTCTGCCCACAGTTTCCGTTTGCCCGTAATTATTTCGTGGTATTTTCTGACATCGGAATAAAATAAATTCAATACTTAATAAAATGTTGATACTTACGAGTGAAATGTTACACCTTGGGCTTTATTTGTGTTTCTAGAATTATTATTGCACTTTTGAAAGGCACACGATGGCATTCTCAGCTTCTTTTTTTGGTGAAATCAGCACGTTAGTTCCAATGTGCAACGTCTAGCTGTCACTGCGTACAAACGAGCACTGATTGCGAATGAGTGAGCTCACTCATTTGAGAAAGGACACATTTCGGATTGGACATACTATGGTAAGGGCGCATCTAAGTGATTTAAATCTTTGGCTTAGGGACTAAGCGCCCGCAGTGAATTTCACAGTATGTCAGAAACTCGGGTTCGATCCCCACCGCGCCGGCACCAATGAAATTGATTACAATTTTGTGTACTAATTTAGCACATGTCCGGCGGTGAAAAAAAGGTGGCAAGAAAACTCTCAACAGAAGTCTAAGAAAGTGAAAAAGGCTAATATTTCCAATATGGACCATCGATTTCAAAGCCCATATTTTTTTTGTAGATAGTACTCACTAAAAGAAAGCGTTTTGCAAAGTTTTAGGTTGCGGAAATTTACGGTTCATGAGATATATTTTTTAAACTTTTCATACAAATTGGTAAATAACACGCAATTACAAAATAAATTTGACAAATGATTGATGTCAAACGTCAGTTAGTGTAGGGTTCCGAATATTTTGAAAGCATCGATACCTACTCGTTACCAAGTATCGTATCAAAAGTATCAATACTACTTGGTATCGAGTACATTTCGTTAATTTTGGAGACGAAAAATTATGAAAAACCAATTAGATGCATAGGAAGAGCTGATAAGTGCAATTATATATGTATATAAAGTAGAATAAAGTTTACTCTATTTAAGTTCCACCTTAGTACTTGTATTTCATTGCTTGCAACTTGTTTGTATTTCTTAATTAGTACAGCTTTTGTACTTTAATTTTATTGTTTGCAACTTTCTATATTATCTAATTCTTACTACAATAAAGTGTTTACTTACTTATTGACTTACTAATTTAATATCCAAAAAGTACCCAAAACCGAATCAGAGCACCCCACTATCCACGTGATCTTGTCTGCCCTACCCCTAGAGTGTATATAAGAGCCCGGAGGCGCGGAGGGAGAGCAGTTTCGGCTTTTTGGTCGCCCGCCCGGCTTCTTACCCCCCTAGTCTCCAAAATTAACGAAATGTACTCGATACCAAGTAGTATTGATACTTTTGATACGATACTTGGTATCGAGTACGTATCGATACTTTCAAAATATTCGGAACCCTACACTAATTGACGTTTGACATCAATCATTTGTCAAATTTATTTTGTAATTGCGTGTTATTTGCCAATTTGTATGAAAAGTTTAAAAAGATAATTCTCATGAACCATAAGTGTCCGCAACCTAAAACTATGCAAAACGCTTTCTTTTAGTGAGTACTATCTACAAAAAAAATATGGGCTTTGAAATCGATGGTCCATATTGGAAATATTAACCGTGAAAAAATTAAAAACATATTTCGAAGATATATATTTCACAGTCACGTATGAAGGTAGCGTGGTGGACATTTCTAAAATAAGTTCAATTTTGCATAGAATATAGCGGTGGCTGCTTTGCTTCTTCAGCTTACTGATTGATTAGGCTCCATGAGTAACTTTATCTGATATAGACATCCCCATTATGGATCTATCATACAGGGAAACTCCGAGCATAGCCATCTCCATAACTTGTTGAATGTGATTCATAACTGACGGATGTCATCATTGTTTTATATACTAGTAGCAATGTTAATTAAAACCCTCGCATCTGCAATTCCCCTAGTGTTGCATTAATTCTTGGGATGAAGAAGTCACATTTATATATACAACATGTAACATAATTAACTCACTTTGAGAAAGTAGTTTGTTCAGAATCGTTTACTGAATCGATTCCTATCATTTTTAATATAGATAATTTTTTAACCCAAAAATAATTAAAACTACGTAAATTACAGTCACACTAAATCTGTACAGTGAAAACAAACTGAAATGGACCGTAACTTAAGGCAATAAGACTTAAGAGTGCAGTTTTATTTGTATTATTGCTAATTCTGTCATTCAATAAAAATAAAGAAAAACGAACTTTATTTCAAGCACGTTAAAGTCTTTGCGTTCGTGGATTTGTACTGTGACCACAACATTCTTCCGGAATTAGTATAACTTATTTGATAAATAATCAGTGCATAAAAATGTTTAACTAAAAAATCAGTGTATGCATTATGATTATAACATATTATACTAATTGGGGTATCTGAGGGTGTGCGTTAATTATGTTACATATTGTATATATATTTAAAAACAATCTTGCTAAGCCCTCCGAGTGACGAAGCCTAACATAAAATAAAACTAGGTTAGGACAACCACTTCCTAGCAACAGGGTTTTTAAAGAGTGGAGCAAACTACGTTAAAATGGGACGTCCATTAATTGAGGCGATTTTGATGATTTTTCTACCCTCACCCTTCTCTTGGTGCCATGTCGTGAGTAATGGCTCGATCCCTCAAACCCTCTCCCAAATCTCACGTGAGATTTTTCAAAATGCGTATTTTTAGTATAAGTAACATACTACACCTGTGCTTGCATGCGTTTGGTTTATTTATTAAAAAATTCTGAAAAACGGTTGACCCTGCAGGACCTGAAACTTCCAGCTATGTTCGACCGCAAAACGCTCAATAAATATTTTTACGAACTAATAGTTAACTCATTACATCAAAAACGATCAGAGCAGAAATTTCCAAGTTAAAAAAAATTATTTTTTGACAGTGATAACTTTCGAACGGATCAACCGAGTTTGATGTAATTGGTGGCTACCGACTAGGCATTTTAAGAACAATAATAAAATATATTATAAAAAAACGATTAGACTATAAATTAAAAATAAGTGAAAAAAACACTTTTCCAAAAGATTTCGTCATCGATTTCTCCTCGCACGCACGATGTTTTTCTTCACCACTGAGCACGTGGTAAATACACTTAAAATTGCAAACAATTTTGTGAAGTTTACAGCGAGAAGCCCATGACCTACCACGACTCATATAATATGAACATATATGGAAGTTGATAGCAAATAACAAATTTTGCGAAAACTGGTGCAGCACATAAGGGACTTCTTTATTTAAAAGAACTTATAAATAATAGTTTAGGCCAGAGACTATCAATAAACTATGTTTGTAATAAGAAAGAAATAGTTTTAGAAATAAACTAATTAAATATACTTCTGAAAAGAAAAAAAAACGATATGAAATAACTGCTAGACTAAAATATAATAATAATAAAAATAAAAACCAAGCTTAAATCCCTTGAGATAGTAGTAGCAGAAGTAACAGAATCAAATAATTTTATTCAATATAGATTACAAGTAATACTCATTGAAAGTCATTTATGCATTTACCGCTGGTTTGGAAAAAACCTCTGCCTTGGGAAGAACCAGCAAGAAACTCAGCGAGAATATTTATTAATAATTTATAATGCAGTACAACTGAATTATGCATTAGAAACACCATCATAGGGATCAACCTCATTCCCAGTGGATATTATCAGTCATGTATTCTCCACTTTTAAATAGCTTTTGTTTAATAAAATTATTATACTATAATAGACAAATCTTCCTCTTAATAAATTGCATTTTCAACCTTAATCAACTTTAAAGTTAATTTGTGTACATAGTATGTACACAAATTGTAAAAATGTACTACATACTTTATCTAATTAATTAAAAAGCATTTTTAGGTACATATTTAAGTCAACTGATAACCATAAACTATATTTTCTTATGTATTCCTACACACTCAACTAAACGACACAGATAAAAAATCTTATCTACATTTATCTTATCAATTACTCCAGTCTAAGCATGTCTAGTAACTCCAAGAAATCTTTGATTTTAATTCTTCTAGAAACATGGAACACATTAAATAAACAAATGTAACATGATAACAGTAATAATAAATAACATAATTATTACAACTGTGTTGCCAGCTTTTTAGAATGTAGATACGAATAAGAAAGGTTCTTATCTTAAATCTCTTAGTCACCGTACAGTAACGACAACAGTAAATTCTACAAAGTAAAATTAGACAAACACAGAGTGATTGAATATGATCCGTTGGTTTTGAACAAAATAGTGACTTTCAATTAGTATTATTTATAATCTATATTGAATAAATAAGTTTTTGTTTCTGTTGAATTGATGACCCTTCAAAAAGAAACATACAAGCGAAAAGAAAATACAAAGTTCAGAAAACAAAAGAAAATAGTTCGGTCTGTGCACTCATATAGTAAACATGGCACATATTAAATTACACTTTATAAGTAAAAGTTCAGTCTGTGCACTCATATAGTAAACATGGCACAAATTAAATTACACTTTATAAGTAAAAGTTCAGTCTGTGCACTCATATAGTAAACATGGCACAAATTAAATTACACTTTATATGTAAAAGTTCAGTCTGTGCACTCATATAGTAAACATGGCACAAATTAAATTACACTTTATAAGTAAAAGTTCAGTCTGTGCACTCATATAGTAAACATGGCACAAATTAAATTACACTTTATAAGTAAAAGTTCAGTCTGTGCACTCATATAGTAAACATGGCACAAATTAAATTACACTTTATAAGTAAAAGTTCATTCTCTGCACTCATATAGTAAACATGGCACGAATTAAATTACACTTTATAAGTAAAAGTTCAGTCTGTGCACTCATATAGTAAACATGGTACGAATTAAATTACACTTTATAAGTAAAAGTTCAGTCTGTGCACTCATGTAGTAAACATGGCACGAATTAAATTACACTTTATATGTAAAAGTTCAGTCTGTGCACTCATATAGTAAACATGGCACAAATTAAATTACACTTTATAAGTAAAAGTTCAGTCTGTGCACTCATATAGTAAACATGGCACAAATTAAATTACACTTTATAAGTAAAAGTTCAGTCTGTGCACTCATATAGTAAACATGGCACAAATTAAATTACACTTTATAAGTAAAAGTTCAGTCTGTGCACTCATATAGTAAACATGGCACGAATTAAATTACACTTTATAAGTAAAAGTTCAGTCTGTGCACTCATATAGTAAACATGGCACGAATTAAATTACACTTTATAAGTAAAAGTTCAGTCTGTGCACTCATGTAGTAAACATGGCACGAATTAAATTACACTTTATAAGTAAAAGTTCAGTCTGTGCACTCATATAGTAAACATGGCACGAATTAAATTACACTTTATAAGTAAAAGTTCAGTCTGTGCACTCATATAGTAAACATAGCACAAATTAAATTACACTTTATAAGTAAAAGTTCAGTCTGTGCACTCATATAGTAAACATGGCACGAATTAAATTACACTTTATAAGTAAAAGTTCAGTCTGTGCACTCATATAGTAAACATGGCACGAATTAAATTACACTTTATAAGTAAAAGTTCAGTCTGTGCACTCATATAGTAAACATGGCATGAATTAAATTACACTTTATAAGTAAAAGTTCAGTCTGTGCACTCATATAGTAAACATGGCACAAATTAAATTACACTTTATAAGTAAAAGTTCAGTCTGTGCACTCATATAGTAAACATGGCACGAATTAAATTACACTTTATAAGTAAAAGTTCAGTCTGTGCACTCATATAGTAAACATGGCACGAATTAAATTACACTTTATAAGTAAAAGTTCAGTCTGTGCACTCATATAGTAAACATGGCACGAATTAAATTACACTTTATAAGTAAAAGTTCAGTCTGTGCACTCATATAGTAAACATGGCACGAATTAAATTACACTTTATAAGTAAAAGTTCAGTCTGTGCACTCATATAGTAAACATGGCACGAATTAAATTACACTTTATAAGTAAAAGCCGACACTGAAAAACTAAAAGTAATTTCAGATGGTGATAAGACCTAGTTTGTAGAAGTATTAAAGCCTTTTTTAGTGGTTGATAAATATCACATGTTTACATGTTGTCTGAATAGATTAAAAACTTCATTTTATATTTTTCCAACCTTAGGGAGTGAAATTTTTCTTCCAACTTATATGAGATCTTTCCTGAATCCTCTATAACCATAATGATTTATTATATTTACGCGAACACTACACATTGATAAAAACTACTTTTACGGATTTTATTGCGTTTGATTTTAATTATTCTTAATTCCCGATGTTTCGGGTGATTTCCAATACCCATGGTAACAGGAGACTGAAATGACTGACGCCCCGATGTAAGTGTTAACCCGGAGTACCTTCAGCTTTTTAATTATTGTTTTTACTCCGATCTGAAGCAGAATGAACTTAGTGTGTTTAAAGTCTTGCAGTGCAATAGTACTCTAAGATTTAAAAAAAGTGAAAGGGGGAAAGCACCCGAAATGTCGGGAATTTAAAATAGTTAAAATAAAACGCGATAACGCGATAAAGTCCGTAAAAGTAGTCCTCTATAACCAATTTAAAGAAATTAATTTACAATTGACAAAAATATTGCATAAACCAGATACTAAAAGTAAAAAAACATACTAAAGGAAAGAACATTTGAATTATTGAGATTTAATTCATATTATCAGGCAAGCAGTTGAAACAACTGATAATATTTCAGTTGCACAAGATATTCGCTAATTGCAAAAAAAAAGATTGGAAGATGCATTCAGCTAGTGTATATTAAAGAAATATGAGAAATATAAAAATGCGGATACACAATCAAATTAACATTACATTTATTTTAAAATAAAATGCAGCACGTGGAACTTGTTTAATTAAAAGTACCTGGGAGACCAAGCTTTGCTCAGTTATAATTTTTTTAGTGATTTATGACACCTATCTAGATTAACTTGGAAAGTAGCACATTACCTAAATACAAAATTTCATCTTAATTGTTAGAGCCATTTCTAAAATACTAGTTACATATACTGGGTGATTTCTTACCATCTGGAAAAAATAGGGTGTAAGAGGTGAACGGTATAGAAGCCTAGCATTGATATTTTACAATTTTATTTTTATTTTACATTAATATATTATGAAATTGATCTATCAATAAAAAGACTACTAATTTGCATTAAACTTTCAGTACTAAAACAATAACAACAAAATTTTTGAACTAAATAAATAAATCAATTAAAAATTATCCAAATTCAAATATTACAACCAACTTAGAAGTATTTATTGATAATTAAATTTCATAATATGTTATTGTTTAAAAAAAAAGTTTTAAAATATCAGCGTCACAGGCTTTTGTTCCGTTCCCCTGTCACACCTTTTTTTTCCAGATGGTATAAAAATCACCATCACCATACAAGAATTATGCATTGCTGCCATGTAAATAAAATATTTGTTTTTAAACATGCTTCATGTCACTATTGCAACTCCCTGTAACAAATGATGATAAGATAATGGTAAGTGGATGCTGTGGCCCATAGACATCCAAATCTATCTTCATTTAAGAATCAAAATGCAAATGCATTGTCACCTCTGAGGACTAAGATGGAATGCCTAGTTTACTGTAAAATGGGTCTCAGATTCTCTACACTCTCCATATGAAACACAGCAGCAATATGCTGCTACTTCACACTAGTATTCTGTAAGAGAGTGGATATTCTCTGGTCAAGCTGATCTAGTTGTGATACAACAATGACTGCAGCATGGCTCTACCACGTATAAGTATACATATAATATTCCGTAAAGTATCTTATTTTCTTGAGAAATGCATGATTGTTAAAATAATTTTGAATTATTGTACCTATTCCCACTTTGGAATAATGTTTTTAGAGAGTATTAAAACTGGAAAGTAACATTTAAATGGAATGTGATATGATTTTTTAAGAATTGAAATGCAATGTAAATAATATGTAGGAAAATAAAGAAAAACTTACATAGAAAATAAAAATAAATTTAAATGAAGCAACTGATATCTAACATTTGAAGACTTGGAGGCAGACAGTTGAGTGCAGAGCGAATAAGCTTAACTTAAAACAAATAAATTGTTGATCTTCATGATGTATTAGCAACATATGATAATCCAGCAACAGTATGTTCCTGTTGGCAACTTTAAACAATGTAAATCTGCAGTTCCCCCCCCCCCCTCCTAGCAAGGTAACTATTGCAAATGTATTTGTTCAGCAGTGGAGTGTTGTAGGCAGTAAAGAATGAATGAATGAAAAGTAACATTAAAATTTTACAAAACATATTTATTATTATAGTTTTTTTTTTCATTTATTTATCTCTACGGAAATTGATACAAACATGTAAATGGCATTGTTAAAAACCTCTGAGGTTTGTCGACAGTGCACAAATTCACATCAAACAGACATATTTTATATCAACAAGACAACATTAATTACTGCCTATACGAAAATGATACAATTTTGCATTTATAATTATAATAATCAGCACTCATATTTAAAAAGGAAAGTATGTCTTGAGTTTTCATTTAATATTATGTGTAGTTAACTCATTCTTTAAGTGGCCGGTAATTTATTATTTCATTGATTTATAATAGTACTCAAAAAATATAATAATTATAATTATTTGAAAATAGGTCAATGACCAAAAAAATAAGAGTGCCTAGTTTACTTTGTTGAAAAAAAAAATGTTTTTTAATTAACCAATTGCAACTTCTGTAGTTTATTTACTGTTATGACTTATGATGTTATAATATTTAGTGAATGATTTGGAATAAAGCCAAATAAATTTTTCCATTAGGTTCTTGAATAAATTAAATATCAAAAATATCAACACAATATATAAATTAATACGCCATAATAGAAATAGTCATGACAAAGGACTTCATTGTTTTCTTTGTCTAACAGAGTACACATATTATCTTTACTAATTCAAGCAAAACAGCTCTTTATTGACCCTACTTAATTTGAGAGTAAAATGTAAAAACCATTTATCGCAGGACAAAATACGTGCGTGTTAGACCTTAGCGAATAGAAAAAAATACGCAATTGAGACCGTGGCCTACATAAAGATTACGAAATAATACAATCTAGAGACGCGGAAGAGCACAACTTGCGAGCATACACTCGTGCGTATTTTCTGTGATATATATAGATACGTAGTACCACAGCGTTCCACAAAGAATGTACACTTCTCATGGATATCTATCTAAGGTCTCATTAGTTATGAAATATGGGCATACTTGAACTTCAAACCATTAATTATAATACGGGAAACATCCTACAAAAGTTTAATATGTATTTCTATCGATTTTAAAATTGAGTCATGACAATCAGCTGATGGCCCTTCAAGCTACCTACTTATTTACATGGTGGCCCTCAATGCAATAGGTGCTTTGTAATGAAGATAACAAAGGATACAGTTTGATGACATCTGTGTCCATACGACGTTTACCAGCGCTCGGTGACGACATCTTCGTGATCTATTTCGAATAAATCACTATATCGAACACGAACACTAGCACAAAGTCACACTCGACGCAGCGAGACAAATATTTCGTCCACCAGCAGCAGTCAGAAAAATAACATTGTGGAAAAACAATGGACACGATCCATAGACTAAAATTTCGAAGATGATGTGTAGGTATGTGTAATAAAAATCATGTTGTCAACTGTAAAAAAACTTGCGTAATTTTACATATATATTTTAAATTTTTAAAATCAATTTTTGAACCACTAATTTTAGTTATGTATGCAATATAACGGTAAGATTTTATATTTTATTTTATTATTTAAAAGGTGATAATTACGGATAATTACGTAGTGTTCGAGTATCCTTTGAGTATTCAGCGAGTATCCGATAAAACCACAGACACAATTCTGGAAGATTATGCGTCAATGCGTCAAAAATAAAAAGTCTGCAGTTTTGTCTACGCCCTATCGTCTGAAACCGAAACTTTGCGTGTGTTACACGAGAGAACATTATTTTTAATTCAATCTAATTATAGATATTTCATTTACTTCATCTCAAAGTTAGTCGGGAAAAAGCGCGTGTGAATAGCGACGCTTGTTAAGCGCGCTTTGATGACGAAAACATGTGTTTTGATGTGAACATTGTGTGGTGAGCATTGATGACACTACCAGAGAATACATGACAACAATTTGAAATTATCGCGTTTGAAAAGGTGTAGAAATTGTTTATTAGTGTGACAATAATTCGTAAAAGTAATATCACGTAATTTGGTTGTAACGGAGTTACAGAGGCCGGTCGACTTGGTGCACCGAGTTCACTTCCGGCAGTGATGAGGGGACGGTAGAATCCTAATTGTATTGCATTGTACTCGGCTTCATGATGGCAAACCCTGGGATTGGGGTTTCATTTGACCCAAATGATATGTCCAGGTAAATGTCTCGCTATATCTTTGCTTAAAACTCTGCAGCTTATAACTTTCTGAGAATATATTAAAACATTTTCATTTTATATATCATCAAGTCAGGTTCAATGTTACGAACTTTTGGAAATAGTGGCTTTTGTTTTAATGTTAAATAATTATGTTACCAATTTAGAACATGTTCTATGGTTATTTTATAGAGAAGGGTTTTTTATATGTACTGTAAAACATTTTCTATAATCTTAAATAAATAATTCCTTTATGATTATAAACAAATGTTTGAACATATGTGAGGCATTTAATAAATGTATTTAATTAATTAATTTAATTTGATGTATAGTTTGACTTTATGTCTAAGACATTCCCTACCAGTCAACCTGAGTTATGCAAAGATAAAATGAAACATGTAGAGAAGTTATTTATAGATAAAAATATAAATATATATATATATATATATATATATATATATATATATATACATCACAATATTGATTCTACGTCTTTTCATTTCGCATTATTATAGCGTCCACCACTTGTAGGCATTTTTTATACATTATGACAGCGTATATTTGTCCATTAAACAATTTCAAAGATAGTGTTTAACTCATTTCTTTGAAAATTTACCATATGTCCATATACAAATATTCGTATATTGCCAGACGGAGGGAAACCAATCAGGACTCCTTTCCATATTACAAATTATCCAGAATCCCCATAATATACATAGTTTTTAATTCATTCTCCTGCTTAACGCAATTCCTTTGTATGGTGCGAGGTTGCCACTCTTATTAGTTATTCCGCTTTGTAATATTTTATTTATAGGTAATATTTTGTTAACGTAGGTATTCGATAGATTCCTATAGTCTGTTTTTTTCACAGGAGACAAAAATAACAGATCGTTATTAGATTCGTTTAGCACGAATAATACAGTTTTTATGATTCTAGTTTAGATTAGATTTAATTTTAGTCACTTAATTGTTCAAAATAATGAAATAAATCCACAGAATGTAGAGTTACGAAAAATACGCAATATCATTTTTGTTTCCGGCGAAAAAAAACAGATAGATATCATGATTAATTTACCAACTAGTTATTCGTTTACTAAATACGAAAAAATATCTAGGATTGCCCAGCCGTGATACATTATAGATTGACTATATTACTATTTATTTTACTATTGTAAATAAGTAGGTACAAATTGTAGATATTGACAGGTTTAATAGAAGTTCATTTTCTTATAGTGTCTAATAACCTAATATGACATTGGGAAGAAACTCATTTTAATATAAGGTTTTACTGCATTAACTGCCAATGGGTTGATAATTTCTACATTAGACTGTGGCGTATTGTTGCTGACATGAATAACTCCGAAAATATAATTTGTTTACTTGATCGTATTGAGTTTTGGTGCTCTCACTGCGAGTTTACTTTTAATGATCACATATACGGACGTAAGAATATCCTAAAATATTCACACTAAGTTTTATTTGACATTCACTTCTTCGATATCCTATGTCCAAAGTTTTTGTTTATTATTGCATTTTACTATTTATTTATGTTGATTATTTATTTAGTGCTCAAGGCATATTTTGGTATTTTTTGTCGGTTTATACTGTACTCAGTGCTAGTAGATAATTTTACTTTCCAATTTGTTTTCGTGTCCTTAGATTTAGCTACATATAATAATATGGACGTCCAAATATCCTAAAACATTCATACTGAATGATATTTGACGTCCATGTTTTTTAATTTTGTTATATTTCTATATGTGGACGTCAGATTATAGGTAAAGTTTCATACCGTACAATATTTGACGTCCATATAACCATGAATATATTTATATTTTAATTTCTTGTGCATAAGACACACATTAATGATCATTACTTTAATGACATTTTTCGCTATTGTTTTATTTCTATTTTAGTGTAGGGAGCCCATGCGGTATAAATAGTCACTTTGGTGTTACATAAAATGCTCCATTCTCAAAATGATATAACGCTTAGAAAATCTTTCTTATTTCTTTTTTAATAAATGTTGCCGTTTGTAGTGGTTTTTGGGGCACTGTATGCGCCAAAATTTTACCTTTAAATTACTACCTGTATACACATAATAATATGGACGTCCGAATATTCTAAAACATTCATACTGAATGATATTTGATGTCCATATTTTTGAATTTTGTTTTATTTCTATATGTGGACGTCAGATTATCGGTAAAGTTTAATACCGCACGATATTTGACTTCCATATAACTATGAATATATTTATATTTTAATTCCTTGTGTATTAATCACACATTAATGATCATTGCTGTAATGATATTTTTCGCTATTGTTTTATTCGTATTTTAGTGTAGGGAGGCCATGTGGTGTAAAATAGTCACTTTGGTGTTTTATAAAATGTTTCATTCTAGAAATGATAAAACGCTTAGAAGCTTATAAAACTTGTGTGATAAATTAAATTGTATTTCCACTAACTGTAAAACCAAACATAATATCATAATTTAACAAAAATAGCCTTTCACAAAAATGAATCTAGTTAAGTAGAGAGTAATTTCGTACAGATTAGGTACAATAGTCACACTCATTCTTAAGATGCGGTGAGAGCACCAAAACTCAACACAATCAAGTAAATAAATTATATTTTCGGAGTTATTCATGTCAGCAACAATATGCCACGGTCTATTGTAGAAATTAACAGCCTATTGGCAGTTAATGCAGTAAAACCTTATATTAAAATGAGTTTCTTCGCCAGACCAGATTAGGTTATTAGTCAGAGGTTATTAGTCACAATATAATAAAACAAATTTCTATGAAACCTGTCAATATCTACAATTGAGTCCATCTTCCTGTAATCAATAAGAAGGTAACTTATACTCAAATAGAATTATGGGTTGCTTACAAAGTACCAAATGTAAAATGTTAAAATATAGTGCAGCATGAAATAAACCGATATGCCGACGTCCGCATCTACATTTATAAAAATATAACTAAATTCAAAAATACGGGTGTCAAATATCATTCAGTATGAAAGTTTTAGGATATTCGGAGGTCCATATTATGTGTAGGTAAATGTAAGGTTAAGAAAACAAGTTTAAAAGTAAAATTATGTAACAGAGTGTGGTTGTCGATTTTCAAATAAAACTTTAATATCGTTTTAATCTAATATATAATTGACAGAGTTTCTGCTTAATGCAACTATGTAAATTACAATGAATCTAGTCGGCGTCATGCTTTTGTTTTTATACCCGCGTTATGCGGTTTACAATTATTCATAAACGGAAGTCGTTTAAAATCACCTACATTATTTATCACATCCGGAATCTAATTCTATACTGTAATTACAAACTTTTTATCGTACTTAAATATTTTAATATACTATAAATCGAATAATAATGCATTTATTTAATCAAGTAATTTTAATTAAGTTAAATTTATTAAATCAAGTGATGTTCAATGATAAGAGGTTTAAGAGTAAGTAAATTTATAATTATGGCTGAGGGCGGGAAACATTTGCTAACATTCGGCCATCCTGCAACGGCCGTGTCCCACGGCGATCAGACAGCATCTTGGTCTCGGTTCCATGTAATGCCTGAAAAATTCAAAAGAAAGTGAACAATAAAAGTTTGATAAGAGAAGTTAAGCAGATGTCTTATAAATTCTAAAGGAATTTTTTATAAAAACAAACAAAAAAAAAAATTGCTTTGTTCACGTAATTGAAGTCTGTTACGGAAGAAACTTTAGTGCTTGGTCACAAAGACTGGTCACACAGACTGATCACACGGACTGGTCACATAGACTGGTCACATAGACTGGTCACATAGACTGGTCACAGACTGGTCACATAGACTGGTCACATAGACTGGTCACATAGACTGGTCACATAGACTGGTCACATAGACTGGTCACACAGACTGGTCACATAGACTGGTCACACAGACAGAAGTCGGTCACACAGACAGAAGTCGGTCACACAGACAGAAGTCGGTCACACAGCCAGAAGTCGGTCACACAGACTGAAGTCGGTCACACAGACAGAAGTCGGTCACACAGGCAGGTGTTGGTCACACAGACAGGTGTTGGTCACACAGACGGATCGGTCACACAAAATTTTAAGTAGACCCGGGTGTCCTGTTAGGTAACTGAGTATTAATAACATCTTAAATGTTCTCTAGTTACATAAAGGATATTAATTAATTATAATTATTCCTTTAATGTCCATCTTACCTAATATACTTTCTCCTACTTGTAATTGGTATTGTAATTGACAATATACTAATATAGATAGAGCAATGTATCTTCACAGGGTTAATAGTCCCATTGCTTATATTTCAGATGGATGTGGCTATTCCAAAATGGAGATTTCAACATATTGATGTTGAAGTATATGTATAATGATATTACAAGACATATTTTAATTGATCCAACCCTCTTAATAAGCCTAAGGATTCATTGTAATAATTTACTAATTTAGATTTATAAGTTTGTAATAATATTAAAAAAAAATATTTATACAGTAAATTTGAGTTGGTAACTATCCAATTACTCATTATTAAAATGTTCTAACTCCTTATTAATACGGAACTCCTTATATTAGTAAAGGATCCATTTAATAAATGACTAATCTATATTTATCATAATATATTCGATTTTAACTTAATTCTATAACGTTAAATACAATACTCTTGAGCTTAATTTATTGATTCCTACGTAATAGAGATGAGCAGAACTTCAGACTATTTAATAAAATAACGAAAATAAGGAGTAATAATTCCAAAACTTGTAATATACATTTGTAACTATAAATATAATATTTTTGTTTTATTCAACTCTCTAGCAGGTCAATAAGATCATCCCTATCCACTTCCCTATCAGTAGATGAACTATCTGCATCAGATATGATAGATTTGTATGGTCTCAATACTTCCCCTCGCACAACCGCACTAAATTTTCTATAACCTTTCATTCCCTTTACACTACATATTGTATAACGGTCTATTGTCTGCTCTGCCTTACATACTCTGTAAGGTCCTGTATAAAGGCTTTTTAACTTTTGGCAAACTTTCGCAGATGTATCGATACTGGTGCCCCCTTTCCACAAAACTAATTGTCCTACTGAATATTTATTACATGTTTTACGGGATTTGTCAAATCTCTTTATTCATGAGGGTCATATTTTTGTCTATATTTAATTTCGCACTTTTCCTCCTATCCTGTAGTGCTTGCTGTTGCATAGCGAAATCTTTTGAGTCTCCCTTAGGGTAAGCTGGTAAACGGGAATTTTCGTGCCCGAATAAGAGTTTGAATGGAGGGAAAGAAGTGGTAGAATTGGGTGTATTATTTATGCCCCATAGAACATCCGATAGGTTTTCATCCCATGTATTTTCACTCTCCGACATAGTGTTTAGGCCATCTATGATTGTACGATTTACACGCTCCACTTGTCCATTGGACCTTGGGCTCGCTATAGCGTTTAAGACGTGTTTAAATTGGGTTTCCTCTGCAAATTGTTTAAAATAACGACTAGTGAAAGCCTTACCTCTATCTGTAATAATTCTGTTGGGATAGCCAAACATTGTAATTATTTCTTTTAAGTGTTTAATCGTCTCTACCGAACTACAGTTTCGGAGAGCTTTTGCGAATACGAATTTCGTAAAAGAATCTATAACGACTAATACATACGTATTACCATTTCTTGTTTTCACGAAGGGTCCTAAGTGGTCGGCGTGGAGAGTATGCATAGGCACTGGAACTTTCTCGATTGGATATAGTTCCCCTTGTTTCTTACCATACTCGGACTTGCCATATGCGCACTGTAAACACGACTTAATATATTTTCTTATAAATCGAGTCATCCCGATGAACCAAAACTGAGCTTTTATGGTTTTTTCGCATCTCTCAAAACCAGGGTGCCCTATTTGGTCATGATATTTCTGCAGTAGGCCATATTTTGCTAGTTTTGGTATAACAAAACGTTCTCCATGCAATGTTTTTCTGAATAGGGCGTTATCTTTTATAACATAATTATTATTTATGTCTGGGTTTGTGGTCTGTTCTCGTAACTGAGTAATTATATGCTGAATATTGTCGTCCTGCAATTGTAGCGTTACTAACCAATCAGATTCGTCAATTTGGAAAATATGTTCCGTCAGGGGGTTCCTACTCAAGGCATCCACATGCTTCATTCGTTCTCCCGGTCTGTATACTATTTCCAAGTCATAATCCTGAATGGTGAGCCACCATCGAGCTATTCGAGGAATGAGATCTTTTTTTAACCAATGTAGTGCGTAAAGCGGCACAATCTGTAATTACTTTCACAGGTATCCCTACTAAATAAATGCGAAACCGTTTCAGCGACTCTACTACTGCGAGGGTCTCAAGTTCATAACTGTGATAAAATTGTTCTTCTTTAGATGTTACTCTACTGAAATATGCTATTGGTTTTATTTCACCATCGGGCTGCTGCTGCATGAGTATGCCACCTAATCCTAACTTGCTCGCGTCAGTGTGTAGTTCCGTAACTGCTTTGCTATCATAAATGCCGAGAACTGGCCTCTCAATTAATCGAAGTTTCAGACACTGAAACGCATTTTCCTGTTCTGGACCCCAATGCCAATCCATGCTCTTCTTCGTCAGTTTTGTTAAGGGAAGAGCAATCTCGGCAAATCCACGAATGAATTTTCTAAAGTAGGAGGTAAGTCCAATAAACTGTCTGATCTCATGAACGTTTTTGGGTCGTCGATATTCAGAGACACATTTGATTTTGGCTTGACCAGGTCGGATTGTTCCTGCAGATATCTCATGGCCCAAGTAATTGACACTTTCTTTCAGAAAAGAGCATTTTTTTAGATTTAATTTTAGACCAGCTTTTTGTAAAAGACCTAGAACACCATCCAATAATTGTATACCGGCTTCTACAGTTACAGTAGGTAGCATTATGTCATCAAGATATATGGCGACCTCGTTTCTAACGTCTTTTAAGGCAAGGCTTATTAGTCGAGAAAACACAGCAGGAGCATTGGCCAATCCAAAGGGTACCTTTAGGAATTCGTAATGTCCGGAGGTTGTTACAAAGGCAGTTTTATGTGTCGAATCATCGGCAAGCTTCACTTGATAATAGCCTTGAGCTAAGTCAAGCGTTGTGAAGTAAAACTTACCTGCCAATTTTGAGATTTGATCGTCAATATGTGGCAAGGGAAACCGATCTTTTATAGTGTGAGAGTTTAAAGCCCTATAATCGACGCATAGCCTATAGTCACCGCCTTTCTTTTTCACCAATATAACTGGACTTGCATATTCGGATGTTGATTCGCGTACTATACCGGCTTCAATCAAATCTTGCACCTTACTATTAACGATTTCGTTTTCTTTCTGTGATAGTCTATATGGCTTAAAGTAAACGGGTTTGTCAGTAGTTGTCCGTATATGCATTTCCATAAGATCTGTGCACCCCAAATCTCTCGTATCCCTAGCAAAGATATGACTGTATTTAGTTAATAGTTTTATGAGCTCATCCTGGTCTCTCTTTTCTAGGTCTCCTACGTCAATTTCACCCTTATTTAGAAGGTTACCGGAACCATCAGGAAGACATAAATCGATATTCAGTACGTCCTGCACATTAGTAGGGGGTAGGGTCACTAGTTCAGCCCGCGCTATTAATTTACGAGCAGGGAAGGAAACTGGTATATTACTCATATTTATAAATTTTAAACACCCTTCGATGCAGATAATTCCTCCAGGTATAGCATAACATAATTTTCCTAATTGCATATAAACAGAATTTGTCAGGAAGTACAAATTGTCATTAGATTCTATATTCACCGTCACATCAATTAGGCTGACGCTTTGTGCTGGTAAAGTGACATCATATTTTAGGTACACATCAAATTTACAATTGAAGTCTAGATTTTCCAATTTAACGTACTTTAGGCAATCATCACCTACTAAAGTTTTTACAAACTTCGCAGAGTTAGAGGTAGTTACCAGACTTACCCCGGTTGATTTATCATCGGTTGCCCAATAATTAAATCAATATCGGATAGTTCGTAATTAGTTATTTCCACGTAGCCACTTAGACATATTTTGTCTATATGCACAGTTATTTGCGACCTCCCCAACGATTTTATGCAAGTTCCCCCAAATCCTCTCATTACCGTGGTCGATGCCGCTATTGGTAATTTCAACAATTTTGCTTTATTTTGTGTTAAAATATTTAATTTACTACCCGTATCTATGTAGGCAACCAGTTTTTCTGCGCCGATGTACGCGTAACGCTTATATACATTGCATAACACATCACTAGTGGTAAACAAGATGTGACTCACCAGGGATGACGAACGTTGCTGCGTTGAACCAGGAGTCGCCACAAACCAACAGGTAGCCGAAGTGTGACCGTTGCGTTGACAGTTTTCACAACGTTGTTTTGAACGGCAGTCCTGAGCTACATGTCCTAACCGCCGGCAGATATAGCACCGTCTCACCCCAGTCTGTTGGTCAGTTGTAGAGCTTCCATCGGTTGTACCCCTTTTCCATATTGACTTCCGCATAGGTGTAGGTTCTATTCTCTTATAATTTTCAAATGATGATAAATACCCGTAGTATAATAACTGTGGCGTTCGACATTTGTACGCTTTTGCGTTTGCTTGCAGCTCCACGGGAAGACCTCGGATGATACAAGAGATTGCATTTTCTCCTACGATATTGCATTTCTTAATAAGTGATAATTTATCGTGGAAATAATTAGTCATGGTTTCGGAATCTTTTTTTGTTCTTGCCAACATCTCTTCGAGCCTGCTGACGAAATCAATGGATCGTGGAAAGGCCATTTCCAAAGCATGTTTCCATCCTTCCCAGTCGAGGTTATAGTCATCTAAGTCATCATACCAACGTCGAGCTGAACCACGCAGACGAAGTTGCATTAAAAATTGTTTTTCGGTTCCATCCCATCCATATATTTCACCAAGCTGATCGATCTTGTGCAACCAACTGCTGACATTACTAGTATTATCTTCAGGTCGAAATTTAGGGATGACCTCAGCGTCGACATGACTCACTCGGCGTTTTTTTTCCGTAGCGGGCGCGTGGTCTTCTGAAGAAAAAAAATTTTGAGTTTCTTCGTTTTCTTCATTCTTCCGGGAACGTTTTCGGCAATATTTCAGTTTATTTTCACCAAGGCCGTGTATGTAGGGGCCCGACATCTTATATCCCAGAACAATTTTATTTTCGGTTTTTCACGAATTATCCCACTTCTGAAATGTAACAGAGTGTGGTTGTCGATTTTCAAATAAAACTTTAATATCGTTTTAATCTAATATATAATTGACAGAGTTTCTGCTTAATGCAACTATGTAAATTACAATGAATCTAGTCGGCGTCATGCTTTTGTTTTTATACCCGCGTTATGCGGTTTACAATTATTCATAAACGGAAGTCGTTTAAAATCACCTACATTATTTATCACATCCGGAATCTAATTCTATACTGTAATTACAAACTTTTTATCGTACTTAAATATTTTAATATACTATAAATCGAATAATAATGCATTTATTTAATCAAGTAATTTTGATTAAGTTAAATTTATTAAATCAAGTGATGTTCAATGATAAGAGGTTTAAGAGTAAGTAAATTTATAATTATGGCTGAGGGCGGGAAACATTTGCTAACAATTACTAGTACCAAGCGCAGTATAAACCATATAATAATGTCACCGACACGACCAAAGAGAGATCAGGCGCAGGACCAACGGCTTTACGTGCTTTCCGAGGGAAGGGGTGATACACCGCCAACTTCCTGACTCCGGGCAGCTATTGATAATTTCTTGACAGAAAAACTCAATAATTGATTTTTTGGCCCGACCCGGAATTCGAACCCAGGACCTCACGAACTCACGATCAGCAGTCACACTACTACAACCGCTAGACCAACGAGGCAGTCATAACCATATATCACCAAATACAAGTAACACGTTGGCAACGGTGACGGAACGGCAACGTCGCATCTCGTAATTTTGTGCGGAAGTCAAATACGGCCATAAATGAAAGTATTAAAAATCGACAGCAGCGCTATTATTTTTGCAACGAAAATTAGCGGAACTATGTAAATATTCAGTACAGCAAGATTGGAGGAAATTTAGATTTTTACATTTCTGTGATCAGCATGACAATTTGCGAACATTGCGCTAAGTCTCCTATTTGACGTCTGTATATTGGACGTCGTAAGCAGGTTGACGCCACATTATATGCAAAATTAGCCATAGTGGACGTACGACGTACGGAATGTATATATATATATGTATATATATATATATATATATATATATATATATATATATATATATATATATATATATATTTTTATAAATATACATAAAGAAATTTGTATATTACATGATGTATATATTTATATGAATATGAATGAGCTACTTATAAGATGATTCTGCCAGTTTTTTGTAATGTTCATAAACTTTCTTGTTAGCAATCATAATTTCAAGTGAAAGTGCACCCTAGAGAATAACAGGGGTAAGGTTTACAATTTGATCGCCTGAAAGGGTGTGGGGGGAGGGGGGAGGAGTTGTAGAGTCACCCCCTACTTCCCCTTCCTGCCGGATGTGCTTAGTTTTTTTTATAAATTTTTAAAAATCTCATTTTGAGGTTATGTTTCGTAATTTTTTGACAATTTTAACCTGATTTATGGGGAGAGAGAGTTGGGGGACGGAAGCCCCACGCCACTTAACATGGTGCAGTCGAGGGAAGCTCGGTCGATGGAGCCCCACTTCGTGGGGCTACTACTTCTGAGTGGTTTACAAAAAGATCACCATGAAGGGGATCATCCCCTTCTAACCTAACCTGTCCAAGTCAGGGTTCCCCACGTCCTAGGCTCGCTTCGGTCGCTATTGCACCCAATATAACACTAAAACATTAACTTTTATAACTACTTTAATTTATAAACATAATTTATGGAAGAAGTAGGAAAAGTCAGAATGGAGCGTAAGGTAGTGTGTGCACATACTTTGTATTTCACTTTAGTTTGGAATAATAAGTAGACACATTGTCATAATTGTAAAGATTAAAAATTTATTGAATGCCATACAATTGAAACAGAAGATAAACATAATTGTTGACATCTGCATTTAAGTCTAATTAACATACATCACTGTAATCTATTTTGGTCCTGGATGATAAATGTTTGTCAGATGGTAGAAAATCCACTGAGTACTGGTGATTTTCCAGCTAACATTTTCTACTTGGGCAAGCTAGCTCAAAGTGGAGTCTAGGCAAAGATCCTTGACAGAAGTGCGTAATGTTTAAATAGAGCTATTGAAAATGATATAATGATACTGGACACTATAGTCCCAATTTTTTTATTATGCAATGGCTACCTACCATTATATCCTGAAACTTGGATGGATTTGATGGACCATCTCTTAATATGTTTTAGGTCTCTGTTGGCCATACCTATTGCAGCAGACACACAAACAATATTCCCTTGTGAATACAACTATAGGTCATCAAACTTATGTACTGGCAGAATACTCCCATATTTGCCATAGTTGCCACACTTGGCAAACATTCTCCTTATGAGTCAACCTTGGAGGTTGAATATAGGTCTGTCATAGGTTGACTCTCTTAGAAATGCTGTAATGGATGCATGGATTACATCATAATTAACTTGGTAAAATATGTACTATTTACTGGAGATAAATATTTTTATTGATTTTGGTCAACATGTATAATTAATATGTTGTAATTGAGAAAGTTTGGCCAGATTCCAGTTTTAAATTGCAAAATAGTGCAACATAAAGGTGCAGGCAAAAAGCTTAAAGAGGTGAACAAAGTCTTCACTTTAGATTTTTTTATATAGATTATTTATATAATTCTTATGAAATACACTGGTATGATAATGCAAGATAAATTATTCTACAGCATATGCTGTAAAAAAAGATTAGAAGTCTTACCAGTGTTGAAACAGCTAGACTAGTTTACTTTAGCTATTTCCATAGTATAATGTTGTATGGTATTTTGCTGTAGGGGCAGGGGATTGACATTGAAATAATATTTGTTTTACAGAAGAGGGCCTTACGGCCAATCTCTTACGAGCAATCTAAGATTTAAAACCTATAGAGTCACTCGGAGAGAAGTTTAAAAAAATTAATATATTAACTTTGGCCTCTCAATATGTTTATGAAAATGTAATGTACATACACAAAAATGATACATACACAAAATTACGTGGTAGAGCCATGCTGCAATTATATTAGTAGTATAGTTGTAGCACGAATGGGTCGGTTCGACCGGGGAAGGACCACGCTCTCACAGAATACCAGCGTGAAATAGTAGCTTAATGCTGCTGTATTTCATATGGTGAGTGTAGAGAACCGGAGACCCTTTTTACTGGAAATGAGGCATTCCATCTCAGTCCTCACGGGTGACAACGCATCTGCATTTTGATTTGTAATGGAAGATAGATGTAGATGTCTATGGGCCGCAGCAACCACTTACCATCAGGTGGACTGTGTGCTCGTTTGTCACCCTATCCTATAAAAAAAAAAAAATAAGTGATACTCATTCTATAAATACTAGGAAATGACACAAGCCAGTAGTACCAGCTACTCAACTCCACCAAGACAATAATTCATTCTTGGCGCGATGTATATGCTTACAACAAAATCCCAGAAAATGTACAAAATTTGACCTGCTCAAAGTTCAAAAACTAAGTTTGTATAAAAAGGGTTATTATAATATTAAGAAATTTATGGATGATTTTTTTTTATAGGATAAGGGTGACAATCGAACACACAGTCCACCAGATGGTAAATAGCGCATAGCTAGTAAACAAAGAGCTATGTTGTCACCCCTGAGGACTAAGATTGAATGCCTCGTTTCCAAATGATAATAACAAATGAGAAAGGTGATTGCTACTAAGCTATTTCTAATTGGTTGTAAGCTGTTATTTTAAAAAAATGGTCCTGCTGGGTTTTTTGTTGGTTCTTCTCTGGGCAGAGGTTTTTTCCGAACCAGTGAAAACCAAAAAATTGTGACTTTCAATTAGTATTATTTATAATCTATATTGAATAAAAAAGTTTCTGTTTCTATTTGAATCAAAATTTTGGTTTATATGGGTTTTAAACAATGCAATTTTAATTTCTTTAATTTGATACTCAAAAGTTTGAATTAATTGGATTTAAAAATTCCTCAAAAACAAAAACTGGACAGAATATAAAACAATGTAAAGTAAAGTACAGTCATATTACATCCCATATCTAGACGCAGGCTTCTCATTTCTGAGAGGATTTTTAGGGCAAGAAAGAGTTTTCTGATGCTGCCCTAATGCATGTTGAGGGCCTCATATGTCTTCGATTTACTTTTAAATTTAGTAGACATGCAGTTTTTCTCACGTTTTCCTTCACTACTAGCCATGTAGTAAATCAGCACTTAAAATTGCAATTAAAAATTTCATTAGTTCTGGCGGGGCTCACACCAAGATTGTTGTCTTTTGTCAGTGTTTGCTTGTTTTTTATCTCATTATGCTTCCTTGCTGGTGACATTGTGGTGACCTAGTCTTAAATTAAATAAATTAGCTTATTGGTTGTTTGAACTGTTATTATTTTCTTTTTCTTTGGAGTGTAAACTTCTTTACAATCATTGTGATTTCAAACTCAATGTAACAAAAAAGTTACATTAAAAGGAGACAAGCATATACAATTATAGGATTTAGCATGCGAGAGTGAGATAGAATACAGTACACAGTATTTCCTATTATCAGTAATATAATGTAATATACTGGATGACCTTTTATACCGTCTGGAAATAAAATAGGGCTTAACATGCAAATGGAGTAGAAGCCTATGGCACTGATATTTTACAAAATATAAAAATGAAAATTTTTAATTAAAGAAATACATAAAATAGGGTGGATGTGAATTGAATTTCTATAGATTTCAATTTATTTGTTTCATCATCATCATCACAGCCCTTCACAAGTCCACTGCTGAACATAGGCCTCCCCCAAGTAATGCCACAAAGCACGGTCCTGAGCCACCTGCATCCATCGACTTCCTGCATATCTTACCAGGTCGTCACTCCATCTAGTGGGGGTCGCCCTACACTACGCCTACCGGTACGAGGCTGCCACTCGAGAACCTTTCTTCCCCATCGGTTATCGGTTCTTCGAGCTATATGGCCGGCCCATTGCCACTTCAGCTTACTAATCCGTTGGGCTATGTCGGTCACTCTGGTTTTACTGCGGATATCCTCATTTCTGAGTCTATCACGCAGAGAAACTCCGAGCATAGCCCTCTCCATAGCTCGCTGAGCGACCTTGAGCGTCCTCATACGGCCAGCAGTGAAGGACCACGTCTCTGATCCGTAAGTCATCACTGGCAACACGCACTGGTTGTACACTTTAGTTTTCAGAGATTGAGGTATACCTGACGAGAAGATATGTCGTAATTTCCCAAACGCTGCCCAGCCGAGTTGAATCCGTCGATTGACCTCTCGGTCGAAGTTGGACTTACCTAGTCGGAATATTTGTCCCAGGTAAACGTACTCGTCAACAACTTCGAGCATAGTGCTCCCAACAACTACCGGCATAGATGTGACATGGACATTAAACATAATCTTTGTTTTGTCCATGTTCATCTTAAGACCTATCCGTTGGGAGGCACTATTGAGGTCATTGAGCATAGTACTTAAGTCCTCCAGCGATTCTGCCATAAGGACTATATCGTCGGCAAATCGAAGGTGAGTGATGTACTCGCCATTGATGTTAATACCGTATCCTTTCCAGTCCAGTAGCTTGAAAACGTCTTCCAAAGCAGCGGTGAAGAGTTTCGGGGGATATAACGTCACCCTGTCTTACACCTCTCTGCAGTTGGATAGGTTTCGAGCTCTGGTTCTGTACTCGGATAGCCATCGTAGCCCTACTGTACAAACACTTCAGCACTTCGATATACCGACAGTCAACTTGGCACCGCTGAAGGGACTGCAGCACCGCCCAAATTTCGACGGAATCAAAGGCTTTCTCATAGTCCACATACGCCAGGCAAAGTGGCAAATTGTACTCTTCAGTCTTCTGTACAATCTGCCGCAGGGTATGTATGTGGTCTATGGTACTGAAGCCTTTTCGGAAACCGGCTTGTTCGGGAGGCTGGAAGTCGTCGAGTCTGCGTGCGAGACGATTCGTAATGACTCTCGAAAACAGCACGTAGACGCGGCTCAGAAGGGAAATCGGTCTGTAGTTCTTCAAGAGAGCGTTGTCGCCTTTCTTAAAGAACAAGACCACCGCACTTCTGCTCCACGCCTCTGGAGTAGTGCCACCATGGAGGACGGAATTGAAGAGCTTCTGAAGGACTTCAAGTACCGGTGTTCCACCCGCTTTCAGAAGCTCCGCTGTAATTCCATCCTCGCCTGGGGCCCTGCCGTTTTTAAGGTGCTGGAGAGCCATTCTAATCTCGCTTAGACTGACGTCCGGGATATCATCGGAATAGTGTCGGATAAGACTTGCTCTTGGATCGTTACTCACACTTGCGTGTGGCTCCAACGATGATGTGTACAGCTGCCCATAGAACCTCTCAATCTCACTCAAAATCTCAGGTGTCCCGGAAACGATGCTGCCACACTCAGTCTTCAGCCTTGACAGTTGGCTCTTTCTGGCAGACAGATCTCTGGCAAAGACTTTGGAGCCCTGGTTCCGCTCGATCGCTTCTTTAATACGAGCAGTATTAAAGTTGCGTAAGTCTCGCCGCATGCATTTGGAGATCTGTCTGTTCAGTTGCCTGTATGCTGTCAAATCTGTTGACGATTGCAGCCTCATCTCCCGTCTAACAGCCATGAGATTAAGAGTGTGATCGGAGAGTTTTTGTGTTCTTCTGCGGCGGGTCTTGCAGAACTTAGCTCCGACCGCATGGACAGTTTCCACGAGCTTGTCATTCATATCGTCCACTGCATTGCAATCTTGTAGGCACTGAAAGCGGTTGTGTAACTCGAGCTGAAAGTTTTCGGGATTTTGGATTAGAGCACGAGGGGGACGGAGCGTTGACTTCATTAGACGAGACCTCTCCAACTTAACGTTTAGGTTCAGTGTGCCTCTAACCATTCGGTGATCGCTGCCAGTTTTCACCCTTGCGATCACTGAGACATCACTGAACAGTTGGCGTCTGGTCGTCATAATGAAGTCAATCTCATTTTTTGTCGAACCGTCGGGGCTCGACCAGGTCCACTTCCTGTGGGGCCGCTTCTGGAAGAAAGAGTTCATCATAAAGAGTCCCTCTTTCTCCATAAAGTCGGCCAGCTGCTGGCCCCTTCGGTTCCGTTGCCCTACTCCAAATTTCCCTAACTTCAGCTCACCGTTTTCTCTTGTGCCTAGTTTTGCGTTGAAGTCTCCCATCAACACCGTGTAGTGGGTTTTGGAGGAATGTATGGCTTTGGAAATATCTTCATACATTTCCTCCACCTCCTCGTCGGAATGTGCCGACGTTGGTGCGTAAACCTGTATGACCTTCAGCGAATACCGTTTGGTGATTCTGAGTATCAGGTACGCGACCCTCGTCGACACACTCTCAATCTGTACAACGTTGTTGACGAGAGACTTGTGGACGATAAATCCGACACCTCCTTGGGACAGATGGTCGCCCTCCCGGTGATAGAACAAGTTGCCGGATTCGAGAATCACCGTGTCCTCCCCCTCTCTTCGGACCTCGGATAATCCTATAATACTCCAGCGCAACTTGTCTATCTCTTCTTCCAGCTCCAGGATCTTCTCGTCAGTCCTCAGTGTGCGTGCGTTAAATGTTGCCAGGTCGAGTCGTCGTAGGTGGCAACCGAACCTCCACCGGAGATTCTTAGCACCCCCTGCCCCGCCGTTACCATGGTCGCCACCGTAGCCAGGAATAGCGGGGCCGCCGGGGACTGGGGGCCGTCTATTTGTGTAATTGTTCATGGGGGGTATATTGCCATAGTTGCCACGCTTGGCGAGCGGGTTGGCAACCGCAGTTTTTTTTTGTCATACAGTTGCTGTTATCAGGAAGATGCTGCTGCCCATCTCCTGCCTGTCTCCCTCTGTCGCCTCTTACGACACCCACGGGAAGATATGGGGTAGTGGATATTCTTATTAATTTAAAATTTTTGTTTTTTTATTTGTGAAATATCAGTGCCATAGGCTTCTACTCCATTCACATGTTACACCCTATTTTTTCCAGACGGTAAAAATGGTCATCCAGTATAATGTTTAATATAAGTTTTAAACTTGGTAACAATAATTAATAAAAACTCTACAATTATACTTCTGATGTTCTGCATTTGTCTCATTTTTTTGAATTTTATTTTTTTGAAGGTTTCACTTCTACTGTGTGTCTTCTATTGGCTATACCTATCGCAGCGGACAAACAATGCACAAATGATTTTTTTTAATTATAGCTGTGCTTGCAACTTCTATCACATTATAGTTAACCAAATCTAAGAAATACCTTTTGACAGCTGTCAGACTTATTGCACCAAGCATGCCAACCAATGGGTTAACATCCAGGTCGAAATCGATAAAGTTGCAGTGGATTCCGTCTCATTGCGGACCAGTTTGAATGTAATGATTTGGCTCACAAATTGTTTATTACCTGAATGTACCCATACGATACTTTTTATCCCAATTTAGAAGTCCCGTTTAATGGAATAAGAAGTTCCCTAATAATCGAATTCCACTAGAGAAACATATGGAAATAGCACTCTCACCTCACTAAAGTCGCAATGACAACTAATATAGTTGTCATTGACTGTGACAAAACATGGCGCCCTGTCGCAACGAAAAAATTGTTACCATATTCGGTAATGATAAAACTACTGTTGTCCTTTTTTACATACGAATATACTCATAAGCTAAAAAGAGACGCTGATATATCGTTACATGCCTACAACTAACGATCTTTATGTCATGTCCTTTCTTTCTTCTCTAGTCAAAGTTTCTTAGATTTGGTTGACATTAGTTATGAATTTTTAGTGAGCTATAATTTGAGACATTACAGAAAAACAAAGAAAATAATTTAAGATTTTTGATTTATAAAAAAATATCAAGATAATAAGTGTGATAAATCTGACTGTACATAATATGCAGATATTTTTTTATATTATTTAATTTATGCTAAAAATCCACTATATGTGCAGAAAATCCATTGCCAGAAACTATAATTTGACTTGTGCACATGGCCCCAAGCAAAATAGTAATAAATAACAATAACAGCTTATAAATTTATGCATTATTTCATTTTGTCTTTAGAGATAGAGTTGATTTTTGAATAACTGAAATGTTAATATACAACACATTATAATAGTCAAGTAATCATTCAAGTTACATAATAGTCACCTTGCTATATTTGAACTCATGAAACTGCTATGCAATTTTGGACATCATTGTGTGGACACTTCTAAAGTAGTATCATAGGAATAAATTAAATAACGACTCAAAGATAAAGCTGTTTGTGATATTCGCAATTAGCTTTAAATTTTTTTTGTCTTCTATTTAATTGAAAAAGAAGATAATAAAAGAAGAAATAACAATATATTTATAAAGTATTAAAAATAATGTCCTCTAGACCAAATATCTGACTTGACTGCCAATTTTCAATCGCAACTCAACCACCTATATAGGACAGGACTAAAAGTGAGCTAGTGTGTGCACGATCACAGGTGTTCTTCACTCACTCACAAGCATAGGTGCCCTTCACACTCTGTTCCCTCACAATTATAGTCATCATCAGGCACAACAAGATCAACATTATGTGTTTTTTGAAACACTGGGTGTTTTTTTAAACAGAATACCAGCATAAAATAGCAGCCTAATGCTGTTGTGTTTTGTATAGTGAGTGTAGAGAACCGGAGGCCCATTTTACTGGAATTGAGGCATTCCATCTTAGGCCTCAGGGGTGATAATGCATCTGCATTTTAATTCTTAATCGAGGTTAAATGTTGATGTCTATGGGCCACAGCATCCACTTAACATCAGATGAACTGTGTGCTCGTTTGTCACACTTATCCTATAATTTAAAAAAACAGCCAGCCAACTTACTGATTCTGATCTGCTACTGAAAATTTCTTGACAGCAAAACCCCAGTAACGGATTTTTCGAATTCGAATTTAAAGACGCGCTTCCGACCACCATGCTCATCGGTTTAGATAAGGCAGGTGCCTTACCAGCACATTCAGTACTAATTTTATTAAAATACAATTATTTATTAGTCCGTAGTCCGTGAAAGTTCACTGTTGGACATGTGCCTCTCATTGTTGGGAGGATTCGTGACGCATGGCAGGCGAATTGACGTAAAAATTATTATAATAAAAATTATTATTTTACATATTGAGCCGAGATAACCCTAGGGCTAAGAGCTCACTGAATTTCACAGTCATTCATTATCATCATTACAGCCCTTCTCAAGTCCACTGAACATAGGCCTTCCCCAAGCCACAAAGCACGGTCATGAGCCAACTGCATCCATCGACTTCCTGCATGTCTTACCAGGTCGTCACTCGCTACACTTCGCCTGCTGGTACGAGGCTGCCACTCGAGAACCTTTTTTCCCCATCGGTTATCGGTTCTTCGAGCTATGTGGCCGGCCCATTGCCCCTTCGGTTTGCTAATCTTTTGGGCTATGTCGGTTACTCTGGTTCTACTGCGGATATCCTCATTCCTAACGAGAAGGTGTGTTGCAATCTCCCGAACATACAGTATGCATGCTAAATAGGTTCGAACTCCGCCGACACCAATGTAGATAACTACAATTTAAGGTGCTTTACCACGTGCTCGGCGGTGAAAGAAAACATCGTGACGAACCCTGCATGACTGACAAATTAAGGATGCTCGGAAGAGATGTGAATAAAAAAATAACTTATTATAAATCATTTTTTTATTTACCACTGGTTCGGAATTGGATTGATTATTTACCACTATTTTGATAATGGAATTCCCAGAAAAATGTAATAACTTCCGATAGGTGGCTCTACTGTCTCGCTCACTACAGACTTAAAATACCCAGACTGGCGACGGAATGTAGCGTCAAAGGTATGAGGAATCTGGTTCTGTGAATATTCAGTAATTTTTTACGTGGTAGAGCCATGCTGCAGCTATATTGTGGTTGCAGCACGAAAGTATATAATATATATATATATATATATATATATATATATATATATATATATATATATATATATATATATATATATTAGAGGGGCCGAATATTCGTTTAATATTCGGTATTCGGCTAAATCACCGAACATTCGTTTTCATAGCGTCCAATGTATTGAAATGTACGAATTGAGTAATGCGATGTCTTTTAATGTTAAAAGTAAATTTAATTTATGGGTTAAATCTACTTACTTAGTGCCTCAAATGCATAAATCTATACATTTATGTTTTTGAGGCACTGTAGATTTATTTCCGATTATAGCAAATAGAATCTTGATAAAATGTTTTGGAATCAAACAAAGAAACATTACATTATATTAGTACATTTCACTTTATTTTGGTCGTCAATTTCTCTAAAATAAGTCCAAATATTAAATCTCCTGCCGCTCATTTTTATCATATAATTATCAATTTTCACTAAGAATAAAACAACGGAATACATTTTTATTCTTTGTTTTATATATATATATATAATGCAGATAAACGGACCGACTACAGGCCTAATTTTGGGTTAAGCGCTTAGCCCGTGAGCTAACTAAGGCCCGGTTTCCACCAAAGCAGAGAGGAGAGGAGACAGAGGAGATGTGCATGTCGTTACAAGTTTTATCTAAATTTGCATAAGGAAGGGGAATCAGAGGTTGAAAAAACACAATTAATTCTTCAATATTTAAATTATCGACGGCAACATTGATTCTGGATAAGAAACCATATAAAATGTCACCGTCGTGGCGAATATGATATATTGTTTCAAGAGTTTGATAATGAAAATTTTTAAAAATCTTACAGGGTAACAAGGAATAATTTTTACGCCGCCCGACAAGACACTTCTCCGCTCTGCCGCGCCGCTTGCTCGCTCGCCGCACAAAGTTCTATAGAAAAATGAGACATCTCTCCTCTCTGCTTGTTCCATTTCCACCGCAGCTAAGCGGAGAAATGATGTGGAAATAACGAAATCGGATTGCGATCGAATCCTCTATGCTTTGGTGGAAACCGGGCTCTACACAACACGCAAACAAATTATGTACAAATTATTATATTTGACATGTACGCAAATACCTTTCATAGGTAGGTATGTAGTAGGTACTTTCATATAATACCATAGAGGAATTTTGTTTCTAATTTTTTTGGTCGAAGTTTTTTATTTTTTTGCTGGCGTCATTAATTCAATATTGTCCAACATACACAATACCCATAGCTATGACTAATCGATGATATATTATTTCTATCAAAATCTGAGGAGACTAGCTTAGGAATTAAGAGTGAAATTACATTCCAGCCAAATAAAAATACCTACCTTTTGAGCTTCAACGAAGTCTGAAGAAGTCGGGTAAAAATAACATAACTTTGGATAAGTTCCATTCATCCTCTTTTAATTGGAACTTTTAATTCAAAGTATCTTGACTAACTATTTCATTAAGTTAAACTGTATCTTTTTTAACCCCGAACGAAAACAATGGGGTGTTATAATAGGTCGGGGAGAAGTTTCTTCGTATTTTATATACAAAATCAAGAAGTTTAATTACATTTAATTATAATATATATGTGCCATTTTGCTGGATAACTTGTTGCTGTCTTGTAGGTAGTGACATAATTCCGTTGCTGTAGAAATCTTGGGGTTTTTGATCAAAAAATACGACAAGTAGTTTTGCCAGTCCTCTAACACTACCCAAAGAATTATGAAAAGACCAAAAAAGGTGAAAATCAGAGGGTTCAAGTTTAGGACCATATGGGGGTATGCATTAACACTTCCCAACACATTGAGGTATTACTACTACGTTAGTAATATAGTTCGATATCCTAACCAAGCTTTCTCATTTTTTGTTGAGTGGCCAAAGATGTGTGGTCTGGTGTTATCATGATGAAATACCACTCCTCTTCTCAATTTATTGCTTGAGTCTCATTAGTTGTTGGCAGTAGAGATCCGAATTGATGCTTTTGCCGAAATAAACGATGCTCTTGGAATCCCACCATACACACAGCATCACCTTATTGCGTGTTAATCTGGGTTTCTACTGTTACATTATCCGTTAGTCTTCTTGTGCGTCTATATCGGTGTACCTGTTATGGCCGGAGGACGAATAGCAATATACATACACACACACGTGCACGTATGCACGCATCCACACACACCAAATAGTCACGAAACAAAACGGCCTATTACTGTTTCCTTATTCGTTAGTCTTCTGCTCTCGAATCTGTATCGATGAATCTGTAAAGGCCGCAGGACCAGTAACAATGTACTCACACACGTGTATGCATGCACGCATGCACACACGCCAAATAATCGTGTAAAGTAAAGTGTAAAGTATCGGTGTACCTGTAAAGATCGCAGGACCAATAGCATAATACATACACACACATGCACGCACGCATGCATACAACCTAGTTTTTGATCTAAAACGTATGCTTTTGATCAAGAACCGGAGCAAGACTAAATTACTACTTAAATGTATATCATAAACTTGAGAAAATCCAGTTTTTTTTATCTAAAACCTAAACTGATTTAGGTTTACGATAAAATCAATGTCGGTTGGTTTTTTTTTTGTTTACTAAGTTTAAATTTTATCGTAAATCTAAACAATTTCATGTTAATGATAAGATTAAGTAATAATTTTTTCTTCTTCCGGTTTTTGATCAAAAGCCAAGGTTCTTTTTTTTTAAATCAAAAACCTGATTTTACCCTAAACCATCAAAATAATCGTGTAACGTGCAACGCCGAACGCGCTTCTACCGGATGCGAGACCCAGTCAGTTCCAGTTCACTCATATTCGTTCGAAATTTAACTGCTGTCGCGGATTTATGGAGCAGGTTAACTACCCCGTAAATAAAACAGTCGCGCAAATTGAACTGGCCTCGAACGTTGGCCGATTGCACGGTCAAATATTTGCGTTTTGATTTTTAAGCGGTGCATCAGACATTCTATTAGTTTTTAGTTGCTTCCCTACATTTAAGCGTAAGCAATATGGTACAAGTTCGCCGTTCGCTTTGAATTAGAATTCTTACCGAAAGCTTGTAAGAAAAACCATAAAAACGCCGTCTATTGCAGCTTATTAAGCTATTAAATTCACCTAATCTTTGACAGTAGATGGGGCTTCTATTAGATGTTCCTAGGTGGTAAAACTTCTCCTGCCAAGGAGTCCGTACGAGTAGGTACCATTTTGTTACGCACACACATACAGCTGTTTTCCGATGTAAAGGTTATATAGAGCAGTATAAATACAGTCTGAGGCATTTTTTTAAAATACTAACAATGCTATAATCATTACTAATATTCCCTTTAACCACTCGTGGTAAGCTTAAATTGCTTGTGTTACGAGTGGTTCACGCCAGTAGTCGAATGGTGGATTCGAACCCACGACCTTTTGTGTTCGCGGTCCGAACCCTGCCATTAGGCTACTGTACTCACAATGCCTCATTGCATTTTAGTTCTCAGATGTGATAACGCATCTGTAGCCTTATTTGTTTGAAGTTGTCTGCAAGTGTCCATAAACTGTAGTAACCACTTACCATCAGGTGATCTAAAGTTCGCTTGCAAATCTACCACTGGGCAAGGTATTCAGTCAGAGAAGCGGGTAACGCTTCGTGTGATGTTACGGAGCTTCAGGTATTTAAAGCTGAGTCGTTCGGATACTTCGATAACGCGATTTATACTTCCTTATTTATTGCTTGGCGCGTATGAGTCATTGGTGGGGTGACAATGCCACAACAGATGATTTTGTGGCCTTCGATGACGGTAGAACCATAGTGTTTGTCATCATCATTACAGCCTTTCACAAGTCCACTGCTAAACAATAGGCCTCTGCTAAATAGCGCCACGAGGCACGGTCATGAGCCACCTGCATCCATTGACTTCATGCATGTCTTACCAGGTCGTCACTGCATCTGGTATTTGCTAGATATTAAATACCCAGCAAGAAAATAATATCAATAAAGTTCGATGTCTCGTTACTATGATGGCTGATACGTTTGCTTAGCATGGAGATTCTGACAATTTACCCCAAAGTGGAAAAGATTCAAGTCCGGCAGTAGACGAGGAGAACAAGAAGAAAGAAAACTGTACCGCCACTGTTAATTAAAATTAAAGTGTTTGTCACTTTCACCTCCCAGCCTGCATATATTTATTAGTTCGTACAATAAATTATTTTCGCAAGGGGTGTACGTGTAGAACGTTGGTTAGTTGGTTCCTATATTTAAACATTGGGCTCCAATGTTTGCACAAAGTAGTTGGCGTTTCTATAACACACACACTCATCAATCGAGATTGTTAGTTTACGTTAAGATGAATCGCGCAAAAAATTTAGGAACTGATGCTGTGTTTAAATTACGGATTAAAAACTTGAGGCACGGATCGCTTGGAGTTTTTTATATGTTTAGTCGATTTTTATTGGTTTCTGGGCCATCAGTCGATAGTCAAGAGTATACATGCAGTGTTTTTAATAATTCCTTCCAGATGAGCATGTAGAATAGGCATGTGGAGTAGGCACACTGTGGAGTAGACATCATTCATTCATTTATAGTGACCCGGTCATTCAAGTATTGATTCGTCTTACTCGTGATCTGTGAGACCCGCTCGATAATGACGGTCGTCGGACATTAATACACTCTTTGGTAGGTAGGTCCTGTCAATCGTTTGATCCGAAACGTTAAAAAAATGTAATTGCAATCATCAATACTTGGGTGCGACACGGGTCAAATCAACGAATCATTCACGATTTACACATGTCTAACCTCTCAACCCTCTAGCGGTCTCATGAGACCGCGGCCATATTCCGTCAAATCCCTAGCGTATCATGAGGTCGCACCCACCCACAGGACTTTAACCCATAAAAACTTATGTGTAGAGACTACTTTTTTATGAAGAAGTTTGGCATTATATAATCTATCCTCTATCTCTATCCTCTAGTGCAATAAAAAACTGTTATTCTGTGAATATTTATTTATAATCTACGTTTATTTCGTGCGCCATTTTTGCGTGAATGTTATTGCGTTGATTTTTGGATTTTTCTAGTGTTTTATTAGTGTTTCAGTATAGTGTTTTATAATAAAATAGTAATGGAAGTTTTTGTGTGAATTTAATTTATCTATTTACGTAAATAATTTCGAGTAATATATATTGAAATAATTGTGATTTTCACGCTGCTGACATTCGCTTGGTATATTTTTTTTGGTATCAAAATATGTACAGTAAAATCTTTTTGTAATGAAGTAAAACCTGACTTTTGTTTAGACCACAAGATAGAGAATTTTGTATAGATTTTATAATGCTAAACTTCTTCATAAAAAATTAGTCTGTAAATATAAGTTTTAATGGTTTTAAGTGCTGTGGGTGGGAGCGGTCGCATGCGACCGCTCGGGATTTGCCGGGCGCATGCGTTACTGCATGGGATTTTTATGGCGCTTGAAGGGATAATGTGGAGCATAAAAATTCACGGCTGGTCATGGGCCCTTTTTGTTGTAAGAAGGATTTGCCTTACTCGTCACGCTTGCCAATTGGATTGGCCATCGCACTACCAGACGTAGAGGTATTTTTACGTCTGGCGTTAACCAGATTCCCTCGGTACGACACGGGTTAGTGGATATTCTTATACCGCCACTACACAGACAGAGGAAATTAAATCAAGAGATGGGCAGCAGCATCTTCCTATAACGACTTTAAATACAAAACTGTGATTGGCAATCCGCTGGCCGAGCCTGGCAACTATGGCAAATATCCCTCTATGAAGCAATCTATGGGGGAAGCCTATGTTCGGCGGTTAACAAGATTGTTATACCGTCATATATCAGAAACCATACCACAGATTAAATGAGTTACTACGTACCGTACGGTTTTTCTGGCGTTTCATGTTATCGCCTCTTACGACATCCATTTCAAGTTTTCTTCCTCGCATAACTTCCTTGTGGAACCAACTACCACCAGCGGTTTTTCCAGACAGATACAAGTTAGGGATCTTCAAGAAAAAGAGCCTACTCTTTTTTAAAGGCCGGCAACGCATCTGCAATTCCGCTTGTGTTGTAGTTGCTCATGGGCTGCGTAAGTCACTTACCATCAGGTGAGCCGCGTGCTCGTTTACAGTCCTAAATAAAAAAAAACATGGGACGAAATGGGATAATGGGAGCTCTTATGTCTCCGCGAAACTAATGAGTCTTCTTTATTCTATAATAATTGAAAATTAATAACTAATGTATTTTTTATACTTGTTTACCACCAGCTGTGCCCGCGACTTCGTACGCATAGTTTTTGATAATTTATTATTATATTTTCGTATTTTAATCAGATTTTAATCACAATTTCGTGGATTTTAATGTTTTTGCGCGGAATCCTATTTTTTTAAATTAAAGTAGCCTAAGGTTACTCTTTATAACATCAACTATCTGCCAGTGAAAGTCCCATCAAAATCGGTCCAGCCTCTTTGGCTGACCTGAGATTAGCCGGAACAACAGACACAATTTTTTTTTACATTTACATTACAAACAGACACTTTTTATTTTAATTTTTTGTATAGAGATGGGCCGACATTTTTTTTAAAATAAAGAAATAAATTTTATTGCCTCTAAAACACTTTAATAGAATTAAACATTTTTACTTAAATAGAATGAAACATTTTTATAGAATATGGGTGACAAACGAGCACACAGTTCACCACATTTTACGTCATTTAAGAATCAAAATGCAGATACGTTGTCACCCCTGAGAACTAAGGTGAAATGCCTCAATTCCAGTAAAACGGGTCTCCGGTTCTCTACACTCACTCACCATACGAAACACAGCAGCATTAAGCTGCTATTTCAGTCTGGTATTTTGTCAGAGCGTGGTCCTTCCCCGGTCGAGCTGATCCATTCCTGCTACAATCATAATGCGAACCAGGCTGCGCTCTAACAAGTATAAAGATTATAAGTGGTAGAGCCACGTATAATATTGTTGCGTGAATAAGTCAACGTCATACACTAGCGCCATCTAGTGTCAGGAACGAGAGCGAGGGGGAGCTTTGCAGAAAATGACATCACAAATCTTTCAACCGACAGCGCCATCTGAAGAACTAAGTTTCTAGAAAATCTACACTCGAACACTCGTCGCTTTGCGCGCATTTACTTGAATATTCCGGATGCTTCATTGCTAATTTGTATATATAGGCGCTGCAAGATGCGATCGGGGCAGTATTGGATTTGGCGAGACAAGCGAAGCTTCGGAGCGGAATAAAGTGAATTACTGTGTTTAATTATTAGTGTTTTAAGTTTTAATTTGTGTAGTGTTAATTTAGGTAATATTATCGGCAATTTTTATTGTCACGAACCTCAAGCTCGTAACAATTGGTGTCAGAAGTGGGATAAAATCATGCCGATTTTACCTAAGGAAGAAACGGAGGGTGTCCGTACCCGAAGTCAACGCCAGCAGGAGACGGACCAACGAAGATATGGTGGTGCAACGTCGCAGACGTCGGAGGGCCAGCCACCGGCTGCAGGCCCGTCGGTAGCTCCTACATCTGCAGGACCTGACTTAGGTGCTCTGATGGTGATGCTGCAGGAGCAGGCTCGCCGACAGGAGGAGCAGGCTCGCCGACAGGAGGAGCAGGCTCGCCGACAGGAGGAACTGGTCCGTCAGTTGAAAGAGCAGCTGCGGGGCGGACAGGAGGAACAGGCCCGCCGACAGGAAGACCAGGTTCGTCGTTTGGAGGAGCAGCTGCGGGGCGTACAAGAGGAACAGGCCCGTCGGTTGGAAGAGTAGATGCTCCTCATGAAGGACCTTCACGCTACCTTCGGGAAGGAGATAAAGGAGGTGAAGGATAGGGTTGCTCAGCATGACAACCGCCTGTCGGAAGCTGAAACCCAAATCGCGAAAGATGATAACCGAATCGAGAAAGCTGAAACCCGAATCGACCAAGTAAACAATCGGGTTGACAACGTAATGGCTGACATGAGGAAATCACTTGACGAACTCAAACATGGGGAGGGAACTACAGCTCCCATAGTAGCTACTACACCTTCGCTACGTGGATTCAAGGTGCCACCGTTCGACGGTACCTCTTCCTGGTCAGCCTACAAAATCCAGTTCGAGGCTGTTATGAAGGCGAACGGCTGGAATAAGTCAGGCCATGACTGCTCTCACACTAGGCCTGCGCGACCAGGCCTTAACAGTTCTGGAAGCTCTCGGTGAGGAAGTGACTTATGAGCAACTCCTTGAGGCATTGGAGGCGAGATATGGCGACGCTCACCTGGAACACGTCTTTCGTGCGCAGCTTAAAGATCGTGTACAGCGCATCAACGAAAACCTGCAGCAGTGGGCTCTAGAAGTGGAGAAGCTGGTGCGAAAAGCATACCGGTCTGTACCTGCACTCATTGAAGGGAACCTGGTGCAGACATTCATCGACGGCATCCGCGACCTGGAAGTCAGAGCTGCTGTGAGGCTCGGGCACCACGAGACGCTTAAGGACGCCTTGGCCCATGCACTGGAGGTGGAAGCCGTGCGGCAGGATCATCGTTCCCATCGCGTCAGGGAGGTTGCAGCAGCTACAGTTCGCGACCGCAACAAACGATACAGCCCTAGGTGCTATGGCTGTGGGGAAAGGGGCCATCTTCGATCCAGCTGCCCTAAGCGAACCGCAGAAAGGGAAGGTGAACGATATCAGGAGGGTAGTGCGGCCAACAGCACCGCCCAGCAGCTGCAGGGAAACGAGTAAAAGCCAGAACTGCGGGGCGGGTGCTGGCTGATGTCAAAAGAGCCCCAAGGATCTCGATCTCACAAACCCACGATGGGAACAGTCTAATCATCAAGGGCGAGGTCAACGGAATGCCGTGTAAACTGACCATAGACACTGGAGCCTCTCGTACGGTTGTTAGTTCCCAACTAATAAGTCAGTTCCTTGGGGACTCCGCATACAACCGAGAACGCATTAATTTGGTAACAGCCACCGGTCAGCGTATACCCGTCCGTGGAGAGAAGGAGATGGAGTTGAAGCTAGTCAACGTGATCTACCTGCATAATGTCATCGTGGCTGATATAATGGACGACTGCATCTAGGCCTAGACTTTATGAGGAATAATTGTTGTGAGATCGACGTTAAGCAAGGTGTTTTGAAATGTGGACATGAGGAACTTTTTATGGAAGGTGCGTTACCAGGGAACGTGTACAGCATTAAGAAGATTGTTCTTCCGCGGAGATCGGAAACGATTGTTCCGGTTAGTCTTCCCCGAAACGCTGGGCAAGGTCACCGTTGTGTACTTGTGGAAAGGGTAAACAATGACCTTCCATGGAAAGTAGCTCGAACCTTGGTCAAAACCACTGACATCTCAAGAGTACGTGTGCTGAACCTTTGTGACCGGGAACAGATTATAGAAAAAGGCACACTGGTTGGTACTTGCGAGGAAGTGGATTGGTTACGTCGGTGCCAATATATATCGAGTGGGACCCCCAGCGAGGATTCAGAAACGAGAGTGACCACACTTTTGGAAGACTGTCGCAGTGTTCTCTCCCCGAACGAATTGGTCAAGGCGAAGAAGTTGTTACTCAAGTACGCCGATGTATTCTCGTCAAACGATGCTGACATAGGAAAGACTGGCTTAGTTCAACACAAAATAAACACAGGAGAGGAATTGCCTATCCGTCAGCGGCCAAGATTGCCGGTAGCACGTGAAAAGGAAGTGGAAACCATGATTGAGGGAATGGTGAAGGATGGTGTTATTGAAAGTTCATCTAGTCCGCCGTGGTGTTCACCCGTGGTGCTGGTAAAGAAGAAGGATGACAGCATGCGGTTCTGCGTTGATTACTGCCGTCTGAACGACGTTACAAAGAAGGACAGCTATCCCTTGCCAAGAATTGATGACACGCTGGACATGCTTACAGGAGTAAAATGGTTTAGCACGCTGGATCTAAAAAGTGGCTACTGGCAAGTAGAAATTGACCCTAAGGACAAGGAGAAAACTGCGTTCTCGACGGGAAAGGGTCTGTGGCAATTTAAAGTAATGCCGTTTGGGTTGTGCAATGCTCCAGCAACGTTTGAAAGGCTGATGGAACTTGTACTTACCGGGCTAATTGGCGATGCCTTTCTGGTCTACTTGGATGACATCATCATCGTAGGCCGTACGTTTGAGGAACACCTTCAAAACCTGGAACGCGTGCTCATGAAGATTCAGAGTGCCAACCTCAAGTTGAGCCCGAAGAAATGTTCACTATTCCAACGGCAAGTTAACTTTTTGGGGTTTGTAGTATCGGAAGAAGGTATCCGCACAGATCCAGAGAAAATCGCCGCTGTCAAGGATTGGCCGGTTCCAAAAGACAAGACGCAGGTTAGAGCATTTTTGGGTTTGTGCTCCTATTACCGGCGATTTGTGAAGAACTTTGCAGATATAGCCAAACCTCTGCACAAGCTAACCGAGGAGAAGCGACATTTCTGCTGGGATGAAAGTTGCAATATCGCATTCCAGGAGCTCAAGGACCGTCTGTGCAAAACACCTATTTTGGGATACCCTGATGCAAGCAAAGAATTTATAGTTGACACAGACGCAAGTGATATAGGACTTGGCGGTGTGTTGTCTCAACGGAATGGTGACCAAGAGGTCGTGATAGCGTACTTCAGCAAGTCGTTGTCAAAACCGGAAAGGAACTATTGTGTCACAAGACGCGAATTGCTCGCTGTGGTATCTCTTTTAGATATCTTCTGGGATGAAAATTTCACTTACGAACTGACCATGCTGCACTAAAATGGCTATTGCAGTTTAAAAATCTAGAAGGACAAGTTGCGAGGTGGATTGAACTACTGCAGGAATACGACTTTGAGATCGAACATCGCAGCGGAAAATCTCACGGCAACGCAGATGCATTGTCAAGAAGACCTTGTCCTGAAGATTGCAACCATTGTACTAGGCAAGAGAGTAAGGAAGAGGTATCCGTGAGGATGCTCAGGACGGACCACCTCAGCAACGAATGGAAGGACAGCTTACAACATGCACAGCAGGAAGATCCGGACGTCAAGCCGATTCTGGAATGGATAAAGGCCAGTGCTCCCAAGCCTAAGTGGAGCGACGTCTCAGCAATGAGTTCGACCACTAAAAACTATTGGGCCCAGTGGGACAGCTTGCTGCTTCAGGATGGAGTTCTGTGCCGTAAATGGGAAAATGTTAGGGGAGACAGCTGTCATTTGCAAATGGTTGTCCCTAAAGCTAAAGTACCGGATGTTCTACAGCTGTACCATAATGATTGTTCCGGAGGCCATCTGGGAGTTAAACGAACTCTACTGAAGATCCGAGAACGGTTTTATTGGGTCCACTGTCGAAACGATGTCGAGGACTGGTATCGCAAATGTACAAGTTGTGCGGCTGTAAAGGGACCTCAGACTCGTAGTAGAGGTGCATTGAAGTTGTACAATGTTGGTGCATCATGCGAGAGAATAGCCATTGACGTGGCGGGGCCGTTTCCGGAGAGTGAAAGCGGTAACAAGTATTTCATGGTTGTGATGGATTACTTCACAAAGTGGCCAGAAGTTTTCGCCATTCCGAATCAGGAAGCTTCAACAGTTGCAGATAAACTAGTTCATGAAGTCTTCTGTCGTTTTGGAGTACCTTTAGAGATTCACAGCGATCAAGGAAGGAATTTTGAGTCTCAAATATTCCAGGAAACTTGCCGAGTTATGGGTACTCATAAAACAAGATCGACTTCTTTTCTTTTTAATCAGACATTGGAGAGGTACCTAGCAAAAGTTGTAGACAATCGGCAACGAGATTGGGACAAGCACATACAACCGTTTTTGTTGTCATATCGAAGTTCTGTTCACGAAAGTACAGCAGTGACACCAGCTTTCGCAAACTTTGGAAGAGAATTACGGCTGCCTGCAGACCTGATCACCGGGATACCACCTGATATCCCACGCAGTATAACCGATTATGCAAATGACTTGCGGAACAAAATGAATGACATTTATGAGCACGTCAGACAATCGCGCCAGCAAATGTCTGAGAAAATGAAAACCCGCTACGACCGCAAAATGAACAATAAAGCGTTCAACGAAGGTTCATTAGTGTAGCTGCACAATCCAGTCCGCAGCAAAGGGAAATCTCCTAAGCTTCAAGCTAAATGGGACGGCCCGTACCGGATTGTAACCAGGATCAACGATGTGACCTACCGGATACAGAAAGGCGCAAGAGGGACTCCCTAAGATCGTCCATGTGGACCGCTTGGCGCGTTATTATGGGACCGATAATGCTCGGGACGAGCATGTCTTAGGAGGGGGCAGTGTTGCGTGAATAAGTCAACGTCATACACTAGCGCCATCTAGTGTCAGGAACGAGAGCGAGGGGAGCTTTGCAGAAAATGACATCACAAATCTTTCAACCTACAGCGCCATCTGAAGAACTAAGTTTCTAGAAAATCTAAATCTTTCAACCTACAGCGCCATCTGAAGAACTAAGTTTCTAGAAAATCTACACTCGAACACTCGTCGCTTTGCGCGCATTTACTTGAATATTCCGGATGCTTCATTGCTAATTTGTATATATAGGCGCTGCAAGATGCGATCGGGGCAGTATTGGATTTGGCGAGACAAGCGAAGCTTCGGAGCGGAATAAAGTGAATTAGTGTGTTTAATTATTAGTGTTTTTAAGTTTTAATTTGTGTAAAGTAAATTAAAGTGTTAATTTAGGTAATTTTATCGGCAATTTTAATTGTCACGAACCTTAAGCTCGTAACAATATTTACCATATATTTTATACAAGTGTTTTTATATTCTAATCTAAGTTTTCAGTAAGAGTTATTTTTCAGATTTTTATTTACATAGGCTAGCGGTACAGCCTATCAAATGTTCACTGCTCTGCATAGGGCTCTCCCATAAATTGCCTCATATTACATTTTATTATATTTTCATATTATTATGGGAATACTAACCATAGATGATAGCCATAGCTTGGCAAGCGTATTGGGAACCGCAGTTTTATTAGGAAGTCGCTGCCGCTCATCTCCCGGTTTATTTCCCTCTAGCGTCTCTTACGTCACCCACGGGACGATATGGTGTAGTGGATATCCTTACACCGCCACCACACGGTCAACTTACACAAGTTAAATTTTCCAATTTTGTAATTGATTTTATAATGGTTTGTTTTTTCACAGTTGGTACTTCGGCGGTCTGTCCCGAGCGGAGGCCACGAAGCTGCTCCTCAACGAGACCGAAAGCGGGGTGTTCCTTGTTAGGGACTCGAAGACCATACACGGTGACTACGTGCTTTGTGTCAGGTGTGTATGAGTTATATTTTATTATGATTCTTAATGTTCTTTATATGCTCTTAAGGTGGCCCTAGTCGATGGCATGAACTAAGTGGTGGGCGGGGTTAAAATGCATGCTATCTCAGCCAACATCACATACGAAAGCTAAAGTCATGATGATTTACAACAAAACGAGCGCGCGAAAATTATAAAAAGACCTTTGGGAATCTGTATATCATGAAAAATCTATAAAATGTATCTGTTCAAAATAAAATTATTTGCACTTTTGAACACCTAAGCTATCCCTGTATGGTAACTGTTTTGCAATTTTCGTTCTTCTTATGGTATTTATTTCCGCCCAAAGATGAAGAAGACTAGACTAGACTAGATAAAAAGACTTTTAAGTATATTCTTTTTTTACTTTTTTTGTTTCCATACAGGGCTAGATAATGATGAGACAAATTGAAATCATTTTTTATTTTGAACGTACACCATCAAACAGTGGAGTAATCGCCAGACTACGTTTGTATGGAAGAATGAATGGCTAGTGTACCCTTAAGAGTTTGTGAAATACTTTATGGTTTAGTGTTGTATACGTCAGCAACTGATTCTTACAATATTTACTAAAAATTTGTTGATACAAAATTTGACCAGCGCAAAGTAAAACAAAATTTGACCTGCAGAAAGTTCAAAAACTTTATTATACTAAGTTTGTATAAAAAGGCTTATTGTAATATTAAGTAATTTATGGATGATAAAAACCCCTGGGAAGGGTGATCGCTACCAAGCTATTTCTAAATTGTTTTGTGTTAAGTTTAATTAACATACATGATTGTAAGGTGTTATTTAAAAAAATGTCCCGCTGGGTTTCTTGCTGGCTCTTCCTTCTGACAAAGGTAAAACCTTTTGCTAGCATCATAAAAGGAGCGGAGTAAAAGTCTAAAGTCATAATTATCTTTATTCAAAAGATGCAATCAAATGGTGGGACATTGCGTAGATGTAAATTAGCGAATTAATTAGATAGTAAAAACAAAAAAAAAACAAAATTCAGATTTTAATTGTTTACAAACCTTTTAAAAAAAATGTGGCCTACGGGTTACGGAGGAGATAGATTTCAAAGAATCGTTTTCTTGCGCCATGGTAGCTCCGCTCCAAAAAGTGACTTTCAATAAGTGTTATTTATAATCTGTATTGAATAAAAGTTTTTGTTTCTGTTATGTAGTCCAGAAGAGAACTGTTGTTTTGTCGTGTAATGGCGGCTGAAGTGAACCCACTAAGCAGTATCGTCCCGTGGGTGTTGTAAAAGGTTGCAGAGGGAAATGAAAAGGGAGATGAGCACCAACATTTTCCTGATTACAACTTAAAACAATAAAAAAAATGTTATCTACCCGGCCTACCCAGCGTGGTATTCATCCATTTCATTACAGCCCATTAATGTCTAGTGCTGTACTTAGGCTTCATTCATAAAGTACTTAATACTGGGGATTTTGGCATAGTTGCCACGCACGGCACGGTCATAGTAAAAACAGAATAGTAGGATAACTCACGCGACGCGCGAGACTTAAATGCCTACCGTAGGGTTGTCACCGTTTTTTCGTTTACAGCTATGATTTATTTTTATAAGTAGTTATAATATTTATAAACATAATAAATACGGATATGTACCTATGCATCATATTTGTTAATCATTTCTTTAGTTTCCTTTCAAAGAAAAAAAAAAGAATCAATGTTTGTCAGAAAAAATCCAGCTTTACATTATAACAAATGCCAAATAACTAAAATACGAGTAAATTAACACTGAGCATATGGTGTCAGCTCAGATTTAATGTTTAAAATTAATATGATCTGATGTGATATGATAATTAATGTACTTGTGAGGTATGTATCTATGTATGGATATAGTAATATAACCTATTAATAAAAAGCTAATTTACTTAAGCAAATGCATATATTAATTTATTTTACAAAAGGAGAAAATAAAACGAAAAAAAGACTGCTAGCAAAATTTTATTAAAAGTTAACAAAGTCTCAAACAAAGGTGAATGCGGAGCGTGGCGGTGGGCATCTCAGACTCGGCCCGATCTTTCCGACTTAGCTTAGACTAAGTGTCGTTGTGTGCGTGCTGTGGCTCGTGCGTACGAGTCCGTACTATCACGTGCCAGGCACGCACACATATTGGCGGCGTTTGGTACATTTCTTAGAAGATAGCCTAATATTCTGTTTTTACTATGGCACGGTTAAGCGTAGCAACTCACATATGGAGGGGGGCCTATTGGTGCAGCTGTGGACTTTTGATAGACTGTATGGAAAAAAAATGTAGGACTGTTAATGTACACCAATCAAATTATTTAAGTGTATATTTGTGACACGCTCGGGGGTAAAGAAGAACATATTAAGAACACTTACGTGCAAAATATCTTGAGAACCTGGAGTCTGCCAACACGCATTGAACCAGCTCAGTTCACTGCTCCATAACCTTGAGTTCAGAACGGGAGAAAGGACGCGGCGTATAAGCTGTAACTAACCAAATATTTAATAGGCTTACGCAAAATTTGTCCACTGTTTAGTTGAAAAATTTTATTACATAAATATTGTATTAAAAGAGTTTTTATAGGCCTCCCAACCCCACCCACCCAACCCACCCCCCCCCCCTCCCCCCAAAAAAAAAAAAAAACAAACAACAAACCCGCCCAGTATCAAAAAATCTATGGTTGGTAAAAACCTCTGGCAATTAGCAGAAATGCTATTTCTAATTGGTTTTGTGCAGTTAATTGTGTAATATAATAAATGACTGTAAACTGTTTTTATTTAAAAATGTCCCACTGGGTTTCTTGCTGGCCCTTCCCGGGACAGAGATATTTTACGATACGTAAATGTAACATATGAATGACTCAATGATATTAAATATACTAGCAACTTGTCCCGGCTTCGCCTGGATCTATTCATGTGGCTTTATGTAGATTTATTTGTATTTTTTTTTTGATTTCTCAAAAATTACGATTTCTAAAAAATTCGGAAGATCGTAAGATACGGAGGGGCACACTGAAATGATCGGGAATAGAATATTTTGGATTGAGTTACAACAAAACCTTTTTTAGAATTCGAATACTGGCCTCTTAGAATCTTAATGACAATTAAAAAAAATGTTTAAAAACATAAACTATGTTGGTTTAAAGTTGACAGGTGGTTAACAGAAATGGAGCTCACTGATGCGTGAACATTTCCGTGTCATAACTTATCACAATTTTGGTCGCGGCTTATCTCTAGATAAATGTCTCAGCGAACTTGTTTCGATGTATGATGTTGAAGCACCGAGTCAAACGACAATATACCGCTGGTACGCCGAGTTGCGACGCGGTCGTGTGTCGCTCAGCACTGTTTCTTCTGCAGGTCGACCAAGAACAGCGGTCGCGCCTGATAACATCGCAGCTGTGCGAACTATTACATTAGATGACTGTCATGTGACATACGAGCAGATTCGGGCTGTTATCAGTATCAAATTCAATTCAGTCGATATTACATAATGAGCTATGTGTAAGAAAGCTAGTTTTCCGCTGGGTTCCCCACAATTTGTTCGAAGAGCAAAAGGCAGCTCGTGTAGATTGGTGCCGGAATACTCTGCAACGCTTCAACGGAGGGAAGTCAACTGCCGTTTGTAATATCGTCTCAGGTGACGGATCGTGGATTCATTCATACGAACCTGAAGAAAACATCAGTCAGCAGTTTGGGTCTTCAAAGACGAGGTCAAACCAACGAAAGTGGTTCGCTCCCGCAGCGTGGCAAAGAAAATGGTCGCTACGTTTGTCTCGAAAATGGGCATGTTGCTATAATTCCTTTACAGAAACGCAGAACAGTTACCGCTGAGTGGTATATCACCGTTTGTTTGCCAGAAATCATAGCCGAACACCGAAAAAATAACCCGAAACGTCTCATCATCTTACATCATGATAACGACAAATGATTTTTTGAAGCAGGAAAACGTTGAGCTGATTAGCCATCCTCCGTACAGTCCTGACCAGAGCCCAAACGATTTATTTACGTTACCTAGAATGAAAGTTTTATTACGCGGTCAACGTACAAATCAGTCATTTTGTCAACATCAACTTCAGACTGGAATTACTGTTTTATAGTCCGGCCGCTGAGTTATTACCGATTTGACACATGACGAATTGACAATACTAGTGAAGTGACTGAACCAGTAACCCTAATATCATTTGGGAACAGTTTGTTTTTAAATATTCTAGTATAGTGTGTAATTAAATAAAATCAAAACAATAATAGTTAAAGACACAGGTTCTTTATTAGGTGGAGTATCCTTGATGGGCGTAGATAATTGGTCGAGGACATATCAAAATAAAACAAATTTGTAAACACTGTTACACATTTTAATGAATAGAGTAGGTACAAGATGTTTTAATAAATGACTACCTATCATTTATTAAAACAATTATTCAGACTCTGAACCAGATTCGCCAGAGCTGTCATCGCTATCAGTCACTTGTATGACAATTTCATTCTCTATAATGGTGTCCACTCTTAATCGCGTTCATAATCTTCTGTTATTAGTTTTCGAGTCTTTTCGACGACCTGGACCCAATCTTCTTTCGTTATTTTGCTGCAAGCATCTTTTAATAGACCCATCATTTTATTAGTACTGAATGGCGGAGTCGTATTATTACGAGCTGCGTAACCTGTAATGTAAACATTAAATAACGTTAATTTATTACATTAAATAAACGAAATGTTACACAATTACCTACATGTAAGGGACATGAGATTATTTCTTAGTTATAGTTTTTACTTATATGCTGAATATTGGATATTATAATAGTACAAATTATTCATATTCATAACTTATGCGATAAAAAACAATACCTTTGATTTGTGCCCATATTAGCTCAATGGCATTGTACTGGCAGTGATAAGGCGGAATTCGAAGTACTCGATGTCCATGTGCTAGAGCTATCTCATCTACTTCATAACGGACTCTTGATGTTTTATTTTCGCGTACCAACTTTACTAAGTCAGGCTTTAGCATTTCGGCAGTAGTTTCAATTCCATTTTGGTGTAGCCATGTTACGAGATCAGCTTTCTTGTCGGCCTGAGTAGGCGCTTTATTAACTTGTTTCGAGTGATATGAAGTGTTGTCCATTATTATGATAGAAGGCTCTGGCAGGCTGGGTAATAATTGATTTTCGAACCAATTCGTAAAAATGTCTGTATCCATCTCCTCGTGGTAATCGGAAGTACTTTTTGACGCGAAAGCCAGCAGTCCATTTTCAAAGAAACCACTTCCAGCAGAACCGGCGTGACAAATTATCAGTCGCGATCCTTTTCCAATTGGAACCTTTGAGGTTGATGCTTTTGTTTCGTCAGTCCAAGAGCGTGACACAATGTGGTTCGCATTTAACCATGTTTCGTCAACAAAAACGACGGTGTCCCGAGACTCGATTTTTCTGGCTTCTCTTAAAAACTCGCTCCTTTTAATTATTAAATCAAATCTTTCCATTAATATTTTCCTTTTATTCGTTTTTTTATATTCAAACCCAATTTCGTGTAATAGTTTTGACAACGCCGTTTTACCGTCTTTAAACAAGCCAGCTTCTTTTAAAGAGAGCAAAAGCAAACGTCTAGTTGGAAACTCGTTCCTAGTATAATAACCATATATGTGGTTTTTTATTGCATCTGCATCAAAAACATCAACACCTGTCACGGGCTTTTTTCTTCGTTTTTTCTTATGAGTGCGTAAAACATTATCTTCACTTCCAGAAGCACCAAATTTTTCTTTATTTATATTATATAGTGTTTTTGCACCAATTCCAAGAGCTTGTGAAACCCGATCTTTCACTTGAGTGACAGGAATCAAAGGGCCGCCATTTTGTGACTCACGCTCAAAGTAATCCTGTAGCTTTAGTACAAGTTCACGACATTGACTATTCAATGTTTTTCCTCGTTTCGGCATTTTCAACAAAATTACCAAACACAAACAAAATTAGTCCAATAAAGCGCAACGATAAACAGGAGAAAGCCGAGTCAAAAAACAACGGTTACACAAGAGAACGTAGTCTGTGCGCACGAGAGTACGGAAGACGACTAAACAGATTAAAATAGCGGTGGTAAGGGTGTTGCCAGAATAGTATCGCCAATTACTTAAAAAAATACACCTATAACATTGTTTAATTGAGGGAGAAAATTATATTTATTAAATGTTGTTTTATATATTATGAATGTTAAAAATTATACATAATCATTTTAATTGTATTTATTTTTAAATCATAGAAAACAGTATTTCTGTCTTTGGATCACACATAAATCTTAAAAATCATAGAGATACTGGCAACACAGTGCAATTAGGAGACGAAAAAATTGTAGCATTATAGTCTAGTTGCTCGAAGGAATAAGTAAAATAAAAATATCCAAATAAAATAAATATCATATCTATTCCAATGAATTCGGACCGAATACTATCAAGCACATCACTATGAAAACTAGACGCACGATGTAACTTTGTACAAGCGCGCCAAAGAACAAAAATAAATGTTTTCATATTATTTACAAACTATTTTAAGTTTTGAAACAGAGTTTATTGGAAAATTACTTGATTCTGACATTTTGACATAAAGTTTTATATTAAAGAGGTATTCTAAATCATTCGGCAAATGTGTCGCTCGTGCAAGGTTATATCGATTAATTTAAGAATAATCTGACAAATCGGTAATAACTCAGCGGCCGTACTTTAATGATTGGTTGGCACGAATGGAAAAGTGCATTAAGTTGAACGGAGAATACTTTGAAAAATAATAAAATACAATTAAGCTGTACCGTACATGTGGTTTTTCATATACCCGATTATTTCAGTGTGCTCCTCGTATAAACAAACATTTTTTTTTTATATGTCTGTTCGGTCCCTCTGTCCGGGCTAATCTTCGAAATGGCTGGACTGATTGTGATGAAACTTCATGAACAGATGAGAGCAATTTCAGGAGATATCTAGGCTATATTTTATCTGAAAAACTTTTTTATAGGATTACCTTATACCTAAATAACCAGGCGGAGCCGGAGCGGGTCGCCAGTTAAACTTAAGAATGATGTTCCATAAGTATTAGTTATAATCTGCCTCGTTGGTCTAGTGGTCGTATTAGTACGACTGCTGATTATGATGTCCTGGGTTCGAATCCCAGATCGGAGCAAAAAAGTTTAAGTTTTTCCGTCAAGAAATTCTCAGTAGCTACCCGGAGTCAGGAAGTTGGTGGTGTCTCACCCCCGTGCCTCGGAAAGCATGTAAAGCCGTTGGTCCTGCGCCTGATCTCTCTCCGGTCGTGTCGGTTTACCGTCCCATTGAATTATGAGAGTGCACCTGTGCTTGCGCATACACTTGGACACTATAACCCTGTCCTGCGCCCAGTGGCGAAGCTAGAACTCCAAGCTAGGGCAAGCCCAAGATATAAATTGATAAAAATATAGATTGTTGTTTTTAGCAGTTTTATAAAAATACACCAATCTTGATCTGTCTCCACGCTTCAGTTTCATATTCAGTGCTATCAAGGACGTGTTTAACAAAGCACACAGAAGGCATACCACTGCTAGATAGATTGTATTACATATCAGCAATTGCATAGCTTCGGTGGCTTTGAAGAAAGCCGTTTGGGTTTGTTTAAGCGAAAGAAAAAAATATTTACATCCAATACAATACATGAACAAAAGTAAAACACGAACAAAGTACAAACAAACTAATGTACAAAATTAAAAAAAAATTATTTACATTCTAATGGATAAGAGATAAGATAAGATAAGCGGAATCGTCTCGCTTTCTTATGGAAAGATTTAATTACGTCCACGTAAAATGTTGGTGAACGTTTTAATTGTACCAATAACTGTTTTTAATTGCGATAATTGATAAGTCTGAAATACACTCTTAACCTTGTGTATTATCTTAACAAAGTTTAAAGATCTCCTCTCCGATCATCACTTTAACACACTTCAATTCATCACAAGGAACACTATTATCCTCCATTTTCATTAAAAATCTTTAAAAAAGCATAAATTTTGAACTCGTAATATTAAATCGCTTAAGATAAGCACACAGAGTAAATAAACATTGAAACGTGAAATGAACTTGCAAACGTATTGCCCGCGCGCCTCCGCTTTTAACAAATTTATTCCCAAAAGCCTGGCTTTAAATCTCTATACTAATTGCTATGTAGACAATCGTAGTTATATTTCATTATAGAATATTTTGCCATAGGTTAGAAAGAGAGCGATCGTCTTCTCGAAAGCCCCGTAAAAAAGCCCACGTGAGCGAGGGAGACAACTATTAGCTGTATTAAAACTCATTTTTTATGACAGCAGCAGTATCGCTAAGGCAATACGAGGTCATCGGTCGACATGTGTCGAACAGTGGAGTGCGCGGCAAATTTGAAATAGCTTAAACCATTTTACGAGTTATTTTATTAGTTGATATTATTGATTGATATTATTGATTTATTCAGGTTTAATAAGGCAAGCCCGGCTTTTCACCTTTAATGGAAGCTTCGCCACTGCCTGCGCCAATGGCTAGTCTCCGTTGAGGCAAGCCGCCATTACCGAAATTCGGTTTGGAGGACATTATTATTATTATTATTAGTTATAATCTATTTTGAATTAAAAAAAATCTTCTTCCGTTGTTCTCCAGGGAGGATGATCGCGTGTCCCACTACATAATAAACCACGTGGTGTCCGCGGACGGTACCACACGTTTCCGTATCGGTGACCAGCTGTTCGCGGATATGCCGGCCTTGCTGTCGTTCTACCGACTCCATTATCTTGATACCACGCCTCTGGTGAGGCCGCTGCCGCAAGCGAGGGCCAGGGCGGCCGCGCCACCACCACCTCAACCGCATCAAGTGCTCGAGCTGGTGATCGCCAAGTTCGACTTCGTTGGCAGTGTAAGTGGTTTTTATTTATTAATTTCTGTTTGTCAAATATACGATAAATTTGTATATCTGTGTGTTTTAAACCTTTTCCTCTAGCTGATAACCGATCGTTTCGCTGGGCGCACGATAATATTTTATTGCGGAACCTACATCTAAAATATCAAGATTTTTTGATGAAACTCTCCGTGAAATCCGTTAGTGAGCGTGTCTACATTGCAAAATGAGTAACTATACTAAATTTCAAGTCAACCGTGTGTATAGATTTAGAGATCTACTTTTACGTGGTAGAGTCATGCTGCAGTTATATTAGTAGTATAGTTGTAGCACGAATGGGTCGGTCGACCACGGAAGGACCATGCTCTCACAGAATACCAGCGTCAAATAGTAGCTTAATGCTGCTGTGTTTCGTATGCTGAGTGTAGAGATCCGGAGACCCTTTTTACTGGAAACGAGGCATTCCACCTAAGTCCTCACGGATGACAACGCATCTGCATTTTGATTCGTAATCCAGGATGGATGTAGATGTCTATGGGCCACAGCATCCACTTACCATCAGGTGGACTGTGCTCGTTTGTCATCCTATCCTATAAAAAAAAGATCTCGTGATGTCATTCAGTCAGTGGTATTTCGTTTATACTGGATGACTTTTTTTCTGTCCAAAAAGATAGGGTGTTTTACATATGAACAGAGTAGAACGCACTGATATTTTACAAAAAATAAAAACAAAAATTTTGAATCAAATCAAATCCATTATTTATTTAATAAATTAATTAAAATCTATCGAAATTCAAATCATATCCACCCTAGTTTACGAACGGCAATAAAACAATAAATTTAGTATAATTGCCGCCACGAGTCGTGAGCACACTTTTTATTGGTCGATATGACGTCGACCACGCTGACGCTCAACGTGATTGGTTCTTCAGCCGATTCTCGTCGTCTATTGGGTTCGCACGTATCATTCGACTACCGTACACTTCAGAGCAATTTTAGTGACAACTTTTTAATTAGTTTATTTTTGTTAATTGTAGTGTTACCTCATTGTTAATTATTGTTTGTGTAATTCTTTTTTACTTTAGATATTTCTGGTTTTGATATTTTTTATTGTTAGTTTTTTTTTTTGTTATAATTCGAGCATTCGTTTTTGGTCTAAATATGCAGAGAAGAAAGAATTCGGTGTTAAATAGGCAATCCCGACAAATGGTCTATTCAGTGTTTTGTTACATGAAATAATTGGGTATTGAGAAAAACATGATAGACGTTTATAAACAGACTGTTGAGGCGACTAATGTCTACGTAGCTAGTGTACGTCGTATAGTTAAAGGAGTTAACGACTCAGAATTTCGAAAATAGTCAGCGAAAATATTCAATTATGAATTGAAATAACAACAGTACCTAATAATTTTGGCCGACAGTGTACCTACGCTGGCTCAACCCCCCACCATAGTTCATCTGTGCTCACCTTTCGTGTCGGCAACTATAGGCATCTTTGACATTGTCACTACGCAGGGTCACAGACTAGGGTGGATATGATTTTAATTTATTTATTTAATTCATTTTTTTATTGTTTGTAAAATATCAGTACCATAAACTTCTACTCCCGTCGCATGTTACGCCCTATTTTTTTCCGACTAAATGCGACAAAATCTACCAAAAAAAAAAAAACAAAAGAGTCGCGTGCAGTTTTAAATTAGACGGTCCACATGGGTCGTTTTGCCGCTCGCGACAAAACATTACACTTTGCACATTCACATTATGCAATCTCGCCCACGCGCATGTCATCTACTCTGCAAGAATGCACTCCCAACGGATACGCAACTTGATAAAAATATATTTTTACTTCGCTATGGTTCTTTGATGCGAAAACTTTAACATTAACAAAGTAATTATAATGCATCTAGGTTATTTTCGTAGTAAGTCGAAACCCCCTGACCCATTTACTGGTAACGAGACATTTCATCATAGTCACGATACTATCACATATACGTGGTAGAGCCACGCTGTAGCTATATTATGGTAGCAACAAGAATTGGTCGGCTCGACCGGGTTGAACCAAACTAACGGAATACCAGGGTAAAATAGCAACTTAATGCTGCTGAGTTTCGAATGATAAGTGTAGAAAAGAAAACCAAAGACTATTTTTACTGGAAACAAGATTTCATCCTATTCCTCATGAGTGACAATGCGTCACCAAACGCGTCACAAAGCATTTGGATTCTTAATCGAGGATAGACGTAGATGTATGTGTCACAACATCCACTTGCCATCAGGTGGTCGGTTTACTCATTTGTCACCCTTATTTATTTATTATATACTTTATTGTACACAACAAACGTGAAAAAACAGATTACAGGAAGTAATACTTAGAAAATACAATATGGCGGACTTTTCGTAAAAAGTGATCTCTTCTAGACACGCTTAAGATTGGGAGACAATAGTTCAATTGGACAGTGGGAGGTGGTGTTTATTATACCTAATTACTCATTCATGAATACATGAACCATTATAACTCATTCATGAATACTTGAACGAAAATGTTCCCGAATTACAACTTCTTCCACATGCCTAAAACACGCCGACGTAACGTTTACGAAAACTCCAGTCATGTCCGTTAGGTATAAAAATATCGTAGGAATAAATAACCATTCGCTCATCCGATCTAGAACTGGTCTAAGGTTCATTGTAAAATTGTTTTGTCTAAAAATATATACGTTACGTAGTGCTATGGAGTACAATCAATATAAGACAATATCTTTATTTCAGGCATCAAATACACTTAAAAATTAAGAACCATTATAATATATATACCTAAACCTAAAAATTTATAAAAACATATAGCGACTATGGGAAACACCAGAAAAATATTATGGCTTCCGACAGATAAACGTGGTAGAGCCGCTCTGCAGCTATATTATGGATGCAGCATGAATGGTTCGGCTCGACCGGGGTTGAACTACACTCTCACGGTAGGTATACCAGCGTCAAATAACTGCTTAATGTTGCTGTGTTTCGTATTGTCAGTGTAAAGAACCAGATACCCTTTTTCGCTGGGAAACAAGGCACTCCATCTTAGTCTTTTAGTAAATGATTTGATTCTAATTGGGGATAGATGTAGATGACTATGGGCCACAGTATCCACTTACAATGAGGTGGACTGTGTGTCCGTTTGTAAGAATAAGAGTGTTATTCTGTTGTTTAGCATATACATATTCTCTTATTTCTAAATGGGTTTTTCGACTAGAGAAAAATCAACTGCGCTGCCCTAATGTGTGGTGGACACTTCGCTGACGTAACTTAAATATTTTTTTTTAACTTTCTGAGACATGTTCGGCATTGACAACTTGAATGAGGCGTGGGGACCCTATCCAATTTATAACATACACAAAACATAATTAAATTGGAAAGTTATAACGATACGGTGATTGACGCAAGTAAGTGTTTATCTACTTAATTTTATATAGAGTAAGTGTGACAAACAACGACACAGTTCACATAATGGTAAGTGAATACTGTGGTCCATAGACACATAAATACTTCTTTTTTCGATTAAGGGTCTACCCACACGTAGCACAACCACAACCACAACACGTGGGCGAGAGCATTTTGTATTGGAAATGAATAGTACAATTTACATGTACCACATTTTGCCGTCATTATCGACTGCGTGAGTGATACCGACCACAACGTAACCACGACCCAACCACTACGGAACCACATGGAACTAGCGGCCGCTATTAGCGATAACGCAACCACATCGACATTATGTCGCATAACCGCAACGCAACTGCAAAAAGCTGCAGCGACACTATTCACACGTGACCACATTTTGTCGCTGCGATGTGGTGTCGTTGTGGTGCGTGTGGGTCGATCCTTAGAATCAAAATGTAGATGCGTTGTCACCCTTGAGGACTAAGATAGAATGCAATGCCTCGTTACCAGGAGAGTCTCCAGTTATTTACACTTACCATACGAAAAATAGCCGCATTAAGCTGCTTTTAACGTTGGTATTCTGTGAGAGCGTGATCCTTCCCCGACCGAGCCGACCCATTCGTGCTGCAACCATCGTATATATAGTTGCCGCGTGGCTGGCTCTACCACGTATAGCTCCGGCGTGGCATTACCATTACAATAATCTCTAGAAATAATTGTTCCCGGTACGGTTTGTTCATGTGCATTTTTTTATAGAATAAGGGTGACAAACGAACACACAGTCAATCTTGATGGTAAGTGGATTCTGTGGCCCATAGACATCAACATTTATCCTCGAGTTAAGAATCAAAAACGCAGATGCGGTGTGTCAGCCGAATCTGACTACACTCACCATACGTAACACAGCAGTATTAAGCTGCTATTTTACACTGGTAGTCTGTGAGAGCGTGGTCCTTCCCGGGTCGAGCCGATCCATTCATCTTCCATAGTGCTATAACCATAATATTGCTACGGCGTGGCTCTTTCACGTATGAAATTGATGATTTATATATGTCAAAAACGAAAACAAAAGAAATTGCTGGAAGCTTTACTTTTACGCTCAAAATAGATACTCGTATTATATTTTTTATATGTATGTTAAAAAGGGTGAAAAACGAGACCCACAGTCCACCTTGATGGTAAGTTGATTCTGTGGCCCATAGACATCAACATTTATCCTCGATTAAGAATCAAAACGCAGATGCGTTGTCACCCATGAGGAATAAGATGGAATGCCTTATTTCCAGTTAAAAAGGGTCTCCGAATCTCCACACTCACCATACGAAACACAGCAGTATTAAGCTGCTATTTGACGCTGGTATTCTGTGAGAGCGTGGACCTTCACGGGTAAAGCCGATCCATTCGTGCTACAACCACAATATAGCTGCAGCTGCAGCTGGTAGAGCCACACCACCTAAAATACGTGTCCTCTTTATCGGACGCACTTGTGACGCTTTTCGGTAGTAAAAAATTCCTTGGATATTTGGGCTAATTCCTAAGAAACGTAAATCTTGGTAATATTGCCGTGGTGGAAATCGTATGATTTCTTTAGCTTTTCATAAAATTGTATTGTTTATGATGAAAATACTCCACGTGGGAAGCGTTGATAACCGTGCCCGTTTATTACACGTTTTTATTAACTTGCTTTCGTGTGTCTGTTTGGATCGAATTTAATTATTAATTTTAAAATAACTTCCCGATGAGCTAGAAACTTGAAATTGAAAGTTTGAACATAGCTCAGAATCAGAAGGTAAGAATATTAAGAAAAAACGGTATATTTAAAAAAAATTAATGCCATAATTTATAATTAATGCCGAGACAATTTTAAAATGGCCAGTGTGCACTTACCTGGGTTTACTATGAAATTTAAGGCACCATAGATATTGCTAGGTAGGGCTGCACACGTACTGTGTTTAAATCACCGTAGATTTTGCTAGGGCTGCACACGTACTTGAACTTTATGTAGTATAGTTGTAGCACGAATGGGCTGGCTCGACCGGGGAATGACCACATCATCATTCATTCATCATTACAGCCCTTTACAAGTCCACTGCTGAACATAGGCCTCCCCCAAGGTATGCCACAAAGCACGGTCCTGAGCCACCTGCATCCATCGACTTCCTGCATGTCTTACCAGGTCGTCACTCCATCTAGTGGGGGGTCGCCCTACACTTCGTCTACCGGTACGAGGCTGCCACTCGAGAACCTTTTTTCCCCAACGGTTGTCGGTTCTTCAAGCTATATGGCCGGCCCATTGCCACTTCAGCTTACTAATCCGTTGGGCTATGTCGGTCACTCTGGTTCTACTGCGGATATCCTCATTTTTAAGTTTATCACGTAAAGAAGCTCCGAGCATAGCCCTCTCCATAGCTCGCTGAGCGGCTTTGAGCGTCCTCTTACGGCCAGCAGTGAAGGACCACGTCTCAGTTCCATATGTCATCACTGGCAACACGCACTGGTTATACAACTTAGTTTTCAGGTTTTGAGGTATACCTGACGAGAAGATGTGTCGTAATTTCCCGAACGCTGCCCAGCCGAGTTGAATCCGTCGATTGACCTCTCGGTCGAAGTTGGACTTACCTAGCCGGACTATTTGTCCCAGGTAAACGTACTCGTCAACAACTTCGAGCTTAGTGCTCCCAACAACTACCGGCATAGGTGTGACATGGACATTAAACATGATCTTTGTTTTGTCCATGTTCATCTTAAGACTTTCTTTTTTTTTTGGCTTTCTCATAGTCCACATATGCCAGGCAAAGTGGCAGATTGTACTCTTCGGACTTCTGTACAATTTGCCGAAGGGTATGTATGTGGTCTATGGTACTGAAGCCTTTTCGGAAACCGGCTTGTTCGGGAGGCTGGAAGTCGTCGAGTCTGCGTGCGAGACGATTCGTAATGACTCTCGAAAACAGCACATAGACGCGGCTCAGAAGGGATATCGGTCTGTAGTTCTTCAAGAGGGCGTTGTCACCTTTCTTGAAGAACAAGTCCACCGCACTTCTGCTCCACGCCTCCGGAGTAGTGCCACCATGGAGGACGGAATTAAAGAGCTTCTGAAGGACTTCCAAGTGCCGGTTTTCCACCTGCTTTCAGAAGTTCCGCTGTAATTCCATCCTCGCCCGGGGACTTGCCGTTTGTAAGGTACTGGAGAGCCATTCTAATCTCGGTCAGACTGACGTCCGGGATATCATCGGAATAGTGTCGGATAAGACCCGCTCTTGGATCGTTACTCACACTTGCGTGTGGCTCCAGCGATGATGTGTACAGCTGCCTATAGAACCTCTCAATCTCACTCAGAATCTCAGGTGTCCCGGAAACGATGCTGCCACACTCAGTCTTCAGCTTTGACAGTTGGCTCTTACTGGCAGACAGATCTCTGGCAAAGACTTTGGAGCCCTGGTTCCGTTCAATCGCTTCTTCAATACGAGCAGTATTAAATTTGCGTAAGTCTCGCCGCATGCATTTGGAGATCTGTCTGTTCAGTTGCCTGTATGCTGTCAAATCTGTTGACGATTGCAGCCTCATCTCCCGTCTAACAGCCATGAGATTAAGAGTGTGATCGGAGAGCTTTTGTGTTCTTCTGCGGCCGGTCTTGCAGAACTTAGCTCCGACCGCATGGACAGTTTCCACGAGCTTGTCATTCGTATCGTCCAAAGCGTTGCAATCTTCTAGGCACTGAAAGCGGTTACGTAACTCGAGCTGAAAGGTTTCGGGATTCTGGATTAGAGCACGAGGGGGACGGAGCGTTGACTTCATTAGACGAGACCTCTCCAACTTAACGTTTAGGTTCAGTGTGTCTCTAACCATTCGGTGATCGCTGCCAGTTTTCACCCTTGCGATCACTGAGACATCACTGAACAGTTGGCGTCTGGTCGCCATAATGAAGTTAATCTCATTTTTTGTCGAACCGTCGGGGCTCGACCAGGTCCACTTCCTGTGGGGCCGCTTCTGGAAGATAGAGTTCATCATAAAGAGTCCCTCTTTCTCCATAAAGTCGGCCTGCTGCTGGCCCCTACGGTCCCGTTGCCCTACTACAAATTTCCCTAACTTCAGCTCACTGCTTTCTCTTATGCCTAGTTTTGCGTTGAAGTCTCCCATCAACACCGTGTAGTGGCTTTTGGAGGAATGGATGGCTCTAGAAATATTCTCATACATTTCCTCCACCTCCTCATCGGGATATGCCGAGGTTGGTGCGTAAACCTGTATGACCTTCAGCGAATACCGTTTGGTGATTCTGAGTATCAGGTACACGACCCTCGTCGACACACTCCCAATCTTTACAACGTTGTTGATGAGAGACTTGTGGACGATAAATCCGACACCTCCTTGGGACAGATGGTCGCCCTCTCGGTGATAGAACAAGTTGCCGGACTCGAGAATTACCGTGTCCTCCCCCTCTCTTCGAACCTCGGATAACCCAATAATATGCCAGCGCAACTTGTCTACCTCTTCTTCCAACTCCAGTATCTTCTCGTCAGTCCTCAGGGTGCGTGCGTTATATATTGCCAGGTCGAGTCGTCGTAGGTGGCAACCGAACCTCCACCGGAGATTCTTAGCACACCCTGCCCCGCCGTTACCATGGTCGCCACCGTAGCCAGGAATAGCGGGGCCGCCGGGGGACTGGTGGCCGTCTATTTGTGTAATTGTTCATGGGGGGTATATTGCCATAGTTGCCACGCTTGGCGAGCGGGTTGGCAACCGCAGTTTTTTTGTCGTACAGTTGCTGTTATCAGGAAGTTACTGCTGCCCATCTCCTGCCTGTCTCCCTCTGTCGCCTCTTACGACACCCACGGGAAGATATGGGGTAGTGGATATTCTCAACCGCCACTACACGGCCTTGGGAATGGGACGGGGAATGACCACGCTCTCACAGAATACCAGCGTAAAATAGTAGCTTAATGCTGCAGTGTTTCGTATGGTGAGTGTAGAGAACTGGAGACCCTTTTTACTGGAAACGAGGCATTCCATCTTAGTCCTTACGGGTGACAACGCATCTGCATTTTGATTTGCAATCGAGGATATACTCGTATATAGATGTCTATGGGCCGCAGCAACCACTTACCTTTTGGTGTTCTGTGTGCTCGTTTGTCACCTTATCCTATAAAGAAAAACGTACCGCAAAATTTAAGTCACCGTAGATTTTGCTAGGGCTGCACACGTACTGTGAAATTTAAGTTACCGTAGATTTTCCTAGGGCTGCACGCGTAGTGTGTTTGAGTCACTGAAGATTTTGCTGGAGCTGTGCACGTACTGTGAAATTTAAATCACCTTAGATTTTGCTAGCGCTGCACACACGTACTGTGAAATTTAATTAATATTGCTAGGGTACACGTATTGTAAAATTCAAGTCTGTAAGTCACCGTAGATTTTGCTAGGGCTGCACACTTACTGTGAAATTTAAGTCACCGTAAATATTGCTACACATACTTTGGAAGTAAAAGAATTTTTGAGATTGCTACCTTTTATCGTAAAACTGCTACGACTCGCTACACCTTACCACAGCCCAAGTAGAACATACAGACAGTGATCGCGTTTGATGTCGTCGGATAAAACGACATATACAATAAATTGCTAGGGTTGCCAGAATAGGAACTAATAAAAAAATTGATTTTATTTTATTTCACAATTACTTTTTTGTTGACAATTAGTATTCCGAATAGAGATGGGCCGAATATCGATTTCACCGAATACGAATATTAGGCCGAAAGTTCGGTAAAACTTTTACCGAACCGAATATTCGGCCGAGCATTATTCGGCAGAATCACCTTGGTACCTAACCAATTTATGTCCAAACTTGTTATCGTAAAACACGCGGGATTAGGGTCGTACCCTGCCCCTCGCTTCCCCTCCACTCCTGTCATGTTATTGCATCATCTAGTACTAAACAAATTGCCGGCACAAGATTATGTTTTGACTATTTTTGTGAGAAAAAAGTATTTCGTTTTGTTATTCTTAGTGAAATTTGATAATTGTATGATAAAAAATGAGTAGCAGAAGATCCACTATTTGGACTTATTTTAGAGAAACTGACGACCAAAGTAAAGTGAAATGTACTAATGTAATGTAATGCTTCTTTTTTGATTCCAAAAACATTTTATCAAGCTTTCTTTTTGCTATAATTGGAAATAAATCTACAGTGCCTCAAATACATAACGCCTATACAAGTAGATTTAACTAATAAATAAAACACACTTTCAACAGTAAAATTATGAAATACATGGCATTACTCAATCATACATTTTAATACAGTTTGAGTACCACTTTAACGAATGTTCGGTGACTTAGCCGAATATTCGGTAAAGCTGCCGAATATGAAACGAATATTCGGCCCATCTCTAGTTCAGAAATAATAAAAATAGTTTATAGGATCCACAGTTTTTTACTGCACATGAAGTGTGAATCATTTTAATTTATTTGCGTGACAGGACAACCCTGGCGGACAGTTCCCGAGCTACTAACAGCCCGCTCGGGAACTTTCCGCCCGCGTCTCGCCCCGCACTGCACTGCAAGATTGCCCCGTCTAGACGCTTTCGATTTGATGACCGACTGTTAGTAATGGTTAGACTGTGACCCTAATGTTCTGTTCACTTAAAATTAAACCACATCATTTTCAAGGAAAATTAAAATACGTCAAATTGATTGTTAGAAATCAAATTGCTTTGTGGGTTTATGATTCAGCTACTATCAACAGAAAAGAGGAAAATGGAAAAGTTTATTCTTATGACGTTCCAACAGTCGGCTCGATAACGGCGTAGCTTAGCGTTTTGCTACTACACTCCAGACTGCCTCGTTGGTCTAGTGGTGCTGCATGAGGCCTTGGGTTCGAATCCCGGGTCGGGCTGAAGTCAGTTATTGGGTTTTTCTGTCAAGAGATTCTCAGTAGCAGTCTGGAGTCATGAAGTTGTCGGTGCTACCCCTGTACCTCGGAAAGCACGTAAAGATGTGACTTCTGCGTATCTCTGGTCGTGTCGGATAACCACCCATCGGACTATGAGAGCGAGGAAATAGAGAGTGAACCTGTGCTTGTACATACACTCGGGTACTTAATACTGCCTACACAGATGGTTGGTCTCCGTTAAGACTGGCCACCACGCCGTGACCGTGAGGTCTATGGGCCCACCTACCATCAGGTGGACTATGTGCTCTTTTGTTACCCTTATTCTATAACAAAAAGAGTACTTTTCGGAGCAGTAGTGTTTCAATTCAGCTATATATTATTTTACGCAGGTTTTTAGGGTTCCGTAGTCAACTAGGAACCCTTAAAGTTTCGCCATGTCTGTCTGTCCGTCTGTCCGTCCTCGCTCAATCTCTGTGACCGTTAGCACTAGAAAGCCGAAATTTGGTACCAATATGTGTATCAATCACGCCGACAAAGTGGTAAAATAAAAATTGGAAAAAAATGTTTTATTAGGGTAGCCCTATATGTAAAGTGGGAAGTGATTTTTTTTTAATTTCAACCCTAACGTGTAATATATTGTTGGAAAGGTATTTAAAAATGAATAGGGGTTTACTAAAATAATTTTTTGATAATGTCAATAATTTCGGAAATAATCGCTCCAAAAGTAAAAAACAATGTGTCCCCCCCTCTAACTTTTGAACCATAAGTTCAGAAAATATGAAAAAAAATTGATAAGTAGAACTTTATAAGGACTTTCTAGGAAAATCATTTTGAACTTGGATGGAAACAACAGTTTTTAGTTATCACCGTCTTTTGTGGGCCCGTTTTTAGTGTTCCGTAATTATTAGAGTTCCGTAACAAATAGCCTTTTAAGGTTAGGATACGTCGCGCGCACTTCTACATGCGCTCCCCTTTGACACACTGCGCTCCCCTTTGTGTTCGCGCTAAAAACCATCACGAGTCGAAGCGCCTGCCGCGGAGCGTGCAATGTTGCACGCTCCATGTTCGCGCACGTACCCACAACCGGGTGCAGTTGCAGGAGCGCGGAGCGCTGCTGGAGCGCGAACATAATGGATACCCACCTTCAAACTCATAAGTGGGAACACTTATTGTGACGGACGGGAAACTACGGAACCCTACACTGAGCGTGGCCCGACACGCTATTGGCCGGTTTTTATAAAGCTTTTCACCACCACATAAAACACCTACGCTCCGAAGTCTGCAGTTTGTGATCACAAATCCTCGCTAAAGAACATCGATTCCTACCAATAATGACAAGTATGGCTATCGAAATCAAAAAATAAACAACATCCTAATTTCAATAGAGAAGGAGGCTGGGTTCTACCACCTGCTTGGGACCCTGTAACTAATAAAATTAAAACTAAACCCAAGCATACCACTGCAAGACTTCCAGACACAGTAAGCTCATTCTGCATAGATCAGTCCAAAATTAATAATAAGAAGCTGAAGGTATTCCGGTTTAACTTTGCCATAGGAACGTCAATCACCTCAGCAAACCCCATCCCCGGTTTTGGGTGCTTTGGATGCTGCAAAGCGCGAGAAATAACGCGATAATATTCGTAAAAATATATTTTTATTCAATGCGTAGTAATCGCGTAAATATAAGACATAATTATGAAGAACAAGAAATTTAACGTAACATTTTTATAAAAATCTTAAAAGAAGTACCTTGTATGTAAAGGCTACACGGCGCTTCTTAGTAATTCTTTTTAATTTAGTAATTCGGGACAATGTGGGGTATTATATATTTATTTTTAGTATACATGGTCCCGTAGGTGCCGTAAGAGGCGAAAGAGGGAAACTGAAACAGGAGATGGGAAGCAGCGTCTTCCTGATAACAACTCAAAATAAAAATAAAAACAGCGGGTGCGAAGCGTGGCAACTATTTCAATTATCCCCCCTATGAGGCAATCAATGGGGGAGGCCTATTTTCAGCAGTGGATTTTAATAGGCTGTAACGGTAAGAAAAGTAAGACATAACAAATTATGTCAGAGCCGGTCTCAGGTGATAGGTTTCGCCTTGAATTTCCTGTACACGAGCAAACCGGGGCTGATCTCCGCCGGTAGCACTGAAATTGTTATTTATAATGTTAATAACTAATAAACTAACTTCCACGAGCTTGACTGTATTGGAAAACATCGGGGTGATATTCCTATATCATATAATATCATAAAACATTGCGAAGATACCTGCGTGCTAAGAATAACTTACCTTTCCACCCCAAAGTTTACTTGAAGAAAATTCTAACTGGTATAGTCGGCAACTAATGACTAATATTTTTTTATAGAATAAGGTTGACTAACGAGCACACATTCCACCTGATGGTAAATGGGTGCTGTGGTCCATAGACATCTAAATTTATTCTAGATTAAGAATCAAAACGAAGATGCGTTGTCACCCCTGAAGACAGATGAAATGCCTCATATCCAGTAAAAAAGGTCTCCGGATCTCTACACTCACCATACGAAACACAGCAGTATCAAGCTGCTATTTTACGCTGGTATTCTGTGACAGCGTGGTCCTTCCCCGGTCGAGCCGACCCATTCGTGCTATAACCATAATATAGCTGCAGCCTGGCTCTACCACGTATGAAACCAAACTGGCAAATTGGCTATATATTGAATATGGGCTCAATTAAAAACACCTTTAATCGACGACCATATAGCGTAGTTACATATATAGATGTGAAGGTATCGAAAAGTGTCAGAATCGTGCCATAAAAAATATAAAAAGCCTTGAAAAGTGTGCCTTCGAAAGCACGTGAAGCCGTTGGTTCTGCACTTGATTTCCGTCCCATCGGACTATGAGAGTGAAGGAATAAAGAGTGCACCTGTGTGTGTTTACGCACACACTCGGCCACTATAATCCTGTCGTGGGCAGATGACTAGTCTCCGTCGAGACTGGTCGTTATGACCGAATTTCGGTGTAGAGAACATTATGTTTTTATGGTAGATGTAGTTTCAAAACTCTATAAATTTAATAACGTAATTAGCGTGAATTTATGTTCCGCGTGACTTACTTTTTATTTATTTTGTTTACGTTTGGAGAGACGGTCGAACTTGTTTAGGGTGGTCGTATTTTAATGCTTTATGAGCTTTCTACTAGTGTTTCTCGAATGATCGATGTGCGTTATATTTTTTTTAAATATAATTTGTCATGTGGTGACGGCATAAAAGAATGCACCAGATTACCACCTCACCCCATTTCGTCCTGTAGGTGTCTTAAAAGATGACTATAAGAAATACCAGAAATGTCTCATGGCTTCTGATAGTCGGCGGTATTTTTTTAACTATTCTAAGCTTTTTTACGTGGTAGAGCCATGCTGCAGTTATATTAGTAACATAGCTGTAGCAAGAATGGGTCGGCTCGACCGGGGAAGGACCACGCTCTCACAGAATACAGCGTAAAATAGTAGCTTAATGCTGCTGTGTTTCGTATAGTGAGTGTAGAGAACCGGAGACCCTTTTTTACTGGAAACGAGGCATTCCATCTTAGTCCTCACGGGTGACAACGCATATGCATTTTTTTCGAAACCGAGGATATATGTATATCTATGGGCCACAGAGGCCTCTTACCATCAGGTGGACTGTGTGCTGGTTTGTCACCCTATTCTATAAAAAATAAACATTTTTGGGTCGGCTCAACCGGGGAAGGACTACGGTCTTACAGAATACCAGCTTAAAATAGCGGCTTAATTCTGCTGTGTATCGTATGGGGAGTGTAAGAGATCCGGAGACCCTTTTTAACTGGAAACGAGGCATTTCATCTTAATCCTCAGGGGTCTCAATGCATCTGTGTTTTGATTTTTAATAGAGTATAAATGTAGATGTCTATAGGCCACAGCATCCACTTAGCATCAGGTGGACTGTGTGCTCGTTTGTCACCCTAATTCTATGGAAAAGCCAGTGCTTGACTACTATTCTCACCACTAAGTGGTGATACAGCCGAAAATGGTAAAGCATCCTGACATAGCTTAACAAAAGCCTTTTCGCTATTGCCTTGAATACACCAACATTGAAGAGGAAGACTGAAGCCGAAACTATTCCACCCTTTGGTAACCATCTCTCTAATGTAAAACGAGAAGGCAACTCAATACTTTAATACAAAGAAATCACAATCCGCCAGTCAAGCGTGACATTGTTAAATCTTCTCTGTTACGGTAAAGTCTATTTCCAGAAGTAGGGCATGAGGTTGGACTTCTCAATGGGCTGGTGCAGAGAAAGAAAAGACATTAGTCCTTTCCTTTCTTCCTTTATCATTCATTTATTTATATTTTGATTCCCTTTGACAATTTGACAGGCCTGTTGTCTAGTGGTTAGTGACCCTATCTATGCCGGAGGTCGTGGGTTCGATTCCCACCCAGGACAAATGTTTGTGTGATGAGCGCGATCATTTGTTCTGTGTCTGGGTGTAATTTATCTATAATATTTATGTATTTCGAAATATATAAGTATGTTTATCAGTTGTCTAGTACCCATAACACAAGCTCTGCTTAGCTTGGGACTAGATGGCGTTGTGTGATAGTTGGAATATTATATTATATTATATTATATTATATTATATTATAATTCCGGCTACACCTCCTTATATTAACACCAATTACAACTTAAAACATAATTCGCAGTTGTATCGCTTCGAAGTATTCGCTTGTATTGCCAATTCAATACTGAATCGGTCGTGGTCTTCACCGGTCTTGTATAGGCCCTCTTCTACTGAAAGTTCGAGCACATACCGGTTTCGACCAGCTAGGTGTAGAAAGTTCTAGTGTGGAATTTCCTAGAAAGCTTAGTTCTGCTATTCGATACTAGATGGCGCTAGTGGCATTAATTATGGTGCGCAACACTACTATAAATCTAGACATACCACTGACTGACTCATTCATCACGAGATCACAAAAACCAAACGCCCGATTGACTATAAATTTGGCATATATACTCGACGTAGACACTCACTAAGAAAGGATTTAGGAAAATTTAACCCCTGAGGGGCTAAAATTGGGTGTTACTGCTTGAAAATAAATAAAATAATTCAGTCATAAACCATAATTGCAATACTGCTGTTCCAGGACGCCGACGACCTGCCGTTCAGACGCGGCGAGCGGCTCATGGTGATCAACAGGGATGAGGAGCAATGGTGGACGGCGCGTAACAGTCAGGGACGCACCGGTTCGATTCCAGTTCCGTATGTGCAGAGGGTGAGTGTTCACTTCATTAATACTTCTCCACCGACATAAAAAATGCCTTCTTAACTGTTCTTTTTCTTATTAAATATGCTATAATTCCGGAGGAGGTTCCATATAAATTTTAAGAGCTTAACTCAAAATTGTCAAAAAATCAGGATTTTGATAAAACAAATATGACGGATTTCATACAACTAAAAATAATAAAATAATTTAAAAAAAACTCACAAGTTAGGGTTTTTATTTAACGTACTGTCTTAGCCCCGATTTCTTTTTTACTTAAAGTCTACTTTCACTTTAATTAAGTAAAAAAGTAACACTAGATATTATTTGCGACATTTACCTTTTGTTTTTCTTCAAATTGTTCACCGTTGTTCTAACCATTTCTATATTAGCAAAACTTGCAAAAGAATAACGAAGAGAAATGTGCCAATAAAATCAATTAAAAGACACTCAATTGACATGAAAATTAACTGTTACTGTCCTAATAGTGTTAATTGATTATTTGTATTTGCTACTCAAGTCAATTGAAATGTTTTAAGAGTTGTCAAAACAAAACACAAACATTTCTGTTTCTGTCAGCCATTGTATGAGACGTAGACAGAGAAACCTATAGACTAATGATTAGCGTGGCGTTGAGTGAGAAAGGACGATAACGTAGTTTTAGGTTATACAATAATCTTTATGACTTTTGAACATATTTAGATAAAATTTTTAATTGTTCTAAGAACTGAACTGAACAAGATTAACCAATCTTAAGCTCACAGAACACTTTTTTCTCACTTAAACCAACTTGTAAACTCCTTAGATCGCTACGAACTGTCAAAGTTGTTTAGCAAAGTGTAGTTTGCTAAACAAAAAAAACCGGCACGGAGAAAGGGACAAACAATCACATCGTTCTGTCTTATTTCTACGCAAGACGTATGCATAAATCTATCTTTTTCGTGTGCGAATGCGAAAGAAGGGGTTAATTTGTCTATAGGTTTCCCTGTCTACGGATCATATGAGAATATATGACGTCATAATTCTTAAGTTACTTTTTTTGTAAAACTGAAATACCATATGTACTTACAGTAGACAGATAGATCTGATTGTAAGGGGCCACTTCAGCCCATTGACACCTGCAACCAGCTTCAAACATAGAAGGTCACATTAAATGAAACTAATTTTCACAGCATTCCTCGCCGTGACCATGGGTACTGTTATAAACTTTCACTCACATACCCTACAGTATTTATAAGTAGACTAGTTCCTATCGTTGTAATTTTAGAATTTAAGTAATATATATAACATTAATATGGGATATAGAATATGTTTACCCCATACTGCCTTGTAACATGGATGTGGTAATGGAAGGGCGGATCCTCCAAACACTAAGGCTATTTGCTTTAGAGGTTCCAATCTACTAGTTTTTAAGGCATGTACTTTTCAAAACGAAATAATTTTTTTTAAAGCACCCGAAACGTCTGAAATTAAAAAGTTTAAATTAAACGCCATAAAATCCGTAAAATTAGTTTCATAGTTTGTGTAGAATTTGAGTAAATATAAGAAGAAAATTATACGTGGTAGAGCCACGCTGCAGCTATATTATGGTTGTAGCATGAATAGGTCGGCTCGACCGGGGAAGGACCACGCTCTCATAGAATACCAGCGTAAAATAGCAGCTTAACGCTGCTGTGTTTCGTATGGTGAGTGTAGAGAACCGAAGACCCGTTTTACTGGAATCGAGGCATTCCACCTTAGACATCAAGGGTGACAACGCATCTACATTTTGATTCATAATCGAGGTTAAATGTAGATGTCTATGGGCCTCAGCATCCACTTACCATCAGGTGGACTGTGTGCTCGATTGTCACCCTTTTCCTATAAAAAAAAACATTACAGAAAGCCACAGACTAGACATTATCACTGTTGAGGACAAGGATCTGGCTGCCTGTAATTATACTGGATCTTATACCCTTCATACCGGACTGAAAAAGAATCCTACATGTTAAATATACCATAAACATAATCTTATTTCTATATGTTTAAATAATTAAAATCTAATTTACCGAAAAATAGATAATTGACCGAATTTTAAGACCAAATTTGATAAATTGACAGATCCTCGACCCTTCAGGAGTACCATACCCTCCAACGGAGGCGCTAAACCAGCTCGGGGATCCGCCTAGCCCTCCCGGAAACAGGCATCCTCAGCAACGTACCAATATGCAGGTGAGTTTTTATATAATGTACAGTGACTATAATCACTGGTGAGAAATTGTGTGATAAGAGAAGAGTGTGGTTTGTAAGATGATGTTGTGAACAGGATTAAGAAAGGAATGCTTTGGTGGTTTGGTCATGTGCAAAAAATGAATGAGGAAAGAGTGACAAAGCAAATTTATGTTGCAGAAGTGAACGGCAGAGTTGGAAAGGGACGTCCTAGGCGAAAATTTATCGACCAAATTGACGATATATTGAAAATAGGCCAAATTAGGAGTATCCTAAACCGACGAGCATGTATGCGTAGGTATATGGATGTGGAGGAGGCGAGAGAGGTGTGTCAGGATCGTATCAAGTGGAAGTTTGTAGTCTCTGCCTGCCCTCTGGGCGACAGGCGTGAGTGTTTATGTATGTATGATTATAATTATGTTCCTTATCGTTCACAGCCTATCAAAGTCCGCTGCTGAACATAGGCCTCAAACGCCTGTTGATATCATCTGTCTCATGAGTCAGTCATCAGTGTGATTGACGCGCGCTAACATCGGAGTTGTAGTGAAACGAAAATTCTGAAAGGAATGATAGGATCAGAAGGATTAGAACACAGAGCAGTAAAGAAAGTTAAATGGAAAAAAAACATCGGACTTGTTTGCAATTATTTCGATCAAATTTTGATTGATTGTGTGGTGAATTGATAAAATAATGCCTGGGTTAGTAACCTTCCTATTTGTAACCACCTCATTTTGCGTTTATCTCGTGTTGTACATGTGAAATGTAAAATTTGTTTGAAAGTTGTAAAGTCTAGCAGTAATACTTCTAACTTAAAAAAAAAACATAATACGTACTCAGAGGTAAGTAAACGAAAATAACTACCGTATAGATAAAGCCTGATAGATCCAAATAAAATACGATGTTTTATTGGCAGTTATTATAAACTATTGTCTTTTTGAAACAGCAATTGCGGATACTTACTGATTGAAAAATAAATAATAAAGGATTTATTTTATTTTACGTATGGTACAGGAACGAAAAATCCGATTGTATCAGTATTCCCAATTAATTATGATCCAGAATTGCAATACTAGTTCTACCTATGGAGTGAATAACTTTGTATCACTTTGTACAAATTTGTTACACATGTTTTTTTGTATAGTTTTCTGTGGGATTATAATTCGAACAATGGAAAGAATAGCAAAATATAGTATCGGCAGTTCAGATTTTTTTTTAATGAAGAGCTTACTGTTCATAATGGTTTTGTGAGAATTTACCAGTTAAATAATTTATCAGATAATCGGAATCAGAAGACGATCAGGTTGTATGGGGTTGATCGAAATACAGGTTTTTCATTCGCGTATGGTTTATAATAACAATAGCGGATTAAGTTAATCGTTTTAATAGAGAAAATGAGTATTTACGCGACCATTTTTTTATACCAGGTATTTACTTGCAAGTACGCCGACCAAGTGCCGACCCAAAATACTCGCAAGACTTCAAAGTATTTGAATATTCTCGCTCTGTCGACACTCATTACGATTCTGCTCCTTATATATATTCTGTTACGGATCAATGTTCTATGAAGGTATATTTACTTTAAAGGATTGGAAGTTTTTTTTTTGTAAACGCGATTGTGCTCTTTATTTGTATGTGACTCCGGATCAATATTCTATGCAAGTATTTTTCTTCCAAGAAGGCTTAAAAGTTGGAACTTTTAAAAGGTTTGGAAGTTATTTGGTAAACACGACTGTGTTCTATATTTGTTTATACAGTTACGGATCAATGTTCTATGCAAGTATTTTTCTTCCGATGAGGAACTTTGAAAGTTTACTATTTTAGCATATACGATTCAACTCCTTATTTGTATGAACTTACGGATCAATTTTCGATGCAGAAATAAAATACTTGAAAGTATCTTGAGCCCTAGTTTTTAGCGCTGGTATCCGAAGGTGGACGTACTTGGAAACCCTGGTACTCGAATTTGCAAGTACGACCCATCTACGGTTCAGTATCGATATTCGATACTTTTGAGTATATATTTTTACCGGTAATGATACTTTTATTTCAATACTTAGTATCCGAGTAAGTATAGGTACTTTTAAAAATTGGCAAATGATAAACTATATTAGAGGTGAGCGTTTATTTAACGTAATCGATTTCAGAAACCGCTTACGAGGCTGATAATCGTATACCCAGTTTCGTGGACAAAAATGTAACGATTATTTTACGTACGCAGATGCCACACACAATGACTGGCGTTCGCGTAAGCGTTTCGTTTTGAACAGATATATTATTAAGATGATTATAGCTACGTAACATGATATATGACTTGCACAACGAAAGTAAAGAGTCCATTCCGGATAGGTTTGGCTTACACGCAAGATAAAAAGAGACGGAAATATAGTAATCGGTGCGTTTTTTTTTTAGAATGCAAATGCCCATGCGAATTTATATGCAATTGGAAAGACTTAAAGTTCATTATGGTAATGTTTTCTTTAAAGAAATTGCGACATTGACCAGTTGACCGTGTTTCTACTTTTTAATAGAATTATAGACAGTTAACAAATGCAAGGGATTATTGACGAATGTTATTGTCTCGAGTCTGTGAACTGTGTTCATAAAAACTTTTTGCGTTTTTTTTAAATATTATTACATGTATAATTTTCTTTGTGAATAAACATTTATAGTGTAAATAAACATGTAGTCTACATAAATAGACATATAAGTATTAAGTAGTATAAATAAATAATTAATAATTTGATGTATACATTAGGTTGATTTTTGTGGATTATGTGGATCATAAAAATAAAAATATAAAAATTATGTGATGTGATGGACAATAATACTTAGGTACTTACATATTTTGTGACTGTGTAAAATTGTATAAAGGTACTAATTGACAATGTCGCGCGCATATTATAATACCTATAAACTCTTATATATTCGTAATTATAACAAAACAGAAAATAAAACTAATATTATAATATGTAATATTATAAATAACCTGTTAATATTTTCGTAATCAACGTAAAATTAACTAAATTACAAACCTAAAACCAACCAACGCTATACTGTATACAGATGTAACTAGTTACAAAAGTAAGCAGTTTTGAAACTAGTTACTCAAATCCACGAAACTACGTACAACCGATTTTGTCCAAAAGACATCCGTTCCAAAAATATAGTATTCTTGTCCTTATGGTCTACTTGTATTCGATACTTTTGAGTTGATACTTTTACCTGTAATTATACTTTTATTTCAATTAGACCTGTGTCGCGATTGGTCAAATCTTTTTGATTCGATCGCAACCTACAAACGAGTGATCGAATCATAGATCTCTAAAAGATTCGATCATATTTGACACGATTTTAAGGTGACAAGAAAAACCAAATTGTACTTCATTGGTATATATTTACACGCATACAATTGATCGATACGTGTAATCGATCGCACGTGTCGTCTTCAGCGTGGGCTTTCTGCCCAGCAGTCCCAGTAAACACAGCGATGTTACAAACAAAATGTCTTCCATCTCCTTCGTTTACATATAATTCAACCACTTTCTTGATTGATGATGATTGATGAATTTTGTTTGAAAAATTAAGAACATTGATTGAGATCCAATCGGTTGCACCGGTGACTTATGACCCGCGGCACGTGCTTGAAAGCGTCTTGTTATATTATTCAGGATTTGCATGCGTTTAAGTGGTTTTATTTGACATTATTAGTTTTGGTCGTTTAATAAGATAATTTAACACTTAACAAATTATTTGGTGTTGGGTTTTATGCTATTGCATGACTCTATGAATATGTATTGAATTTAACATAGTAACTAAACTGTTGTTACCGTAATTAATTTAATTTATTTGTAATCGTGTTTTTTATTTTTTTTTTATTGTTTTGCAATTACCTAATAACTTAAAATGTCAGATCTGTCTAAAAAAAGAAGTAGGTATGGAGTCATTTTTCTGTAATAAATAAAGATAAGGCATAACGAAAACTATTTGCTATTCTGGTAATTTGACTAGGCACATGATAAAATTACACGGAACAGTGTCTATTGAGCAACCGATGAGTGAAAATCTCGCAAGTTCAGGTTAGCCTACCGAGATGCGCTGAATTAAACGCTACGGAACAATGGTATTCCTTCCATATCAAGTGAGTCAGTACCTTCGCTATGCGACAAAACTGCACCAGCAGCTCTAACTCGTCGCCAAACCACGCAATTACAAGTACAGTCAAAAATTAATAATTTCGCTGTGTCTACGAGACCATTACCAATCAGCAAAACAAAACAGCTTGATGAACAAATTTTAAAATTTATAGTCAAGGGTTATCACTCGTTTGCAATGGTTGAAGAGGAAGAATTTCAAAATATTTTGAAAACAATATTGCCCACATATACATTACCTTCTCGCGAAACAATATCTTCCAGTTTAATACCTAAACTTTATCAAAAGACAAGAGATAAAGCACTACTACAGTTGCAGACAGAAGCCGATGCGATATGCTTAACCACCGACGGCTGCACATCGATAAGTAATACGAGTTTTGTTGCGCTGATAGCTCACTACATTGATTAGAGTTCTGTGTATGGAGTGTAGAAGTAAGGAGTACAGACTGTGTATTAAAAAGTGTCCATACAAACCTTTAAATAAGGGTGGCGCCACTATAGCTACGGGGTAAATTTTAAAGAATGCACAGAAAAATCCGCCGTGGTAGCTCAGTTAAGTAGTTGAACATATTGGACAGGTTGTGTACAAGGAGTACTGTCGGCAAGGCAATTCGCAACATGCTGTTTCATTATTTTTACCAGTACCAATACTTTAGACATAGATACAGACTTCTCAGCACTCATTTCTTCTGTGACGACATAAAATACTTTTAAAATCTGAACACATTTTTCTATGACTATCCAATCATCAGATGTCAGGCTGTTCAGTCGAGGTTGTTCGATGGCTAGTGTGCTAACGACGGCATCTTTAATTTTAAGCAACCTTGCAAGCATGTCATAAGTGGAATTCCACCTAGTTACAACGCTCTAAGTTTCAGAGGAGGTAACTCCATTTGAGTTTGCATAGCCGTCAGTCTGCTCTCAGCTGATGAGCTGTATGAAATACAGCACTATTGCCTTAAGCTGACCTAATTGATTTTTAATATTATTTAAACTATGTTGAACTACAAGGTTCACCGTCTGAGCGAAACTGTACCGTATGAGTGAACGGCTGCCACAATATTTGCCGCATTGTCAGTTATGATGCCTGATATTTTATTTGAAATGTCCCAAGTAGCAACTTCACTTATCAAAAAATTCGATGAGTTTTCTGCGGTGTGTCGTTCGTCAAATTCAATGCAGACTAACAAAACCGATTTAAGCATAGAACTATGGAGTGTAAAAGTAAGGAAAACCAACTCCCATAGTAGAATAGTTGAAAAAGTGGTCATCTGTAAGCAGTAAATAACAGTAACAATAACTCTCCACAACAGCTCGAGTAGCTACTGGGATGAAATGAACTTAGCAATTGTCGACGGTTTAAGTGTGCTGCCAAACTGCTCGGTAGCTCTAAAATCTAAAATAATTTTATTTAGTAAATATAACCTCCAAAAAGTCGTCTATCCCACTAATATTTTCCGATGTGTTCCATTGACTTATATATTAATAGCGTAAGGACCGGTCCTACCGAACAA